>CM077645.1:221523255-221600755 GCA_039707465.1 Rhabdophis nuchalis | reverse complement strand
CTATTTTACATTTATATAGATTTACATATCTACATTGTGTATTTTTCCCTATTGCTCATCCCGTAATCTTTTTACCTCTATCCATTTGTACCATTTTTCCCAACTTTGATAGAATATTGCTTCCTGTCTGTCTTTAAGAATATATGTTAGTCTGTTGCATTCAGCACACCAGAAGATTTTGTGGATAATTAGTTGGTCTGATGGTAGTTCTTTCCCTTTCCAAAACTGTGCGTATGCTATTCTGGCTGCAGTGGTCATGTGTGTGAAAAGATACCAGTCTATCTTCCTTAGGCCTCCGGGGTTTCTCCCCAATAAATAAGCCTCTGGTTTTAATTGAAAGGTGGTTCCTGTAATCTCTGTAAGCCAATCTTTTATCTTACCCCAATATCTTTGGGCTTGTGGACATGTCCACCATTGATGGTAGAATGTGCCCCTGGCTGACTCGCATTTCCAGCATTCTTCAGGCGTTCCAGGGAACATCTTCGCGATTCTTGCTGGTCTGATAAACAATCTTGATTTATAAACCATCCTCCGCCACTTCCCGCTGATAGGACTCTTGCTGGTTTTCCTTTCCCATTCAATGCCTTCGCGACTTCTGCTGCTTTTGAGCAGAAGCCAGCCATCAATCAAAACTCCAATGGCGCCAGGTGCATTTCCACTCATTTGCTGTTGAGCCTCATCCTGGCTCAAAACTGATGGCGTCCAGCTGTTCCCAGGTGTTCCACCGGCTCTGGGATTTTACCATCGAGTGGGGAAGGGATAGCTGGTTTTGGTTCACGCCACGACATCGGACTGTGTTCTGACACCAGAGTACGAAGAGAGGATAGGGTGAAATATATTTATTTATTAAGAAACTAGCAGGACACCCGTGCTTCAAAACTATGTGATTTGGCTACGCAGGAGGAACTCGGTTCATAATCCTTTGGCTCGGTGGTGGTCGGTGATTGAAACACATAAGGGAATATCGCTCCCGCCATCTTGAGTCCGGAAGCAGGCCCATAGGTGGAAGGCGTAGACATTTTGGTGAGGTACCGACATTTAGTACTGTAAGGAGCCCCAAGCCGCTCCTGAATGAAGGAGTGGAACGTTTGCCAGTTTGACCTGAGGTAACGGAATGTGAGGCAACTGGCAGTTGGAACAGAGTTCTTTTCAGGTGGGGAGGGGGAGTAGAACTCCTTAGCATCGGAGCGTGTTAATTACTCTACAAGAAATACTAACGACCTGATGGCCATTTGGACAAATCCTTTCTTAGCGAACACCTTGAAGCCAAGAGATATGTGACAAATTTCAAGTTTGTAGGCTTTACGGTTCTGGAGATTTTGTGATGAGTGAGTGGTGTTTGGCTTTCTATATATAAATCGATTTATGGAGAAGATTTATGCGGTCGCCCAACTCACTCTGAGTGACTCTGGGAGGCTTCCTTGAAATAAAACTCCAATGCAAAAGCAAATAAATTTTCAACCTCTTGGTGACAATAAGCCAACCAATCACTTGATGGGCTCCATATCTAAATGGGTTCCTCTGGGCCGTTGGCAGAACCATGTTTTCAGGGCCTTTTAAGAGTGTCCAATTGGGGGTCAGTATTATTATTATTATTATTTTCGAATTTATACCCCGCCCTTCTCCTTGTTAGGACTCAGGGCGGCGCACAGGCATTATTAAAAACCATTACAAAACAATATATACTATTAAAAACATATTAAATTAAATTAAAACCCGTGCTAAAACCCTTTAAAACCCTAAAAAAATAAAATTTATAAATATAGTCAGAAACGGGGGGCTACGCTAGGCCGGCTTGTTGGAATAGGTACGTCTTAAGGCATTGCGGAAGAGGCGGAGGTCCAAGGTAGTGCGAAGGTCAGGGGGTAGGTCGTTCCAGAGGGCCGGGCCCGCCACAGAGAAGGCCCTTCCCCTGGGTGTCGCCAACCGGCATTGCCCGGCCGACGGTACCTGGAGAAGGCCCTCTCTGTGGGAGCGGATCGGACGAAGGGATGTATGGGACAGAAGGCAGTCTCGTATATATCTCCGCAGCGATGATGTTCCTTCCACAGGGAGGGAGCCACCACAGAGAAGACCCTTCTTCTTGGTCCTAACTAGGATGAACCTCCTTAAGAGAGGGGACCTGTGTCATATCCTGCCTCCCCACTTTGGTGGGTCAGGTAGATGTTAACTGGGAATAGGTAGTCCTTCAAATAATCTGAGCCCAGACCACGTAGGGCCATGATGACGAACCAAGGGCATGCAGTGAAGTGGCATGCAGAGCCATGTCGTCTGGCACACATCACCCGCTCCTCTTCTGGGTTTCTGGTGCGCATGTGCACATGATGATCAGCTGGTCTTTGCACATGCAGCAGTGCTGGAAACCGGAAGAGCATGCACACACCAGCCATCTGATTGTCGCGCATGCATGCACGCCAGAAACCAGAGAACCAGCTGGCTGGCACACGGAAGTTCATTTCCCAGTGCGCACAAGCCTGCCGGGCAGCTCCTCTTCCAGGTTTCACCTCTGATGAGCCCATGCCATCACTGATGTAGAGCTTCAGAGATGACAATCAGGACCTTGAACGTGACCCAGAAGCAAATTGGGAGATGATGCTCCTGCCACAAGAGAGGTGACCCATGTGCAAATCGAGGCTTGTGGAGAACCATGTGGGCCTCTTTCAGATACCGTATTTTTCAGAGTATAAGATGCACCAAGGTTTTGAAGAGGTAAATTTTCACGAAAACGGGCCCACTTTTTTGTCGAAAAAAGGGCATGAATAGCCTATAGGAGGCTTGTAGAGTGCTCCTGGGGCCTGGGGGGCAGAATTGAGCAAAAAACAGGCCATTTGTTTGCCTGCTTTTGCCCTCCCCAGCCCCCCAGGAGCTCTCTGGAAGCCTCCTAAAGTCCCTGCACGGCCATTTTGGTGAAGAGGGCAGGGTTTCGGGAGGCAAAAAAATGCTGTATTCAGTGTATAAGACGCACCCAGATTTTCAGCCTCTTTTTTGAGGGAAAAAGGTGCGTCTTATACTCCCCAACAATACAGTACTTTTCAAGGGTAGCCCCATGTAGGTCATGTTGCATTGTGTTGCGTATCGCCATGGGACCCCTGTGTTGTGTGATTCCACAACACTATGAGAAGATGTCTCTGGAGATTCTCCCTCCTCCAAGTCACGGTGGTCACGGTTTTTTAAATTCCGACTTTTATCTCTCTTCCTCATTCCCCTCCTCTCTCATCTTTCTTTATTCTGCATCCGCTCAATGGCTCGGGGCCTAGCTACATGTGAGACCGCCTCCTGCCCCATACATCCCTTCGACTGATCCGCTCCCATAGAGAGGGCCTTCTCCGGGTACCGTCGGCCGGGCAATGCCGGTTGGTGACACCCACGGGAAGGGCCTTCTCTGTGGCGGGCCCAGCCCTCTGGAACGACCTACCCCCCGAATTACGCACCATCTCGGACCTCCGCCTGTTCCGCCAGCGTCTCAAAACGCATCTATTTCAACAAGCCGGCCTAGCATAACCTCCCGATACTGACTTTCATTAGTTGTAAATTTTAATTAGGGGAATTTTAAAATGTTTTAGCACAGGGTTATAGTTTAATAGGTTTTTAATAATCGTATAATAAGGCATATTTTAAGATGTATATTTATGTATATGTATAGTTTTTAAATTTCCTGTGCGCCGCCCTGGGTCCTTTTTTAGGAGAAGGTGCGGGTTATAAATGTGAAAAAATAAATAAATAAATAAATAAAATAAAATAAATCTCATTCTTTCTCTCTTTCATTCTCTTTCTTTCTCTCATTCTCTCTACCTCATTCTTTCACTCTCTCACTCTTTTTCATTCTTATTCTGTCTCTTGTTCTCTTTCTCTCATTCTTTCTCTCTTACTCACTTTTTAATGCTCTCTCTCATTTTCCCTCATTCTTTGTTTCACTCTGTCTTTCATTTTTTCTTTCATTCTCTCTCATTCTTCCTCTATCTCATTCTCTCATTCTCATTTTCTCTCATTCTCTAATTCTCTCTCTCTCTCTCATTTCCTCTCTCATTCTCTTACATACTTTTTCATTATCTCTCATTCTTTGTTCCTCTCTCTTATTTTTTCTTTCTTTCTCTCTCCCTCATTCTTCCTCTATCTCATTCTCTCATTCTCATTTTCTCTCATTCTCTAATTCTCTCTCTTTCTCTTTTTTTCTCTCTCTCTCATTCTCTTACACACTTTTTCATTATCTCTCATTCTTTGTTCCTCTCTGTCTCTCATTCTTTCTCTCATTCTCTCCTTCATTCTTCCTCTCTATCATTCTCTAATTCTCATTCTCTCTCTCTCTCCCTCTCTCTCTCTCATTTTCTCTCTCTCATTCACACTCATTCTTTGTTTCACTCTGTCTCTCATTCTTTTGCTCATTCTCTCCTTCATTCTTCCTCTCTATCATTCTCTAATTCTCATTCTCTCTCTCTTTCCCTCTCTCCCTCTCTCTCTCTCATTTTCTCTCTCATTCACACTCATTTTTTCATTATCTCTCCCATTCTTTGTTCCTCTCTGTCTCCATTCTTTCTCTCATTCTCTCCCTCATTCTTCCTCTCTCTCATTCTCTCATTCTTTCTCTCTTTCTCTAATTCCCATTCTCTCTCTCTCATTTCTCTCTCTCAATCTCTCACACGCACTTTTTCATTATCTCTCTCATTCTTTGTTCCTCCCTGTCTCTCCTTTGTCTTTCTCTCATTCTCCCCCTCATTTTCTCTCTCCCTCTCGTTAAAATTTAGAATTTCCCCTCTGCTGGCTGGCCTTCTTTTCAAATCTTTCTTAGCTTCCGCTATCTCGCCATCTCCCGAAGCAGCCCCAATCCCTGCCTGCTCTCCCGCCCCCCACCACCATATGCAATTAAAAAACATTAATAAGCCATTCGTATGCATTTGTGCCAAAGACCCCCCCTGCCTTCCCACGATTTCTCTTCCGGCCCGTCCTAGACAAATGCACCAGGCGCCCTCAGCCGAGATGCTATAGAATCAGACCCCAGCTTAGCCCAACGGTCCACAAACAAAGAGAAATAATTATAAACGTAGAGCCCGAGAGCATTCAGCGCCTGTTGATGGCTCTGCCTCCCGGTAATTGGCAGAAGGCGGCATAAAAAGAAGGAGAAAATCCATCTTGGTGGGAAATGAGATCTAGCCATTGACGGCCCTCCCTGCTCTGCTTCATCAATCAGGATCAGGAGGAGATAATGCTCATCCTTATCTCCACGTTTATTGCCTGCAAACCCCGCATTCTCCACCCCCACCCGACATCCAGGGTCTCAAAGCTGCTGCCTTCCTTCCATTCTGTTGCAAAAAATGGGGGAACTGGGTTGGGTAGCAGTGCAGGACCAGGGTTCAAAACACATACGGGCCCAAGGTCAAGTCAGGAGGAGGAGATGTCTAAGTGAAAGGAGAAGGAGAGCCACGTAATCTTGGTTCCACTTTCTGGGGGGAACATCCAGGGAATGTTTGCCTCCACAGTTCCCTAAAGAAGGAGTGTCGAAACTTGGCAACTTTTTAAGATGTGTGGACTACAACTCCCAGAATTCCCCAGATGGCCCCGTCTCTCTTTCTCACCCAGTATCCATTCTTTCTTTCCTCCTCCCTCCTCACCCTTCCTTCCTTCCTTCCTCCCTGCCTCCCTCCCCCTCCCTCCCTTCATTCCGCCATCCCTCCTCACGCAGTAGCCCTCCCTCCCTCCCTCCCTCCCTCTTTCTTTCTTTCTTTCTTTCTTTCTTTCTTTCTTTCTTTCTTTCTTTCTTTCTTTCTTTCTTTCTTTCTCTCTCTCTCTCTCTCTCTCTGTTTCTCTTTCCTCCTCCTCACCCAGTATCCATCCTTCCTTCTTCCTTCCCTCCCTCCCTCCCTCCCTCCCTCCCTCCCTCCCTTTCCACCTCCCTCCTCACCCAGTATCCATCCTTCCTTCCTTCCTTCCTTCCTTCCTTCCTTCTTTCCTTCCTTCCTTCCTCTCCTCCTCCCTCCTCATCCAGTATCCATCTATCCTCCCTCCCTCTCTCTCTTTCTTTCTTTCTCTCTCTCTCTTTCTTCCTCCCTTGTTATCTAGTATCCATCCTCCCCCCCTCCTTCTCCCCCCTCCTCATCCAGTATCCATCCATCCTCCCTCCCTCTCTCTTTCTTTCTTTCTCTCTCTCTCTTTCTTCCTCCCTTGTTATCTAGTATCCATCCTTCCTCCCTCCCTCCTTCTCTCCCTCCCTCCTCATCCAGTATCCATCCATCCTCCCTCCCTCTCTTTCTTTCTCTCTCTCTCTTCCTTCCTTCCTCCCTTGTTATCTAGTATCCATGCTCCCTCCCTCCTTCTCTCCCTCCATCCTCATCCAGTATCCATCCATCCATCCTCCCTCCCTCTCTCTCTTTCTTTCTCTCTCTCTCTTTCTTCCTCCCTTGTTATCTAGTATCCATCCTCCCTCCCTCCCTTTCCTCCTCCCTGCACCTTCCCATTCAAATCCTAAAGAATATTTCATCCCTCCTGTCAACCCCAAATTGTAGCTTCTCCCTACCGCCTCCCGTTCAAACCCCTAGAGAACGCATCATCCGGCCTGCCCACAACCAATCTCGGCTTGTCATTTCCTCCCACGCCTGCCCAACCCCAGGACAGAGGAACTGCGGGACAAGATACCAACTTTCTGAACTGACTCCTAGTCAGGGGGGTGACGGTCTCCTCCTGGGTCCTCTCCTCCCCCCCCCCCCCGGCTGCCTTGGGAGCATCTCATTGGGGATTCAGGATCGGTGGCCTCCTCCGTGTTTTAATTCCCAGTTTCTCTGCTCCTCCTCTTCCTCGCTCTCTTTGCCTGCCCCTCCCCCCACCCCCACTTCCCTCTAGAAGGGATAAAACTTTCAGGGCTGAGTGCCAAAGAGATTTGTGTGACTGGTAAGCATGGAAACCCTGGTCAAGAGGCCCCCTTTGGCTGGGACACAACTGGAGCCAAGCACAATGGGGAAAGGGGAACTTTCTGAATGGACTCCACCGCACACACACAACACACACACAACACACACACTTGGGCAGCCTCTCCTTGGAAGGAGGAAAAGTGTGTGTAGGGTGTGTGAATGGTAGTGGAAGGGTGGGGGTCAAAGCAGAGATGTGGGAGCAGAAAGCCATCTTCCCCTTCTCCTCCTCCTCCTCCTCCTCCTCCTCCTCCTCCTCCTCCTCCACCTCCTTCCCTTCCCCTCTCCTCCCCTTCGACTTCCCTTTCTCCTCCTCCTCTTCCTCCCTTCCTTCTCCTCCTCTCGTCTTCCTCCTCTTCCTCAAATTCGTCCTCTTTCTTCTTCCCTTCCTCCTCCTTCTTTCCTCCTCCTTCTCTCTTTCTGTATCCCTTTTCCTTCCTCCCTTTCTCCTCTCCCTTTCTGCCTCCTCCTCCTCAATCTCCTCCTTTCCCCCTCCACCCCCTTCCTCCTCCCTTTCCTTTTCCTTCTTCCCTTCTTTCACCTCCTCCCTTCCTCCTCCTTCTTTCCTCCTCCTTCTCTCTTTCTGTATCCCTTTTCCCTTCTCCTTTTCACCTTCCCCCTTCTGCCTCCCCTTCTCCTCCTCAATCTCCTCCTTTCACCCTCCCCCCTTCCTTCTCCCTTTCCTCCTCCTCCTTCCCTTCTTTCACCTCCTCCCCTTCTCTTTTATGTTCTAATATCCCTAGATAGATCAAACTAATCCCAACATTAAAGCAAGAATATATGTTACTAACTATTCCTGCACGTTCACCTTCAAAATGCTCAAACAATCCGAGAAGCCATCCCAAGCAATCTATTGAAGAAGATACAATACAATACAATACAATACAATAGCAGAGTTGGAAGAGACACATTTTAGCAGAAAACTAGGGGAGGGAGAGGAGACCACCACGAAATCAGCTCCAGGAGTATTGTCAATCAGTTAAGAGCGACTTCTTTCAAAGACTCTAGAAAATACAGAACATCGTTCGCATCCTCCGCACCATAAATGCCAGCACAGCCCAACAGTCACACATGCTCTTCTCCCATTGCAAGTCAGAGAAGATAAGGTGACCTCTATTGCCATTCTTTCTTTCTTCTTTTTTTTAACGTGGGCACTCTGGCACACATGAAAAATGCAATTCTGTTGCCTGGTCTCAAATGTGTACGCATACGTAACACGTAGATAGACAGGCTAGACGCACACATATGTATATACCTACACCCAAACATATAAATGAATACAAACAGTAATCGTCGTCTGTCTTCAATACCCAGCCGAAAGAGGAAGCTTGAGAATTCACAAGGTTGATACTGCATGGAAAAAAACTGTGGCGGAAGCCTGGACGTTCTGCTTCGGATATCATGAAGCCCCCTTCCAGAAGGTAACAAGGAAGGTTAACAATCGGTGCTCTGAACTGCTTAGAAAATTAACAATCAGTTCTCCAAACTGCTTAGAAGGTTAACAATTGGTTCTCCAAACTGCTTAGAAAGTTAACAGTCGGTGCTCTGAACTGCTTAGAAAGTTAACAATCAGTTCTCCAAACTGCTTAGAAAGTTAACAATCGGTTCTCCAAACTGCTTAGAAAGTTAACAATCGATGCTCTGAACTGCTTAGAAAGTTAACAATCGGTTCTCCAAACTGCTTAGAAAGTTAACAGTCGGTGCTCTGAACTGCTTAGAAAGTTAACAATCAGTTCTCCAAACTGCTTAGAAAGTTAACAATCGGTTCTCCAAACTGCTTAGATAGTTAACAATCGGTTCTCCAAACTGCTTAGAAAGTTAACAGTCGGTGCTCTGAACTGCTTAGAAAATTAACAATCGGTTCTCCAAACTGCTTAGAAGGTTAACAATCGATGCTCTGAACTGCTTAGAAAGTTAACAATCAGTTCTCCAAACTGCTTAGAAGGTTAACAATCGGTTCTCCAAGCTGCTTAGAAAGTTAACAGCCGGTGCTCTGAACTGCTTAGAAAGTTAGCAATCAGTTCTCCAAACTGCTTAGAAAGTTAACAGTCGGTGCTCTGAACTGCTTAGAAAATTAACAGTCGGTGCTCTGAACTGCTTAGAAAATTAACAATCGGTTCTCCAAACTGCTTAGAAGGTTAACAATCGGTTCTCCAAACTGCTTAGAAAGTTAACAGTCGGTGCTCTGAACTGCTTAGAAAGTTAACAATCAGTTCTCCAAACTGCTTAGAAAGTTAACAATCGGTTCTCCAAACTGCTTAGAAAGTTAACAGTCGGTGCTCTGAACTGCTTAGAAAGTTAACAATCGGTTCTCCAAACTGCTTAGAAGGTTAACAATCGATGCTCTGAACTGCTAAAAAGTTAACAATCAGTTCTCCAAACTGCTTAGAAGGTTAACAGTCGGTGCTCTGAACTGCTTAGAAAGTTAACAATCAGTTCTCCAAACTGCTTAGAAAGTTAACAATCGGTTCTCCAAACTGCTTAGAAAGTTAACAGTCGGTGCTCTGAACTGCTTACAAAATTAACAATCGGTTTGCCAAACTGCTTAGAAAGTTAACCATCAGTTCTCCAAACTGCTTAGAAAGTTAACAGTCGGTGCTCTGAACTGCTTAGAAAGTTAACAGTCAGTCCTCTGAACTGCTTAGAAAGTTAACAATTGATGCTCTGAACTGCTTAGAAAGTTAACAATCAGTTTTCTGAACTGCTTAGAAAGTTAACAGTCGCTCTGAACTGCTTAGAAAATTAACAATCGGTTTACCAAACTGCTTAGAAAGTTAACAATCAGTTCTCCAAACTGCTTAGAAAGTTAACAGCCGGTGCTCTGAACTGCTTAGAAAGTTAACAATCGGTTGTCCAAACTGCTTAGAAAGTTAACTATCGGTTCTCCGAACTGCTTTGGAAGTTAACAATCGGTTCTCCCAAACCGGTGCGAACTGCCTGAATCCCACCACTGCCTCTGTGGTTCCTGTTTGTCATGTCCAACCCAAGTGTCAACATTGGGACGTGATTGAGGAGAAACTAACCATTCGTGCAGATCGGCTTTGTTAAATAAAAAGAAAAAAAAAGAAAAAAAATAGAAAACCATTAGTAGCTACACAGCTTAAGTATCCATCTAAATGCAGATGAGCTTATGGTGGAACTGTGTCCTTTCTACCTATGCACACAAACCACACATACAAAGGCAAAGGAAGAATTCCAACAGGTGGCATTCCACTTGCAAAATCACTTGAACAGCCTCTGTAATTTTGGGCAGGACCTTTGTTGAACCGTTGAAGGCCCCACCAGCTGCATCGACCTTTTTAAAAATTATGCAGTTCAGAAACTGAACTCAATCGGCTGTCTTTCCCTCACTCTCCAAAGGAAAATAACCACAAAAGCTGTTGAACATTTCCCCCCCCTGATTTATGTTCGTAAGGAAGATCCTCTCCAGGTTTGGTGCCTAATGCCGCGATGGTGAAACTATGGCACACATGCCACAGGTGGCACGCAGAGCCATATGTCAGAGCATGCAAGGTGTTGCCCTGTCAGCTGGCCAAGCGCGAACATGCTGACTTCAGCCTTCTTTTGAGGCCTGTTAGGAGTATAATCCTAGTGTTGGGTAGGCAATATATATAAACTGTGATAACAAATGGTCTTTGTTACTTTAAATGTTTAAATATGATTAGCTGCTGTAATTAACTTAGCAATAAGAGGAAGCCAGGAGAGCTCTCTCTTTTTTCTGCTCGCTGTGACTGACTGACTGATGAAGAAGGAAGAATCGTGGATTGCAACTGTAAGCAATTGTTTGTGAGTTAAGGCCTGTGTTTGATTCAATATCTACTATCACTGCTTGTGAAGCAGTAGTTTAGTTTTACATCACAAGTTGACTATCAGTGTCTGAGATTCTATCTTTTTGTCTACTAGCAATGTTTCTCTAGCTGCATATTCTCCTGCACAACTCTCTGTCTCCTAAAGGAGATATACAATACAATACAATAGCAGAGTTGGAAGGGACCTTGGAGGTCATCTAGTCCAACTCCCTGCCTAGGCAGGAAGCCCTATACCGTTTCAGACCAATGGCTATCCAACAACTTCTTAAAGACTTCCAGTGTTGGGGCATTCACAACTTCTGGAGGCAACTTCTGTTCCACTGATTAATTTGTTCTCACTGTCAGGAAGTTTCTCCTCAGTTCTAAGTTGGACAGTTAGGAGAATCAATCAGTGGAACAGAAGTTGCCTCCAGAAGTTGTGAAGGCCCCAACACTGGAAGTCTTCAAGAAGATGTTGGATAGCCATTGGTCTGAAACGGTGTAGGGTTTCCTGCCTAGGCAGAGGGTTGGACTAGATGACCTCCAAGGTTCCTTCCAACTCTGCTATTGTAAATTGTAAATTACCCCTTTAAATACTGCAGCGTTTACATGCTTGTCAGCCGCTTGCATAGCCCAGTTTCCAAAGGGCCACAGCCCAGCATGGGACTGCAGACTGGGAGTTGGGGGACCCCTGGCGTATGGCGATGTTACCTTCGCCAGGAACCGTCGCCCCCAATCAACAGGGATTGGGAGAGAACGGTGAAGACCACATCTGGCCAAGCTTCCATTCCCTCCAAACGCAGCTATTGCCCCAGCTGATACGTTTGTGTTTGTGTTTCCCCCAATCAACAACAAACAAACAAAGAAAGAAAGAAACCCACTTGACTTACACATCAGCTTCATCCCAGACGATGCAGGTTTGATTTGTGGTTCCCTGATGGCAGAGAGAGAGAGAGAGAAAAGAGATAAATAATCAATGTGATTCGTAGAGCGATGCTCACCTCCATCATGCAGTCCCTTAATCTGTGTTTGTGGACGTGTGTGTGTGTCTGTCCCCCAACTTGCCTAAAAAGTCGACATTTTGACAACTCCTCCTGACAAAATTCTAAATGACAGGAGGGGATGTGTCAGCTTCTACGCCAAGGGAAACAGAGGCAGAAATCGAGGTTAGCAGTACACAAGCTTGGGTGCTCTGCTCAAAGGGGGAAAAATAGACATTATTTTATGGGTTGCCTCAAAGAAGAGGGAGTCAAGCTATTCTCCAAGGCACCTGAGGGTAGAACAAGAGTGGAAACTAATCCAGGAGAGAAGCAACCTAGAAAGAGTGCAGAGAAGAGCAACAAAGAGGATTAGGGGACTGGAGGCTAAAACATATGAAGAACGGTTGCAGGAACTGGGTAGGTCTAGTTTAATGAAAAGAAGGACCAGGGGAGACATGATAGCAGCCTTCCAGTATCTCAGGGGTTGCCAGAAAGAAGAGGGAGTCAAACTATTCTCCAAAGCACCTGAGGGCAGAACAAGAAGCAATGGGTGGAAACTAATCAAGGAGAGAAGCAACTTAGAGGACGAATTTCCTGACAGTGAGAACAATGAATCAGTGGAACAGAAGTTGCCTCCAGGAGTTGTGAATGCCCCAACACTGGAAGTCTTCAAGAAGATGTTGGATAGTCATTTGTCTGAAACGGAATAGGGTTTCCTGCCTAGGCAGGGAGTTGGACTAGATGACCTCCAAGGTCCCCTTCCAACTCTGCTATTGCATTGTATTGTATTATTATTGTATTATTTATGGATTCCAGGCCATCATAAAGACTGCGACTTCCTCCTGATTTTTTATAAAAAGGTATCTATCCAGGACAGGCAAATGGAAAATGTGAAGTAGATGTCTACGTGAGATCAGCACAGTCGTAGAGAGACCTGAGAAGGCATAGAGGATAATATTTGTAGCTCATGGTTGGGCTGCTTTTGGCTCTCTGGGCTTGGTTGTTTTCTTGCAGACATTTCATGACCCAACTAGGTAACATCCTCAGTGCTGGAAGGGAGTGGTGCTTGCAGAGAAGAGAATAGAGAGAAGAAGGAAAAAGAGAAGGAGAAGGAGAAAGAGCAGGAGAAGAACAAAAAGGAGGACTGTGGGCTCCTTGGTGCTCTCTGAGCTTGGTTGTTTTCTTGCAGATGTTTCATGACCCAAGTAGGGAACATCCTCAGTGCTAGAAGGGAGTGTGGCTTGCAGAGAAGAAGAGAGAGAGAAGAAGGAGAAAGAGAAGGAGAAGGAGAAAGAGAAGGACAAGGACAAAAAGGAGGACTGTGGGCTCCTTGGTGCTCTCTGAGCTTGGTTGTTTTCTTGCAGATGTTTCATGACCCAACTAGGTAACATCCTCAGTGCTAGAAGGGAGTGTGGCTTGCAGAGAAGAAGAGAGAGAGAAGAAGGAGAAAGAGAAGGAGAAGGAGAAAGAGAAGGAGAAGAACAAAAAGGAGGACTATGGGCACCTTGGTGGTCTCTGAGCTTAGTTGTTTTCTTGCAGATGTTTCATGACTCAACTAGGTAACATCCTCAGTACTAGAAGGGAGTGTGACTTGCAAAGAAGAGAAGGAAGAGGAGAAGGAGAGAGAGAAGGAGAAGAACAAAGAGAAGGAGGACTGTGGGGTCCTTGGTGGTCTCTGAGCTTGGTTGTTTTCTTGAGATGTTTCATGACCCAACTAGGGAACACTCTCAGTGCTAGAAGGCAGTGTGGCTTGCAGAGAAGAGGAGAAAGAGGAGAAGGAGAAAGAGAAGGAGAAGGAGAAAGCTTTTGCTTCCCTTTCCCATTCTCCTCACGAAACTGAGCCAAATTGCCTGTCACACCCCTTGGCCATGCCCACCCCGCCGGTCATTTGGGCAAAGAGCCAGTTGTTCAATTATTTGAATCCCATCACTGATCGGACGCCTCTTTCTTTGCGCCCAGCAAAATTTTCAACCGAGAGAGAGAGAGAGAAAAATTCGTTTCGGTTGTAAGTTCTTTTCCCCAACCCCAAATCCTTCCCTTCTAAGCAGCCCCAAGGCAGGAAGGACGGCTTACATTATACAAATGGGAGAATTCGATTTCCATCATGGCGACCAGGGATTGAGGTTCTGGCTTGACCGTCACGGAGATGATGCGCGAATTGAGCACTGTGGTATTCCTAGAGAGGAGGAAAGAAACAGAAAAAACGATGGAAGAGTATGGAGAGAGGTCAACGGAAGGACAGTCCTTGGAGTGATTCCTTCAAAGAATGTGTACCTCTGTTTTCGGCATAACGGACAGATGTCAACGGAAAAGAAGACTAGGGGATAACAGGGTTTCAATATGCGAGGGGTTGCCCCAAAGAAGAGGGAGTCAAGCTATTCTCCAAAGCACCTGAGGGCAGGAGAAGAAGCAATGGGTGGAAACTAATCAAGGAGAGAAGCAACTTAGAACTGAGGAGAAATTTCCTGACAGTGAGAACAATTCATCAGTGGAACAGAAGTTGCCTCCAGAAGTTGTGAATGCCCCAACACTGGAAGACTTTAAGCAGATGTTGGATAGCCATTTGTCTGAAACGGTGTAGGGTTTCCTGCCTAGGCAGGGGTTTGGACTAGATGACCTCCATGGTCCCTTCCAACTCTGCTATTGTGATTGTAAACTTTAAACAATTGAAATTTTGGGTTCAATTGTGATGGTAGGTCAAGCATTACCTGTAGCAGAGCTGGAAGAGACCTTGGAGGCCTTCTAGTCCAACTACTCCTGAAGTAGACGACCCTTTCAGAGAAATGGCTGCCCAATCTCTTCTTGAAGTGTTGGAGCACCTAGACCTTCTGAAGGCAAGATGTCCCACTGATTAATTAACAGAATAAGAGAGTTGGAAGGGACCTTCAGTGGAACAGAAGTTGGTTGGCCATTTGTCTGAAATGGTATAAGGTTCCTGCCTAGGCAGGGGGTTGGACTAGAAGACCTCCAAGGTCCCTTCCAACTCTGTTATTCTTACTTTGAAACGAATCAAGGAGAAAACTAAGCCTAGAACTAAGGAGGAATTTCCTAACAATGAGGACAATTAATCAAGTTGCCTCCAGAAGTTGTGGGTGCTCAATCATTGGAGGCTTTAAGGGCAGATGATCAAGTAGGATCATATCAGACAAATGGTTGTCCAATCTCTTCTTAAAAGCCTCCAGTGTTGGAGAATTCACAACACATCAGAGGCAAGTTGTTCCACTGGATAATTGTTCTCACAGTCAGGAAATTTCTCCTCAGTTCTAAGTTGCTTCTCTCCTTGATTAGTTTCCACCCATTGCTTCTTGTTCTGCCCTCAGATGCTTTGGAGAAGACTCCCTCTTCTTTGGGGCAACCCCTGAGATATTGGAACACTGCTTTCACATTACTAAAAGGTGAAGGTGCACATATGTGCTAGTCTTTCCCGACTCTAGGGGGCAGTGCTCACCTATGTTTCAAAGCCAAAGAGCCAGCGCTGTCCAAAGACGTCTCCGTGGTCATGTGGCTGGCATGACTCAATGCTGAAGGCGCATGTTACACACTAAGTGGTTCCTATTTTTCGACTTGCATTTTTTACATGCTTTTGAACTGCTAGGTTGGCAGAAGCTTGGACAAATCACCTACGAACTGCCGACCTTTCTGATCGACAAGCTCAGTGTCTTAGCCCTGAGCCACCACATCCCAGTGGCTAAATCACTAGTGACATGTTCATGTCACTAGCCATGCCCAGTTCCTGCAACCGTTCTTCATATGTTTGAGCCTCCAGTCCCCTAATCATCTTGGTTGCTCTTCTCTGCACTCTTTCTAGGTTGCTTCTCTCCTTGATTAGTTTCCACCCATTGCTTCTTGTTCTGCCCTCAGGTGCTTTGGCGAATAGTTTGCCTTCCTCTTCTTTGTGGCAACCCCTGAGATATTGGAAGACTGCTATCATGTCTCCCCAAGTCCTTCTTTTCATTAAACTAGACATACCCAGTTCCTGCAACTGTTCTTCATATGTTTTAGCCTCCAGTCCCCTAATCCTCTTTGTTGCTCTTCTCTGCACTCTTTCTAGAGTCTCTACATCTTTTTTTTTTAAAGCATGGCAACTAAAACTGGATGTTTTGGAGTGTGTAACAGTCCTGAAATGTATTACACTTATGGAAAATCAGATCAAAATATCATAGTGTGCTATTTACACTTTCCAAAAATTGTGCGCTTCGGCCTGTGGATTTTTAAACTATGCCTAGCCATGCTGAGCAACATTAGATAAAGAACGTGCATATTATTGTTATCATTATTTTAATACCATCACTCTCATTTAATATGATCACTGTCATTAATTTAAGACCATCCCTCTGAGCCTCTCTTGGAGACCATTAAGAAGAAAGGTTCATGCTTATGAAATGCCTTATAAATTGGATTTCTTAGATTCCCTCATGGCTAGTTTAAAAAAAAAAACCCTCAAAGATCGCAATTATTAACCTGAAATCACATTTGTGTGCCTGGTTTTTTAGATATTTGTTTTTAAAAAAATAAATTTTAAAGAGGAAATAAAAGGAAATAAAGAATGATGCATAGGTATAATATCAGTAAGTGGACAAAGAAACTGTACAGAGAGCACTCAGTCTGTCAGTGATGAAAAAGTAACCATAAAAAAAACAAAATACACCATTTTTTACAATAAGGGGACTTTAGTGATCTTTTTGAATGCCTGAACTGAGTGGCAAAGTCTCCACTCTTTTGCTATGTAAGGATATTGTTAAAAGGGGGGTTGGAGGAGGAAGGAAGGAAGGAAGGAAAGAAAGAGGGAAAGGAAAGGGAAAGAGAAGGGAAGGGAAAGGAAGGAAGGAAGGAAGGAAGGAAGGAAGGAAGGAAGGAAGGAAAGAGGGAAAGGAAAGAGGGAAAGGAAAGGGGAAGGGAAGGGAAAGGAAAGGAAAGGAAGAAATGGAAGGGGAGGGGAGGGAAAGAAAGGGAAAGAAGGAAGGAAGGAAGGAAGGAAGGAAGGAAGGAAAGAAAAGGAAAGGAAAGGAAGAAAGGAAAGGAAGGAAAGGAAAGGAAAGGAAGAAAGGAAAGGAAAGGAAAGGAGAAGTGAATGGATGATGAATGGAAGGGAAAGGAAGGAAAGGGAAGGAAAGGAAAGGAAAGGAAAGGAAGAAAGGAAAGGAAAGGGAAGGAAAGGGAAGGAAAGGAAGAAAGGAAAGGAAAGAAAAGGAAGGAAAGGAAAGGAAGAAAGGAAAGGAAAGGAAAGGAGAAGTGAATGGATGATGAATGGAAGGGAAAGGAAGGAAAGGGAAGGAAAGGAAAGGAAAGGAAGAAAGGAAAGGAAGGAAAGGGAAGGAAAGGAAGAAAGGAAAGGAAAGGAAAGGAAAGGAAAGGAAAGGAGAAGTGAATGGATGATGAATGGAAGGGAAAGGAAGGAAAGGAAGGAAAGGGAAGGAAAGGAAAGGAAGAAAGGAAAGGAAAGAAAAGGAAGGAAAGGAAAGGAAGAAAGGAAAGGAAGGGAAGGAAGGAAAGGAAGGAAAGGGAAGGAAAGGAAAGGAAGAAAGGAAAGGAAGGAAAAGGAAGAAAGGAAAGGAAAGGGAAGGAAAGGAAAGGAAGAAAGGAAAGGAAGGAAAAGGAAGGAAAGGAAAGGAAGGAAAGGAAAGGAAAGGAAAGGAAAGGAAAGGAGAAGTGAATAGATGATGAATGGAAGGGAAAGGAAGGAAAGGGAAGGAAAGGAAGATTCAGGGAGATTTTAACCGGACATTATTTTGCTAACATCCTCATCTTCCTTATTGATTTGAATGCTGCAAGTTGACTTAATGGGATCTTTGTCATTCAAAACAACTTAGGGATCCCGTAAACAAAGAAAGACACTAAAATTCTCCCACAAAGTCCATATTAAAAGCAAACGTTCCACGCAAACAGCTTTGTCGAGGTCTGCAGATGCATGGCTCAGAAATGAACCTTTGTTCATGTGGTGGGTTCATCTTGGCCCAAAGCAGAGACGAGTTGGTGCAGTGGCACTCAGCTACATCCGGGCTCTTGTGGAGTTTATTGTCCAATGTTCTCCATCTCAGCTTGTCTCCAGCATCATCGGCAGCTGATCCAGCAAACACGCCAAGATGTCATTTTGTCCTTCCACTCTTGACTTCTTCTGGCTTCCCTCGTGTTTTTTTTTCCAGGCCATCAGCTGCCCATATCACGTACCCGAAGAATGTGAACTTCTGCTGGATGGCTGTCATCTCAAAGGACCAGGCAGTCTTGATTGGCTCAGAACTCAATAACTGGTTCTTCTTGCAGTCCGTGAGACAAGTGGCCCTCAACACCCAACCACAACTGAGCCCAAAATTGATGTTGTTCAACGAGACGTATGTTAAGTGAGTTTTGTTTGATTTCATCATCTTTCCTGCCACAGGGAGAATCGAATAACAAAGTTGGAAGGGACCATGGAGGTCTTCTAGTCCAACCCCCTGCTTAGGCAGGAAACCCTACACCACTTCAGACAAATGGCTCTCCAACATCTTCTTAAAGACTTGCAGTGTTGGGGCATTCACAACTTCTGGAGGCAACTTCTGTTCCACTGGTTAATTGTTCTAACTGACAGAAACTTTCTCCTCAGTCCTAAGTTGCTTCTCTCCTTGATTAGTTTCTACTCATTGCTTCTTGTTCTGCCTTCAAGGTGCTTTGGAGAATAGTTTTACTCCTTCTTCTTTGGGGCAACCCCTGAGATATTGGAAGATTGCTATCATGTCTCCCCTGGTCCTTCTTTTCATTAAATTAGACATACCCAGTTCCTGAAACCGTTCTTCATATGTTTTAGTCTCCAGTCCCCTAATCATCTTTGTTGCTCTTCTCTGCACTCTTACCAGAGTCTCCACATCTTTTTTACATCATGGCAACCAAAACTGGATGTCGTATTCCAAGTGTGGCCTTACCAAGGCCTTGTAAAGTGGTATTAACTCTTCACGTGGGTCTTGATTCTATCCCTCTCATTAACCTGCAACCTGGGACTTCTTGATAATTGGCCAACTTCATCACTGTCTTCCTTCCCTAAGATTAATTATTTCTTTGCTGGTCTCTCACACCAACCATCTTTATTTCTTCTTGAAGCCGAAAAAAAGAAAGCTTCTTCCAGTGTCCCTTTGGGGTCATCAACCACACAATCAACTGATTACGCAAGCAGGTTAGAAAACCAGGAACTGTGGAGTAAAATCTCCATGTCTATAAACAACACCTATTGATTGGAGACCTGGAATTTACAATTGCTCTGTAAATTGTGGGGCGGAGGGGGGTTGTATCAATCTCTGTGTTCCAGCTGAGAGGAGGATACAAGGCAGTTAATGGATTTGTAGTTGTTGAAAGAAACATCCTTCTGGGTTCAGTTCTAAGTGGGGAAAAAGACACTGGAAACATTGAGGCTGCTTGGAAAGAAAGAAAGAAAGAAAGAAAGAAAGAAAGAAAGAAAGAAAGAAAGAAAGAAAGAAAGAAAGAAAGAAAGAAAGAAAGAAAGAAAGAAAGAAAGAAAGAAAGAAAGAAAGAAAGAAAGAAAGAAAGAAAGAAAGAAAGAAATGTCCATCTGGGTTCAGTTCCAAGTGGGGAAAAAGACACTGGAAACATGGAGGCTGCTTGGAAAGATGGTTTAATGGTGGACAGGATCACATGAAAGAAAGAAAGAAAGAAAGAAAGAAAGAAAGAAAGAAAGAAAGAAAGAAAGAAAGAAAGAAAGAAAGAAAGAAATGTCCATCTGGGTTCCAAGTGGGGAAAAAGACACTGGAAACATGGAGGCTGCTTGGAAAGATGGTTTTAATGGTGGACAGGATCACATGGCTTGACGTCCAGGCCAAGGGGAGAGAGATGCTTAGAGATGCCTAGGTTTTATGCTCTCTCTGGGCTTTTGAATTTGAGCTTGTATTCTGATTGGTTCTCAGACTCCCATGGGGCCATGCAGGGGCAACTCTGTAGGCTGTGCTTTGAGTCCCAGGCTTGGTTGAGTCTTGCTGGGTGATGAAGTAATGAAAGGGCTTTGGGATTCCTATAATGGCCCTGTCATTTTCTCCAGGTGCCATGCGGTGAGATGGGTAGAGGGCTGATCCTACCATATCCTAAGGGCCATGTCTTACATCCATCACCCTGGAGCTGAAGAGGAAGAGAGCAGGGTCCTGCTTTGTCTTCAAAAACGTGTTTCTCCTTTTCTAATTCGGGGAAGCTTAATATTCTGCTTTTTCCTAGAATATTTTGTTCTTCTAGGACAGGGGTCTGCAAAGTTGGCTCTTTTAAGACTGCTATGCTGGCTAGGGAACTCTGGGAGTTGAAGTCCACCAGTCTTAAAAGAGCCGACTTTGCAGACCCCTGTTCTAGGAGACGGGCTGGCGCACACCTCCTACAACGTGAGAATTGAACAAGAGGTTTCAGCTACGATTCCTGTTTCATTCTCTTGGTAGACAGCAATCCCTTCCTGGAGTCTGCAAAAACAGAGGCAGCTGTAGCATTATTGGTCTGGGATCTGCAGGTCCCTTCGGGATCACTGGATCGGCTTGGAGGATGCGCCGTGGATTCCCTGCTCTGACTTGAAAAAGCAAGGGTTTCCAACTCTCTGCCATGGAGCGAGGTTTTAGATCTCTCCGAAGGGCCTTTTGGATCTATAGGTCCATCTGAGTCAGCTACTGCAGTGCAGTGAAGTACGATGTGCAATGAAGAAATAGAGGAGGAGGAGGAGTTCATTTTTCCACAGAGATGTCCTCTCAGGCTGATGTCCTGACGATGTGGCTAAAGCGCATGTAGAGAGAAGAAAAGCATGGATGTGGAGAAATTGACGACAACGTTTTTCAACCTTAGTGACTCTAAGATGGGTGGCCTTCAACTCCCAGCATTCCCCAGCCAACCATGCTGAGATTCCAAACACAGCAACAGATCTTCTCTTTTGCTATATATAATAATATATTTCTGCTCACAATGTTGTTCTTAGTTGCGACGTCGTGTCTGACCCATGGCGACCTCATGGACAATGTTCCTCCAGGCCTTCCTGTCCTCTTCCATCCTCTGGAGCCCATTGAAGCTCACGCCGGCTGCTTCGGGGACTCCATCCATCCACCTCAGCCGTCCCCTTCTTCTTCTTCTGCCCTCCATCGTTCCCAGCATGAGGCTCTTCTCCAGGGAGTCCTTCCTCCTTCTCATTAGGTGGCCAAAGTCTTTGAGTTTCCTCTTCAGGATCTGGCCTTCTAAAGAGCAGCCAGGGTGGATCTCTTCTAGGACTGACCGGTTGGGTGGCCTTGCAGTCCAAAGGGACTCAATGCAGGAGTCTTCTTCTCCAGCCCCAGAGTTCAAAGGCCTCCATTCTTTGGCACTCAGCCTTCCTTAAGGCCCAACCTTCACAGCCATCCATGGCAACTGGGAAAACCATCGCCTTGACTAGATGCACTTTTGATTGGCAGGTTGATATCTCACTGTTCACAATAGAATCCCTTATGCCACCCGGCTTGAAATTTGGGGCTTGGACAACCTAGAACTATGCCGATTAAGCAGAGTGCACAATATTATCTACTACAAGGCCCTACCTGTCACTGACTACTTCAGCTTCAACCTCAATAAAACACGAGCGAACCATAGATTACAAACTCTAGGGATCTTGGAATCCTAGTGGACAACCATTGAAATAGGAGCCAGCCGTGGGCAGCAGCTGCCAAAAAAGCCAATATAGTTCTAGGCTGCATCAACAGAGGGAGAGAATCTAGATCGCGTGAAGTGTTAATGCCACTGTATAGTGCCTTGGTAAGGCCACACTTGGAATACTGCATACAGTTTTGGTCGCCACGGTGTAGAAAAGACGTGGAGACTCTGGAAAGAGTGCAGAGAAGAGCAACCAAGATGATTAGGGGACTGGAGACTAAAACATATGAAGAACGGTTGCAGGAGCTGGGTATGTCTAGTTTAATGAAAAGAAGGACTAAGGGTGACATGATAGCAGTCTTCCGATATCTCAGAGGGTGCCACAAAGAAGAGGGAGTCAAACTATTCTCCAAGGCACCTGGGGGCAGGACAAGAAGCAATGGGTGGAAACTAATCTCCAGGTGCCCTGGAGAATAGTTTGACTCCCTCTTCTTTGGGGCGACCCCTGAGATATCGGAAGACTGCTATCATGTCACCCTTAGTCCTTCTTTTCATTAAACTAGACATACCCAGTTCCTGCAACTGTTCTTCATAGGTTTTAGCCTCCAGTCCCCTAATCCTCTTTGTTGCTCTTCTCTGCACTCTTTCTAGAGTCTCCACATCTTTTCTACATCATGACGACCAAAACCGGATGCAGGATTCCAAGTGTGGCCTTCCCAAGGCCTTATAAAGTGGTATTAACTGTACCACTGTATTAACCAGAACCAATAGAACCGGTTTGGGGGTCATGTCTGGCCAAGTTACTACCTACTCAGCTAAAGGAGTCCAAACCGGTGGGAACCCACCTCTGATGCATACATTCACATGCACAATTACCTCTGAAGGCCCAGGATCCCGGCCAGGTTGCGATAAATCACCGTGCCCACCACAAAGACAGAGGAGTCATCGGTCTCTGTGAAGAAGAGAGGACAAAGCAAGCAGAGTGAGGACAGAAGTGGAGCCAAAGAATCACAACAGCAAGAACCAAGAAGAAGAAGGAAAAAAAGGAGAGGTATTTATTTAAAGAGAACACCAATAGTCCTCAACTTGTTCGTTCAGTGGCCATTCGATATTACAACAGCACTGGAAAAATGTGGCATTCGATCTTTTCCCACACTTCACGACTGTTGCAGCATCCACATGGTTACGTCAAAATTCAGACGCTTGGCAAACGCTTCATACTTATGACCGTGGCTGTGTCCCAATTGTTAGTAACTCTGGGTTCAGAACCAGAGTTACAACTCTGGTCCCGTAACCAGCGTTAGGAAATAAATGCGGAATAGTGTAATACACCGGACAGTACCGAGATACGTTGCTTTAACCACAAACAAACTCTAAAACACTGATAGTAAGAATATAAATAGTCTTTACTTTGTAGCAACTAAAATACTTCTTCTGAGCAGTGATTCTAAGTTCTCTAACAATAACAGTCCTTCACCAAACACAGTTATCTTACAGGGGTGCAAAACAAATACCTCTTCAGTCTTCATCTCCTCAGCGGCAAAAAGTAAGCACAGGATTCAAAGGGAATCGAAAAGGGATGAACTGTGATTCTGAGCTTGCTTATATGGTAGAGCTGAGAAGCACAGCCAATCAGAATTTAACACAGTTCTTAAAGCTACATGACTCCTTAAGAACATAGGCTCATATATATTGTCAACTCAATATAAGGCTGAATATCCTAACACCAATGTCGACACCTTTAAGAAAGGATGAGAGGAGTTCATGGAGAACAAGGGTATCCATGGCTATCATGATGGATGCCTAAGGACACCCTCCGGGTTGGAGAGATAGGCAGGATATCTCTCAATGCCATTTGCAGGGAATAAGCAGGTGAAGACATCTGCTTGGGAAGACCCTGAAGCAAATGGGGAGCCACTGTGGGAGACAGAAGGCTGGACTGGATGGGCTGTGGCCTCTTCCAGCAAGGCTATTCTTATGTTCTTATGTTCTTCATGTCACATGATCCCCTTTAGCGAGCCAAATTCAGTGCCCCGCGATTAAAATTCAGACCCTTGGCAACTGACTCGTATTTATGACGGTCACAGCATCCCAGGACCATGTGATCCCCTTTTGTGAACCTTTCAAAAGCCGAGTCAATGGGTCATCCAGAGTCACTTAACGATCAGGTTACTAACTGAACACCTGCAGTGGCTGGCTTAACAACTGTGACAAGGAAGGTTGCAAAATAGGGCAAAACTCAACAAATGTCTCAATTTGCTCACTTGCTCTTCTCTGCACTCTTTCTAGAGTCTCCACTTGTAGAAAAGATGCTGAGACTCTAGAAAGAGTGCAGAGAAGAGCAACAAAGATGATTAGGGGATTGGAGACTAAAACATATGAAGAACGGTTGCAGGAACTGGGTATGTCTAGTTTAATAAAAAGAAGGATTCGGGGAGACATGATAGCAGTCTTCCGATATCTCAGAGGGTGCCCCAAAGAAGAGGGAGTCAAACTATTCTCCAAAGCACCTGAGGGCAGAACAAGAAGCAATGGGTGGAAACTAATCAAGGAGAGAAGCAACTTAGAACTGAGGAGGAATTTCCTGACAGTGAGAACAATCAATCAGTGGAACAGAAGTTGCCTCCAGACGTTGTGAATGCCCCAACACTGCAAGTCTTCAAGAAGATGTTGGATAGCCATTTGTCTGAAATGGTATAGGGCTTCCTGCCTAGGCAGGGGGTTGGACTAGAAGACCTCCATGGTCCCTTCCAACTCTGCTATTGTGATTGTGAACTTTAAACAATAGAAATTTTGGGTTCATTTGTGATGGTAGATCAAGGACTACCTGTAACAGAACAGGAAGGGACCTTGGAGGCCTTCTAGTCCAACTACTCCTGAAGTAGACGACTCTTTCAGAGAAATGGCTGCCCAATCTCTTCTTGAAGTGTTGGAGCACCTAGAACATCTGAAGGCAAGATGTCCCACTGATTAATTAACAGAATAAGAGAGTTGGAAGGGACCGTCTAGCTCAACCTTCTGCCGAAGCAGGAGACCCTCTACCATTTTAGATAGATCTCCAGTCTCTTCTTCAAAGCCTCCAGTGAGGAAGCACCCACAACCTCTGGTGGCAAGCTGTTCCACTGGTGAATTGTCCTCACTGTTAGGAAGTTTCTCTTCAATTCCACGTTGCTTCTCTCCTTGATTAGTTTCCCTCTATTGCTTCTTGTCTTGCCTTCTGGGGCTTTGGAAAATAATTTGACGACCCCCCTCTATGGGGCAGCTCATTTCCTAGAATGCTTCTATCAGGTCACCCCTGGCCCTCCATTTGCACAGCCGTCCGCCTCAAACCAGCGGCCATGGGCAGCAAACGATCATCGAAACAATTAAAAGAGTTAAGACAATGCAAAAGGGAAATAAAATGCAATTAGCAGCCCAGCGATAATTGCAATTCTTTGGACCTGCAGGACAATTATACCTCCCTGCTGCTTTGCAGATACCAATCCCATCGCAGCATGCACAATCCATCCAATGGCGACCTGTGCCTCAAATTACCGTATTTTTTGGAGTGTAAGACGCACCCTTTTCCCTCAAAAAAGAGGCTGAAAATCCGAACGGGTCTTATACACTGAATACAGCATTTCTCTTTGCCTTTTGAAACCCCACCCCCTTCACCAAAATAGCCGTGCAGAGCCTTTAGGCTTTCAGAGAGTTGGGGAGGGCAGAAATGAGCAAAAATAAGCCATTTTTTGCTCAATTTTGCCCCTCCCTAGCCCCCAGGAGTATTCTATAAGCTTCCTAATGCCCTTTTTGGACAAAAAATGGGCCCGTTTTCACGAAAACCGGGCTGTTTTTGGGAGGTTGGCAGAGTGCAAAAACTTTTTTTTTTAATTTGACTCTTCCAAGCCTTGGTGCGTCTTATACTCTGAAAAATACTGTAGCCTTAATGGGTGCAGGGAGTTCTCGAGTTACAACAGTTTGTTTAGTGACCATTCAAAGTTACAACCGCACTGAAGAAAAAAATTGACTTACGAGCATTTTTTATACTTACAACTGTAGCAGGTGCACGATCAAAATTCAAACACTTGGCAACCGACTCATATTTATGATCGTTGCAGTGTCCCCTGGGGGTTGGGGAGAGGAGGATCCCCCTTTGCGACCTTCTGACAAGCCAAGTCAATGGGGAAGCCAGATTCACTTAACAACCGTCATGCGAACATACCCACTGTGGTGATTCACTTAACAACGGTGACAAGAAAGGTCGTAAAACGGGGCAAAACTCACTGAACAACTGTCTCGCTTAGCCACAGCATTATTGGCCGTACCTGCATTCGATTCGTATTAAGAACAGATGAGTTTAGTGAATCATACATACATAAACCTTTATTTCCTTTCTTATGTTGATCTAGAATAAATATTTGATTTGATTTGAATTGGTTGAGGTCCATATAACCAGGAAAGGAGGCCTTTTCCCATGCATGGGACCAGGGGTGAGTTCCTACCGGTTTGAACCGGTTCGGCGGAACCGTTAGTAACTTGGCAGCTTGGGTCACGGGGACCGGTAGTGACCCAGGTCTGCCACGTCCCTGATCTGGTTCTCCCAATGGCGCCATCTTGTTTTTTTGCTTTTGTGCATACAATTTTTGGCGCCTCCCTGAGCAAACCGGCAGTAGCGGCAGCCGGGACCCACCCCTGCATGGGACGCCAAGCCAGGGCACATAACCAAATCTTTAAGGCCTTCTGGAAGGCCAGCAGGATTCAAATCATCCTAGTCTCACGAAGGAGAATGTTCCAGAAGGCTACTGCAAAGAAGACGTGCCTCCTGGTTGTTGCCACCTTTCGATCCTGGGTTGATGGTGTTAGGATATTCAGCCTTATATTGGGTTGACAATATATATGAGCCTATGTTCTTAAGGAGTTATGTAGCTTTAAGAACTGTCTTTGAATTCTGATTGGCTGTGAGTCTCAGCTCTACCATAAAGGAAGCTCAGGAACACAGTCCGTTCCCTTTTTGCGATTCCCTTTGATTCCTCTGCTGAAGCTGAAGACTGAAGAAGACTGAAGGAGGATTTGTTTTGCATCCCTGTAAGTTTAGTTTTAGTTTAGTTTATTCAAATTTATACCCCGCACCTTCTCCAAAAAGGACCCAGGGCGGCGCACAGGAAATTTAAAAACATGACAAATATAACAAAAGTACAAAATTTTAAAAAGCTCTTAGATCCATACCCTGTGCTAAAATAGTATAAAATCCCCCAAATTAAAAACTATCTAAAAAACAGTCAAAACGGGAGGTTATGCTAGGCCGGCTTGTTGGAAAAAGTGTGTCTTAAGGCGCTGGCAGAAGAGGGGAAGGTCTGAGATGGTGCGAAGTTCGGGGGGGCAGGTCGTTCCAGAGGGTAGGGCCCGCCACAGAGAAGGCCCTTCCCCTGGGTGTCGCCAACCGGCATTGCCCGGCCGACGGCACCCTGAGAAGGCCCTCTCTGTGGGAGCGGATCGGTCGAAGGGATGTATGGGGCAGGAGACGGTCTCGCATATAACTAGGTCCCGAGCCATGGAGCGCTTTGAAGATGGTCGTCAGAACCTTGAAGCGCACCCGAAAGGCCACAGGCAGCCAGTGCAGCTCGCGCAAGAGAGGTGTTATGTGGGAGAACCTAGAGGCTCCCATAATCACTGTAAGATAACTCTGTGTTTGGTGAAGGACTGTTATTATTTTGAGAAGTTAGTCTCACTGGTCGGAAGAAGCATTTTAGTTGCTACAAAGTAAAGGCTATTTATTTTCTTACTATCACTGTTTTTAGAGTTTGTTTGTGGTTAAAGCAACGTATCTCTTTACTGTCCGGTGCATTACACTATTCCGCATCTATTTTCCTAACACTGGTTAAGGGACCAGAGGTGTAACACTGCTTCTGAACCCAGAGTTGCTAACAGTTGGGACCCCAACAGGCCCATCTTGCTAAATTGGATGTATAGTAACATCTGGAAATGAGATGGTCCCTTGTACCACTCGATAGCGCAGTATTGAGGCCACACTGTTGTGGCCTGCCAGCGGCCAGAGGAGCTGGCAGCAGATTCAGACAGTGAGGAGGGTTGGGGAGGAACTTGGGCCAGTCCTGGAGTCTGGGGAAGGCTCTGCTGAGGGCTCTGTGTCAGAGGCCGAGAGGGGGCCAGAGCCATCTGACAGTTATCAGCTGCCTTCAGAGTCGGAGATCAATGGGGCAGAAGAACAGCTGGAGCCTGTTCCCAGTGCGTGCATGTGCAGAGCTGCCAGGAGAAGACCGGGACAGAAAAATAACAGATAAGAATTGGAAAATGTGGTATTAAGAATGTGTGATACGTAGGTAGGAATCCGCTATGTACAGTATTTGTAGGATTAGTAATTATATAAAAGAAAGGATCAACGGACAGGCAATCTGACTGACTACACCCACCTATAAAATGTAATTGTTGTGAGATCTAATCACTATATGGAAACGTTTATGCCAGAAAGGTCGCAGTATGTCCAATGTTTTTAATGTTTATCGCATAAAAAAGTTTTTTTTAAAAAAAAGAATAAAGTTGTTGGGTTTGGGTCCAATGCGATTTGAGCTGGAGTCACTTCTCGGCGTTGTTTTTGGCGTGCAAGAAAGCTGCCTCTACACAACCTTTTAATTGAGGGTACTTAAGTCCCTTTTCAATTAGCAATCCCAACCAACCGGCTTGCACGAGCCTGGTCTTCGCGAGCTGCATTGGCTTCCTGTGGTCTTTCGGGTGCGCTTCAAGGTTCTGACGACCATCTTTAAAGCGCTCCATGGCTCGGGGCCTAGTTATATGCGAGACCGTCTCCTGCCCCATACATCCCTTAGACCGATCCGCTCCCACAGAGAGGGCCTTCTCAGGGTGCCGTCGGCCGGACAATGCCGACTGGCGACACCCAGGGGAAGAGCCTTCTCTGTGGCGGGCCCTGCCCTTTGGAACGACCTACCCCCTGAACTCCGGACCATCACCGACCTCCGCCTCTTCCGCCAATGTCTAAAGACATATTTTTTCCATCAAGCCGGCCTAGCCTAACCTCCCATGGGGACTTTTAGAAAAGTTTTAAATTGGGTTTCTAATAATTGGTTTTTAGCACAGGATTGGGGATTATTTAATATATATTTTAAATTATTTGTCTATCTTCTATTGTGTATGTTTTTTAAATTTCCTGTGCGCCGCCCTGGGTCCTCTGTGGAGAAGGGCGGGATATAAATGTAATAAAATGAAATGAAAAAAATCTTCCATTCCAATTGTAGCCCTGCCGCGCCAATTAAGTGCCTCTTCGGTTTTATGTTTTCCTAAAAACGGATCGGCTGGAGCACCATGAGATCGCGCTGTGCAGGGTTGCGAAACTCGTGTCGCGAAGGGACACCGGCCCACGGGGACAAATCCTGCACAGAAATAGACAACCTACGCACCTGACCTACGCACAACCACGGGCCCGCGCCTTTTCCGCCGAGCCTTGGAAACCCATCTATTTCATGCGGCCGGCCTGGCGTAGTTTTTAATTTGCTTTTTATTAGGGGTTTTATAGGGTATTTTACAGAGCAGGCTTTGTGTTTAATCGATTGTTAATATATGTATTGTATTGGATGTTTTTATTGTTGTTTTTATTACTGCCTGTTCACCGCCCTGAGTCCCTTACGGCAGGGGTCTCCAATCTTTGCAACTTCAAGTCTGAAGGACTTCAGCTCCCAGAATTCTCCAGCCAGCAAAGAATTCTGGGAGCTGAAGTCCTTCAGACTTGAAGTTGCAAAGGTTGGAGACCCCTGCCGTAAGGGAGATAGGGCAGTATACAAATTTGAATAAAACCTAAACCTAATACAATACAATACAATAGCAGAGTTGGAAGGGACCTTGGAGGTCATCTAGTCCAACTCCCTGCCTAGGCAGGAAGCCCTGTACCATTTCAGACAAATGGCTATCCAACATCTTCTTAAAGACTTGCAGTATTGGGGCCTTCACAGCTTCTGGAGGCAATTTCTGTTCCACTGATTAACTGTTCTAACTGTCAGGAAATTTCTACTCAGTTCTAAGTTGCTCCTCTACTTGATTAGTTTCCACCCATTGCTTCTTGTTCAGCCCTCAGGTGCTTTGGAGAATAGTTTGACTCCCTCTTCTTTGGGGCAACCCCTGACATATTGGAAGACTGCTATCATGTCTCCCCTAATCCTTCTTTTTATTAAACTAGACATACCCAGTTCCTGCAACCGTTCTTCATATGTTTTAGTCTCCAGTCCCCTAATCCTCTTGGTTGCTCTTCTCTGCACTCTTTCTAGAGTCTCCACATCTTTTCTACACTTTGGTGACCAAAACTGAATGCAAATATTCCAAGTGTGGCCTTCCCAAGGCCTTATAAAGTGGTATTAACCCTTCAGGTGATCTTGATTCTCTCCCTCTGTTGATGCAGCCTAGAAATGGGTTGGCTTCTTTGTCAGCTACTGCCCACGGCTGGCTCCTATTTAAACGGTTGTCTACTAGGACTCCAAGATCCCTCTCACAGTTTCCATCCATTATTTCTTTAACAATCCAAGATACTCAGGGAAGGGTCCTTAGATTACTCTTGGAGTGCTCGTAGGATGCACGACGGGCCATGCACCTCCCTGCCCCACCCTTTGTTGTGACTTCTCCCATAGGTTGTGTTAACATTTGGTGCTGTCTGTCTCACCCTTCCACACTTGTTTAACTTTGTCAGAAATGGTGTGAAAAGGTCACGTGGAAACATTGCATTTGCACGTTTCGCGGCCGCATACTGCAAAAGTCAAACGTCCAGGTTCTAGCAAGCATGTGCATCCCTTCTGCCCCCGAGAGCCTCCCACCGGCCAGTACACTCCCCTAGAGAGGGTCTCCTCACGGTGCCGTCAGCTAAACAATGTCGATTGGCGACACCCGGGGGAGAGCCTTCTCCGTGGGAGCCCCTGCCCTCTGGAACGAATGACCCCCAGAATTAAGAACTATCCCTGACTTACGCACCTTCCGCCGTGCTCTCAAAACCTTTTTCTTCCAACAAGCCGGGCTGCCATAAAAATAAATCTTAAACTACGAATTTGTATTAATTTTAATCGGGGTTGCTTTTTTTAATTTTGAGGCCAAATTGTTTAATATGTTTTTTAAAAACTTTTTAAACTTTTATATATCTGTTTTACTTTGGCTGTACACCGCCCCCTGAGTCCTTTGGGAGTAGGGCGGTATAAAAATCTAATAAAACCTAAACCAAAACTAGGGGGCACTCCATGAAACCTTTGGAAGCTAGATCTCAAAGAAATAAGAGGAAGTACTTTTCCACCCAGAGGATCCCTGCTCTATGGAACTCCCTGCCAGAAGAAGTGGTGACAGCTGTCAGCCTCGACACCTTTAAGAAAAGATTAGAGGACTTCATGGAGAACAAGGGTATCCATGGCTATCATGATGGATGTCTAAGGACACCCTCCGGGTTGGAGAGATAGGCAGGATATCTCTCAATGCCATTTGCAGGGAATCACAAGCAGGTGAAGACATCTGCTTGGGAAGACCCTGAAGCAAATGGGGAGCCACTGTGGGAGACAGAAGGCTGGACTGGATGGGCTGTGGCCTGTTCCGGCAAGGCTCTTCTTAGGTTCTTATGTTCAGAAAGAAAGAAAGGAAGGAAGGAAGGAAGGAAGGAAGGAAGGAAGGAAGGAAGGAAGGAAGGAAGGAAGGAAGGAAGGAAGGAAGGAAGGAAGGATGAGAGGAGTTCCTGGAGAACATGTGTATCCATGGCTATCATGATGGATGTCTAAGGACACCCTCCGGGATAGAGAGATAGGCAGGATGTCTCTCAATGCCATTTGCAGGGAATCATAAGCAGGTGAAGACATCTGCTTGGGAAGACCCTGAAGCCAATGGGGAGCCACTGTGGGAGACAGAAGGCTGGACTGGATGGGCTGTGGCCTCTTCCAGCAAGGCTCTTCTTATGTCCTTATGTTCTTAAAGGGGAAGGAAAAGGAAAGAGAGAAAAGAGAAATTGGGGAAAGGGAAAGAGAGAAAGGGAATGATGAGAGGAGAAAGAGAGAGGAGAGAAAGAGAAAGGGGAAGAAAGAAAAGAGAAGGGAAAGAGAAAGAGGGGAAAGAGAAAGACAGAAATGGAGAACAAGGGTATCAATGGCTATCATTATGGATGCCTAAGGACACCCTCCGGGTTGGAGAGATAGGCAGGATATCTCTCAATGCCATTTGCAGGGAATCACAAGCAGGTGAAGACATCTGCTTGGGAAGACCCTGAAGCAAATGGGGAGCCACTGTGGGAGACAGAAGGCTGGACTGGATGGGCTGTGGCCTGTTCCAGCAAGGCTCTTCTTATGTTCTTATGTTCATGATCAGCTGGCTGGTGCGCATGCTCAGGTTGGTTTTTGGCACTGCTGCGTGCGCAAAGTTTTGGTTTCGTTTTATTGGACTTATATGCCACCCTTCTCCCAAAGGACTCAGGGCAGCGTACAACATAAAAACACACATATTACAATTTTTTTTAAAAAAGATTAAATAAGTAATCCAATAACCCAATCGACAATTTGCAATTTAAATTTAAAATTAAGTTAAAATTGACAATCCAAATTCATCATTTGTTCAGGCCAGGCCGGCTTGCTGAAAAAGCCAACATTTTAGGGAGCGCCGGAAGGACGGGAGGTCAGGAATTATGCGAAACTCCGGGGGCAGCTCATTCCAGAGGGAAGGCGCTCCCACATAGAAGGCTCTCCCCCTGGGGGTCCCCAGCTGACACTGTCTGGCCGACGGCACCCTGAGAAGGCCGACTCTGTGGGATCGTACTGGACGGTGGGAGGCTACCGGTGACCTCGCAAGTCCCCTGGGCTTAAGCCATGGAGCGCTTTGAAGGTCATAATTAACACCTTGAATCACACCCGGAAGGCAACCGGCAACCAGTGCAGGCCGCCTAAAAGGGGTGTAACATGAGAGCACCTAGGTACCCCCACGATAACCCGCGCGGCCGCATTCTGGACCAGCTTGAGCCTCCGGGTGCTCTCCAAGGGCAGCCCCATGTAGAGAGAGTTACAGTAGTCCAGTCGATCGTGCGTTGGAAAAGCCGAACCTCTAGGTCCTGGTATGCATGCACCAGTGGTGGGTTTCAAATTTTTTAGAACCTACTCTATAGGTGTGGCCTATTTTGTGGGCGTGGCTTGGCAGTCATGTGACAGGGTGGGAGTGGCCACCTTTTAAAATGTGGTGAAACTCATTTAACAACGCTCTTGCTTAGCCACCAAAATTTTGGACTCAATTGTGATGATAAATTCTTTCTTTCTTTCTTTCTTTCTTTCTTTCTTTCTTTCTTTCTTTCTTTCTTTCTTTCTTTCTTTCTTTCTTTTTTCCTTTCCTTTCCTTTCCGTTGTGTCACTGGCAGGGGCGGGCCAGATTTACTTCCAGGTACGCCGGTGGAACCCCCTCTCACCGGTTCTCTAAATTTCACCAACCGGCTCTCGCGAGTAGGTGCAAGCCTGCAGAAACCCACCACTGGCATGCACACCCAATCAGCTGGCCAGCGTCCATGCACACACCAGTTTTCAGCACTGCCGCACACGAAGGACAGCTGATCGTCATGCGTGCATGCACGCCAGAAACCCAGAAGACAAACAGGCAAGGCCATGCGTGCCGGGCGACATGGCTTCGTGTGCCACTTTGGCCACGCATGACATAGGTTCGCCATCCCAGGTGGAAGGTCTCCTGCTTGGACTGGGGGTTGGGTTAGATGACCTACAAGGTCCCTTCCAACTCTGTTAATCTAGTCTAATCTAATCTAACTTGTCTCCCCATCTCCCACCTGCCCACCGACCTAGAAATTTGCCATGACGGTCCACATCTAAATTACATTTAATATTTTGCCTGCCGTTTCATAATAAAGCAGCTTTATTTCTTCCCTCCTAGCAATTTCTCAGAGTGGCAATTAGCATTCACCTGGCACCCATAATTGTGTTACTCTCAATTACTTCTGTGAAAGGGAAGGTCACCAGAGACGGATGTTGGAGCCTCGGCAGCCTCACTGAGGGCCTGACCTTCCACGCTTATTTGGAGTAGAGAAGAACTTGGGAAAAGTGGGCTCCCTATTCCAGGTTGCAGGTAATTCAAAGAGGACTCAGATATTAACTCTGTCCATGCAGGACAGGAAACATTGGATTTTCTTTCTGAGAGAAGAGAAGAGGAGAGAAGAGAAGAGAAGAGAAGAGAAGAGAAGAGAAGAGAAGAGAAGAGAAGAGAAGAGAAGAGAAGAGAAGAGAAGAGAAGAGAAGAGAAGAGAAGAGAAGAGAAGAGAAAATATGGAATGGAATAGGAGAGGAGATGATATGGAAGGGAAGAAAGAAGAGAAAAGAAGAGGAGAGAAGAGAAGATAGGGAAGGGAAGGGGGACAGGAGGGGAGAGGAGGGGAGAGGAGAGGAGAGGAGAGAAGAGAAGAGAAGATAGGGAAGGGAAGGGGAAGAGGAGGGAAGAGGAGAGGAGAGGAGAGAAGAGGAGAGGAGAGGAGAGAAGAGAAGAGAAGAGAAGAATGAATGGAATGGAATGGAATAGAATAGGGAATGAAACTTACAGGTAAACTGTTGGATCCTTTGTGATATCTTTGTGAGTTTTGGTTGCCCCGATGTAAAAAAAGATGTGGAGACTCTAGAAAGAGTGCAGAGAAGAGCAAGAAAGAGGATGAGGGGACTGGAGGCTAAAACATATGAAGAATGGTTGCAGGAACTGGGTATGTCTAGTTTAATGAGAAGAAGGACCAGGGGAGACATGATAGCAATCTTCCGACATCTCAGGGGTTGCCCCAAAGAAGAGGGAGTCAAACTATTCTCCAATGCACCTAAGGAAAAGGCAATAAACAATGGATGGAAACTAATAAAGGAGAGAAGCAACTTAGAACTGAGGAGGAATTTCCTGACAGTGAGAACAATGAATCAGTGGAACAGAAGTTGCCTCCAGAAGTTGTGAATGCCCCAACACTGCAAGTCTTTAAGAAGATGTTGGATAGCCATTTGTCTGAAATGGTATAGGATTTCCTGCCTGGGCAGGGGGTTGGACTAGAAGACCTCCAAGGTTCCTTCCAACTCTATTATTCAATTCTACTATGTAACTCCAAGTCCAGATCGGTGGTCTAAGATGTGAGTTCTCCTTTAATAAATATTTGTTTTTTTGAAATGCAAAAATATACGGATGTAACAAGAAAAGACGAAAGTTTACAAAGCATAAGCAGACTGCATTCCACTGAGAAAGTGTACCATTTAACCTCACCTGATACTCCTGTGGAGAAGATACTTTTCGATATGGTGACTTTGTCTTCTGCATTGCGAGCCCAATCCACCATTCCTCGCCAGCCTTTGACAGGGAAAGTGAGAGCTTTAGCTGCCTTAACAGGCAGCTTCTGGATACTGACAACTTGAGTGAAGAGAGAAAGAAAGAAAGAAAGAAAGAAAGAAAGAAAGAAAGAAAGAAAGAAAGAAAGAAAGAAAGAAGAGGGAGGGAGGGAGGGAGGGAGGGAGGGAGGGGAGGGGAGAAAGAAAGGCAGAAGGAGAGAAGGAAGGGAAGAAAAGGAGAAGGAGGAAAAGAGAAAAAAGGGAAAGAAAGAAAGAGGAAGGGAAGGAGAAAGAAAGAGAAAGAGAAGGACAGAAAGAAGAGAAAAAATTAAGTGAGGGATGGAGGGAGAGAGAGGAAGAAGGAAAAAAGGAGGGAGGGAGGGGAAAAGAGAAAGAAGGAAAGAGAGAAAGAAGGGAAAGGAAGAAAAGAAAAGGAGAAAGAGGAAAAGGGAGAAAGAAAAATAAAGAAAGAAAGAGGTAAGGGAAGGGGAAAGAAAGAGAAAGAGAAAAGGAAAGGACAGAAGGAAGAGAAAAAATTAAGGAAGGAGGGAGGGAGGAAGAAAGAGAGGGAGAGGGAGAGGAGGAGAGTAAGAAAGAAATAGGGAAAGAAGGGAAGGGGGAAGGAAAGGAGAAAGAGGAAAAGAAAAAAGAAAAAGAAAGAGGGAAGGGAAAGGAAGGAGAAGGAAAGAATGAGAGAGAAGGGAAGGACAGAAAGAAGAGGGGGAAAAATTAAGATACGGAGGGAGGGAGAGGGAAAGAAAGAAAGAAAAAGAAAGAAAGAAAAGAAAGAACAAAGTCAATTATCATAGCACATAATGAAGAAGCAGAAGCAACCTGTTTCATTCTGATCATCCCATACCCAAAAAAACTACAACACTTCTACTGTCCAGAAATCCCTCGAGAGTTTATAATTATTAAATAGGGACGCTTATGCCCAAACCATCCATCTCCACCTCAAAGATTGAAGGCTATTCAGATGCACTTTCATAACCGCTTCCTCGCTCTGCATTTTTGTATGCCTCCGATACGAACCAGTATCATCTGCCTCTACCAGTGAGAATCGCACATCGGTGCAGGCTGCAATGCAACCCTTCCAAGCCGTTCTCCTATTACGATGTGGGGGTTTTAAATTGCGTTTGGCCTGCCCATCAGCATAGTTATTTTTTATTGGGTTTATTTTGTTTTCTGTTTTTATTGTGCAAACTGCCAGCAGAGGCGTAAATCAAATCCGCTGGGCATCTCTTTTTCCCATAAACATAAAATGGGTCAAAACGCTCGTGGTGGTTTGACCTCACCTTGCCCTGTTTCGGGGAAGCTCAGCAATCCTTCATCGGAAAGCTATCTCTGGAACGGATCCGTTGTCCCAGTATTTGCATCCTACTGTTGTGGCCCGCCAGCGCCCTGCGGGACTGGCAGCAGATTGGGACAGTGAGGTGGTTGAAGAGGAAGATGGGCCAGTCTGGGAAAGGCTCGGATGAGGGCTCCGTGTCGGAGGCAGAGAGTGGGGTGGGCAGAGCCGTATGCCAGCTATCAGCTGCCTTCCGAGTCAGACAGCAGTGAAGGAGAGGAACAGCTGGAGCCTGTTCCAGTGTGCGGATGCACAGAGTTGCCAGACAAAGAGAACAGCTAAAGAACAGGAGTCGACTTGGGAGTAAAGCCACAAGGGTACAATGAATGTCCCCTCCCAGAGGAAATAAAAGAGGAGCGAAAGGGGAGTGGGCTTTTGCATGAAAAGAAATTGTTTGTTCAGTTGTTCGATTCATTTCAGGAGTGTGAAGATCTGTCCGTGAATCTCAGAAACTCTGGGCCCAGCCTTTCCTTGCACAGCACCTCCTATGGAAACTATTTACATGGCAGCTTTCCAAGACAGATAAGGTCCGTGGTCATAAATATTCCTTTGAAAGACTGTTTGCCAGGCCTTGGCTGAATGTGAATGCAAGGAATTCACATTCCTTTAATAAAAGGGGTTTTATCGGGACCAAGACTGCCCCATGATTTTTGGGGAAAGCCTAGATCAGAACACCTACCACTTTGAAATCAATGGGGGGAAGGGGGCTTGGATCAGTCCAATGTACTCACCCAAGTTGTCGGTCACTTGATAAGAGTCCTGAAAATCTTTCATGCGAAAGCCAACGACGTCAATGAAGTCCTCCAGAAGTCGGAAAAGTTCTTTGATGTTGGACCCCATCTGCAACATGGGAGGAGCAGGACCTCAGTGAAACAGGGAGGTGGGACCCAAGGACATACAGGTGGTCCTTGACTTACAACCGTTCGTTTAGTGACCGATCGAAGTTACAAGGGCACGGCAAAAAAAGTGACTTAGTAGGGTTTTTACACAATTAATGGCCCTTGTAGCATCCCTGTGGTTCATGCGATTAAAATTCAGAGGCTTTGCAAACTGGTATGCACATTTGGACAAAACTGTTAAGCAGTAAATCACATGGTGACTGTACTCTTTGCAAACAGGGAAAACGCAGGGAAATGAAAGCGGTTATACAATTTCCACTGTTACCACCCATGGCCAAGTGGGAAGATGGATTTTCCATGCCTTTACATTGGTTAAAATGGCTAAGATTGCAGCATTGGAAAGACACATGTCTGGCCTCTTTCACTCAATGGGTTGAAGATCTGACTACTGCACGGGTAGTACCTATGACCATTTGCTTCGCAGTCATAATGGACCTCCACAGAGGTTCTTACAACCCAGTTCCAAAGTTTCGATGGCTGTCCCGACCTCTTGACCTTCCTAAAGGGGTCTAGGACAACACAGCCAATTCGCCACAGCCAAATTGCTACAGGACACCTCACTGCAGGATAGGAGTTACTGTTCTGTCTGCTACACCTATTCATCTCCTTTTATCCCCCAGAGCTAGGGTGGGGCTTAGCTAGCAGTGATGGCTCTTCCATCCCAAGGACCAGCCCATAGATTTCCAGGGCCCTCCTCTTCTCTGCCTTCCGTGCATCTGCATGTCAGGCACTGGACCCAGCTGTCCCTCCTCTTCCTCATCAGCCTCCTCCAGACCTGGGGGCTGCTGACTCTCCATAGGAGGGCTGTGTTGTGGTCTGCCAGCAGCATGTGAAGCTGCCAGCAGAGTCAGACAGTGAGGAGGATGGGGAGGAACATGGGCCGGTCCTGGAGTCTGGGGAAGGCTTGGACGAGGGCTCTGCATTGGAGGCACTGAGTGGGCCAAGGCCATCTGGTAGTCATGTGCTGCCTCATGAGTCTCCAGAGTCTGACATCAGTGAGGCAGAAGAACAGCAGGAGCCTGTTCCCCGTGTGCGCATGCACAGAGCTGTCCGAAGGCAAGAACAGTTAAGAAAGGGTCGACTCGGGAATAAGGCTTGGAGATGATTGGCCCCTCCCAGAAGACATAAAAGAGGAGCGAACAGGAAGTGAGCCTTTGCAGGAAGCAATTAGTTCATCTGGTTTGGTTCAAGCTTTGAAAAGTTCTGTTGGACTCTGTGCTAAATTTGGCCTTTCTCTGCATTTGGCAATTAGGTCTCTGGCAGCACTTCAAGGGAGATAAGGTGGGTGTTTATCAACATTCTCCTGAAAGACTGTGGCAACTCGAGCAGACATCTGTTGGAATCTTCACAGACTGTTTGTGAAGCCTTGTGGGCTGTGAATGACCATAAATCACAGGCACATAAATAAAAGAGAGTTTTTGGGAGTAAGATTGCGATTTATGCTTTCTCAGGATGCCTAGGTCAGAACAGGCTGATGGACAATCCAGGCTCCCTTTCTGTCTCTCTGTCTCTCTCTCTCTGACAGCTCCATTCTCTCTTCCCGCTCACAGCTGCCAAGATGCTGACCCTGACTCCCGCACCTCCTCCTTCTCTGATTTGGTTGCTGGAGAGACCGGTGGCCGATAGGCCACCAAAGTGGAAAGAGGCCAAAAAAGGAAGGAGAAAACCAAATGTGAATGACAAAAATGAAAATACCGTATTTTCCGGACTATAAGACGCACCTTTTTCCCCACCAAAAAGAGGGTGAAAATCTGGGTGCATCTTATACATTGAATACAGCATTTTTGGCCAGCCCCTTTTGCAAAAATGGCCATGCATAGCCTTTAGGAGGCTTCCAGAGTGCTCCTGGGGAGCTGGGGAGGGCAGAAATGCATGCCCTTTTTTTGACAAAAAACGGGCCGTTTTTGGGAGGTCTGCAGAGTGCAAAATCTTTGGAAGTTTTGAAGGATGGACCTGAGGGGGCACTTATAACCCAGATTTGAAGTTTTGGTGGTTGAGCGCCCCACCATAAATCTTGATGCGTCTTATATTCCGGTGCGAAAATATATACTGAAAAATGTGGTATATATTTTTAATTCTTTAAAATAAGGAAATAATTGTTGAGTTGTGGCGAGTTGGCTGCCGCGAATTGGCCATGGCACATTGCCTCCCCAAAGAGATTCAAAAACTGTCTCAGCCAACTGGCTTAGGATCCCGGTAGGGATGTCCCCTCCTGAAATAGGCTAATGTTCTGACCGAGGTTTCCCAAGAGCCTGAAGCAAACTCCTTGTCCCGACAAAAAACCCTATTATTCATTGACTGTGAATTCTGCTCATTCGCATCCAGCAAAGTCTTTCATGGGAGGATTTACAGTCACCGACCTTCTCTGGCTTGGAGAGCTGCACAACTTGGCCAGGAGTCTCGGAGAGTCACCAACCAATGAAGCGAACTAACGGTCTCCTGCAAGCTCCACTCCCCTTTCGCTCCTCTTTTATTCCCTCTGGGAGGGGCCATTCATCGTCCACCTGTGGCCTTACTCACAAGTCGACCCCTGTCCTTTAGCTGTTCCCTTCGCCTGGCAACTCTGTGCGTGAGCACACTGGGAACAGGCTCCAGCTGTTCTTCTGCCCCACTGACGTCTGACTCTGAAGGCAGCTAATAACTGGCATACGGCCCTGGCCCCCTCTCTGCCTCCGACACAGAGCCCTCCTCCGAGCCTTCCCCAGACTCCAGGACCGGCCCATCTTCCTCCCCAACCCTCCTCACTGTCCGAATCTGCTGCCAGCTCCACTGGCGGGCCACGACCCCTAGTAGAAGATCTCACCTCCAGCCTGTTTATGCCTTGCTCCTTTTTAAAATCCCCTTTGTTAATTAAAGATACGGAATCAACCCGTTTTCTCCTCTGCTCCACCGCACCGAACTGTCGGCTCCGGGGAACTTCCGCTGACCTGATTATACATGTTTGTGTGTTAATAAGTTAGTTGGAGATTTTATCTTGGCCGATTCCCACGTCTTTGGCTTAAAGCACCCCTGGGATGATACGGGCAGGAAAAATGATACCGCGGCAAAGACAGAGACATTAAAAAAAGGGGGGATTAGACAGCCTAGTTCCCAGGTTCCCGCGTTTCAGCGTTGCCGACTTTTGTTTGAAAATCTGCTAAAAGAGATTTGTCGCTGTGCCATCAAGGTACCTTTGATAATGTTGAGCTAAGCTTCCAAGTGTCACTTCGTCGTCTTGTCTACATGCTTGGCTTTTTTTTCTTTTTCCAAAAGGCGGCGCTATTATTTTATTTTTATTTTTTTTGGCGGGTTGTCGCTTTTTTCTTTCTCCTCTTACATCGCAAACGTTTTCGTACAAAAGCTTAGCTTTTATCGATTCCATTGATTTAATTTTCTTCTCAGCGTCCCTGGCCTCTTTGCAGCCCGAATCCGGTTCGATGTAGCGAGGAAGGCGCTGGCGTAGAAACCAGGTGGCGAGTTCGAGTCTCGCCTCAGACCTGAAAGGCGGCTATGGGATTTTGGGGTTAATCACTAGGAGACTGGGAGTTTGAGTGCCGCTTTGGACATGATAGCAGGGTGGGCGACCTTGGGCCAAATGTGAAGAGAATGTGAGTTTTAGTTCTGCTTTAGACATGAAAACTGGCTGAATGACTGGGTCAATCACCAGGTGACGGTGAGTTCTTGTCCTTAGACATGAAAGGCGGCTGTGGGACTTTGGGTTAATCACTAGGAGACTGTGAGTTCTAGTGCTGCCTTAGTCATAAAAGTCAAGTTCTAGTCCTGGTTTAGACATGAAAACTGGCTGAATGACTGGGTCAATCACCAGGTGACGGTGAGTTCTAGTCCTTAGACATGAAAGGCTGCTATGGGACTTTGGGTTAATCACTAGGAGACTGTGAGTTCTAGTGCTGCCTTAGTCATAAAAGTCAAGTTCTAGTCCTGGTTTAGACATGAAAACTGGCTGGGTGACTTTGGGCCAATCACCAGGTGACTGTGAGTTCTAGTACCAGTTTAGACATGATAGCAAGTTGGCTGACCTTGGGCCAAACATAAAGAGATTGTGAGTTTTAGTTCTGCTTTAGACATGAAAACTGGCTGGGTGACTTTAGGCCAATCACCAGGTGATTGTGAGTTCTAGTCCCACCTTAGTCATAAAAGTCAACTGAGGGATTTTGGGCCAATCACCAGGAGAATGGGTGAGTTCTAGTCCTGGTTTAGACATGAAAATTGGCTGGGTGACTTTGGGCCAATCACCAGGTGACTGTGAGTTCTAGTACCAGTTTAGACATGATAGCAAGCTGGGTGACCTTGGGCCAAGCGTAAAGAGATTGTGAGTTTTAGTTCTGCTTTAGACATGAAAACTGGCTGGGTGACTTTAGGCCAATCACCAGGTGATTGTGAGTTCTAGTCCCACCTTAGTCATAAAAGTCAACTGAGGGATTTTGGGCCAATCACCAGGAGAATGGGTGAGTTCTAGTGTGCTGATTTAGATATGAAAACTGGCTGGGTGACTTTAGGCCAATCACCAAGTGACTGGGAGTTCTAGTGCCAATTTAGACATGATAGCAGGCTGGGTGACCTTGGGCCAAGTGTGAAGAGAATGTGAGTTTTAGTTCTGCTTTAGACATGAAAACTGGTTGAATGACTGGGTCAATCACCAGGTGACGGTGAGTTCTAGTCCTTAGACATGAAAGGCGGCTGTGGGACTTTGGGTTAATCACTAGGAGACTGTGAGTTCGAATGCCGCCTTAGTCATAAAAGTCAACTGAGGGATTTTGGTCCAATCACCAGGAGACTGTGAGTTCTAGTCCTGATTTAGACATGAAAACTGTCCGGGTGACTTTGGACCAATTGCCAGGTGACTGTGAGTTCTAGTTCCTTAGTAGCCTAACTCTTGATGTGGTCACATGATCATGGTGGGGCGCTCAACCACCAGACTTCAAATCTGGGTTATAAATACCCCTCAGGTCCACCCTTCAAAACTTCCAACAATCGCTAAGTGAATGTTACTATATAGTTTATTATACAGATAGTCCTTGACTTACGAACACCAAACAACTGGTCATAAATTGAGGACCACCTGTGTAATAAACTCCGAGATAATTCCTGTTCTCCCTCCAAGCAATTTCCAGAAGACATTATATTGGGAATCTGAAGGTTCACATACCAGCTGAGCTTCTTCCCATTTGTCTCGGTTGTCTTCGGTCAAGATGTTGCTAATTACCTGGACGAAGTTCTGAGAAGACAAAAATCAGAGGGCCAATGGATGCATCCCTGAAATTGACACACCCTTGGTAGAATGATAGAACAACAAAGTTGGGGAGAAGCAACTTAAAACTAAGGAGAAATTTCCTGACGGTTAGAACAATTAATCAGTGCCTCCAGACATTTTTCAGAAGATGCAGGATAACCATTTGTCTGTAGTGGCTTGGAGTTTCATGCCTAGGCAGGGGGTTGGACTAGAAGACCTCCAAGGTCCCTTCCAACTATTCTATTCCATTCCATTCCACTCCACTCCACTCCATTTCATATTTATTATTCTATTCCATTCCATTCCATTCCATTCTCTATTCTATTCTATCCCATCCCATCCCATCCCATCCCATCCCATTCCCTATTCTATTCTATTCCATTCCATTCCATTCCATTCCATTCCATTCCATTCCATTCCACTCCACTCCACTCCATATTTATTATTCTATTCTATTCTATTCTATTCTATCCCATTCAATACAATACAATACAATACAATACAATACAATACAATACAATGCAATGCAATACAATAGCAGAGTTGGAAGGGACCTTGGAGGTCTTCTAGTCCAACCAACTACCTAGGCAGAAAGCCCTATACCATTTCAGACACATGGCTATCCAACCTCTTCTTAAAGACTTCCAGGGTTGGGGCATTCACATCTTCTGGAGGCAATTTCTGTTCCACTGGTTAATTGTTCGATTCGATTCGATTCGATTCGATTCCATCCCATCCCATCCCATCCCATCCCATCCCATCCCATCCCATCCCATCCTATTCTATTCTATTCTATTCTATTCTATTCTAGAATGGGTTTTGTGAAGTATCATAGTAATGTTTCTCCATCTTGGCAGTTTGAAAATGGGCGAACTTCAACTCCCAGAATTCTCCAACTGGCCCAGGTGGAGAAACATTGCACTCGAGTGCTTAAATAGCAAAGATTGGGAGTTCACCTCCCATGGATGGAGGGATGATCCTACTGAACCTGAAAAACTACAAATCCCAGATTTGTATTATTTGAGGTTACTTCAGACCCAGAGCACCAGCGATTTCAGCATCTCAGGCATTGGAGTTGAGCTGAAACCTCCTAAGGAGTCATCTCCAGATGTTCTTCATCACCATCCCCTCCTGTCCATCAAGACTGGAGAAAGGACAACGAGAACCAACCTCGCCTTTCCTAGAAGACCTGTCCATTGCGTGGGTCAGAATGAGGGCCGAGAAGATATCTGTAGACCTCTCAACATCTTGGACATAGACTGTTTCAACTTCTCCCCTCAAGATGGCTCACGCATATAGACAATTTCCCCTCACTCCTGTCCTCACTCTGCTACTTCGCTCCATCCTGTCTAAAGCAGGGGTCACCAACCTCTCGGACCTCAGGATCCACTAAATCCATAATTTTAAACCCCGTGGACCACTAATATGAATGAGTGATGGGATGGGGTCCTTCAGGCACTTAGCTAGGCTGCCTGTTAGCGGAGAGAAGCGCCCGGGGTCAACCCTAGATTTGCTGTCCGTTGCAGCTAGGAATCTCAGACATGGCCAAGAATGAAAGTTTGTCTTGTAGCCCAGGGGTCTCCAACCTTTGCAACTTTAAGTCTGAAGGACTTCAGCAAAGCTGGCTGGAGAAGTCTGGGAGCTGAAGTCCTTCAGACTTAAAGTTGCAAAGGTTGGAGACCCCTGTTGTAGCCAACCCGGCCACTAGATTGGCCTCCTGCAAACTCTGTCGAGGAGCCCAGCTAAAGTTTTGCGCATCGCTCACTGAAGCGCCCGGACTCCGCGGGAGGGATGGAGGGATGGGCTGGGGCTACTAAACAGGCAGCCAATTAAGTGCCTGAAGGACCTCATCCCATCAGCCAGTAGGAGTAATTGCTTCGGCGGGCCGTATCCAGCCCAGGGGACGTAGATTGAGGATCCCTGGTTTAGTGCAATATTTTAAAAAAATTGCAAATATTTTTTTGCAGACCACCAAAATATTCTCGCGAGCCACCAGTGGTCCATGGACAAACCAGTTGGTGACCGCTGGTCTAAAGTCTATATATATTCACCTAAGTGGCGTGGCTGAAATATTAGTATTTATCCTTCTTATCATCTTCTTTATCTTCCTTTTTCATGAGGATGATGCTTTGCACATACACTTCTGTACCTGAGACAAACGAAGGCGCTGTGGCCTAGAGGTGGAGCTCTCGCCTCCCAAGCAGGAGGTTGTGAGTTCGATCCTAGGTAGAGGCAGAGGTAGGGTCTCCTGCTTGGGCAGGGGATTGGACTAGATGACCTGCAAGGTCCCTTCCGACTCTGTTAATCTGTTGAATTTGGGGTCTAACCATGATTGACCAAATAAAAAATGCAATTCAATTTAAGTTCAATTTGATATGGAGGAAGGGGAAAAAAATATGGCAATGGAGCGCCCTGCAATGAATTCCCTCCATTCTTGTGATGAACCGAATTGTTCATTGATTGATTGATAATTAATCATGATATAATAACTTTGCATGTCAAAATAAGTAGACATGGAGATATTTTTTTCTCCTCATGCCAACACTTTGTTGAACATCTAGTTCTCACAACATTGTCTCACGTCTAACGAATTTATTAATTATCTAGTAAGACTGTATTACTCTTATCCTCATCTTTCCTATTGTGTTCTACTATTGGTATATTATGATGACATTTCTTTGTTGTTTGTATGCACACTGAGAACTTCTGCACTGGAGACAAATTCCTCATGTGTTAATAAAGAATTCTATTCTATTCTATTCTATTCCTGCTCCTGCTCCCGCTCCGCTCCGCTACCCTCCCCTCCCCTCCCCTCCATTCCTATTCCTATTCCTATTCCTATTCCTATTCCTAACCTACCCTACCCTACCCCACTCCACCCCACCCCACCCCACCCCACCCCACCCCACTCCACTCCTTTCCTATTCCTATTCCTACTCCTACTCCTACTCCTACTCCTACTCCTACTCTACTCTACTCTACTCTACTCCACTCCACTCCTTTCCTATTCCTATTCCTATTCCTATTCCTACTCCTACTCCTACTCCTACTCTACTCTACTCTACTCTACTCTACTCTACTCTACTCTACTCTACTCCACTCCACTCCACTCCACTCCACTCCTTTCTTATTCCTATTCCTACTCTACTCTACTCTACTCTACTCTACTCTACTCCACTCCACTCCACTCCACTCCACTCCACTCCACTCCTTTCCTATTCCTATTCCTATTCCTATTCCTACTCCTACTCCTACTCCTACTCCTACTCCTACTCCTACTCTACTCTACTCTACTCCACTCCACTCCACTCCACTCCACTCCACTCCTTTCCTATTCCTATTCCTACTCCTACTCCTACTCCTACTCTACTCTACTCTACTCTACTCTACTCCACTCCACTCCACTCCACTCCACTCCACTCCACTCCACTCCTTTCCTATTCCTATTCCTATTCCTATTCCTATTCCTACTGTACTGTACTGTACTGTACTGTACTGTACTGTACTGTACTCTACTCTACTCTACTCTACTCTACTCTACTCTACTCTACTCTACTCTACTCTACTATACTATACTATACTCTACGCCACTCCTTTCCTATTCCTATTCCTGTCCTGTCCCTGTCCCCATTCTCTCTTCTTCTTCTTCTTCTTCTTCTTCTTCTTCTTCTTCTTCTTCTTCTTCTTCTTCTTCTTCTTCTTCTTCTTCTTCTTCTTCTTCTTCTTCTTCTTCTTCTTCCTTCTCCTTCTCCTTCTCCTTCTCCTTCTCCTTCTCCTTCTCCTCCTCCTCCTCCTCCTCCTCCTCCTCCTCCTCCTCCTCCTCCTCCTCCTCCTCCTCCTCCTCCTTGTTCTTCTCTTCATCATTCTGTCCTATCTTATCCTGTCGGGTCCTGTCCTATCCCACCCCACCCCTCCATTCCATCCCATTCTGCATTCTAAAGGGAAAAAAAGGCTCTCGTTCCCACTTATTTTTTTAAGACCGCAAGAAGTCTTCAGCTCATCTAAATTCCGTCCCTGCCATGCCTGTCAATTTGTCCCCGATCGCTTTCCAAAGATGAGATGTCATCAGGGGTTTCAGCCCTGGCAAAGCAAGTACTGATCAAGGCATTAAGGGGAATCGACAGCCTGGGTGGACACATCCCCTAATCAATACCCGTCTTTCTGACTTGTTTACACCTTCTCTAATCTCCTGTTATCCTGGGACTGATTGCTAATGGCTGATGTTTCAGAGCTGATCAGCTGGGATCTCATCAAGCGTTGCCACCTTTTCCTCACACGTTTTGGCTTTCGGAGGGAACGGAAAGCCCTCATCCAAATGATGAAGGCTGTCATGTCGTCTTTACCCCCCCGTCAATAGTAGGGTGACTTCACATCACACGAGAAACTAGGAAAGAGCTCGGTTGGAATCACTCTGGGTCAGTTAGTGCAGAATGCGGCCGCGCGGGTGATTACGGGAGCCCCTAGTTGCTCCCATATAACACCGATCCTGCGCGAGCTGCACTGGCTTCCTGTGGTCTTTCGGGTGCGCTTCAAGGTTCTGACGACCATCTTCAAAGCGCTCCATGGCTCGGGACCTAGTTACATGCGAGACCGTCTCCTGCCCCATACATCCCTTAGACCGATACGCTCCCACAGAGAGGGCCTTCTCCGGGTGCCGTCGGCCGGACAGTGCCGGCTGGTGACACCCAGGGGAAGGGCCTTCTCTGTGGCGGGCCCTGCCCTGTGGAACGACCTACCCCCTGAACTCCGCACCATCACCGACCTCCTCCTCTTCCACCAGTGTTTAAAAACACACCTCTTTCATCAAGCCGGCCTAACATAACCTCCGCTGTGACTAGTATTCGATAGTTTTAAAATGGGGATTTTAATTGGTTTTAGCGCAGGTTTTTGTTATTTAATTAAGTTTTAAATTTGTGTATTTTGTATTACTTTTGTATGTTATTTTAAATTCCTGTGCGCCGCCCTGGGTCCTTTTGGAGAAGGGCGGGATACAAATTGAATAAAATCTAAAATCTAAAAAAGGTTTCTCAACCATGGCACTTTTAAAATACATGGACTTCAATTCCCAGAATAGCTGGCTGGGGGAATTCTGGGAGTTGAAGCCCATGTATTTTCAAGTTGGCAAAATTGATGGGCACTGCTCTGGGATCAAGATAAAACGGATAATCAGAACGGCAGAAAATGCAATGGCTATCAGCCTGCCTTCCATGGAGGACCTGCACACTGCAGGAGTCAAAAAGAGGGCTGTGGAAATACCTACAGACCCCTCGCATCCTGGACATAAATTGTTTGAACTCCTACCCTCAAAAGGATGCTAGAGAGCATTGCACACCAAGACAACTGGACACAAGGGCAGTTTCCCCACCGAATGCCATCACTCTGCTAAACAAATAATTCCCTCAACACTGTCAATAATTTGCTAAGCATGTATTACTATTATTCTTCCCTCCCTTTCTAGTATCTCTCTCTCTCCATTATATAACCATGTTGCTTGCATCTTTCAATTTATATGGTTTTTATTTGTTTCCCAGCACGATTTGATAGCTTATTAGTAACCTTGTCTATCACTAAGTGTTGTATCTTTTTATTCCTGATGAATGTATTTTATTCTCCTTATGTACACTGAGAGTATATGCACCAAAGACAAGTTCCTTGTGTGTCCAATCACACTTGGCCAATGAAGAATTCTGTTCTGTTCTGTTCTGTTCCTTTCCCTTCCCTTTTTCTATTCTATTCTCTCTTCTTCTTTCTTCTTTTGTCCTATTCTATTCTATTCTATTCTATTCTATTCATTTCTCTCCTATCTTCTCTTCTATTTGTTTCTCTTCTCTTTTCTCTTCTCTCTTCTCTTCTATTTCTTTCTCTTCTCTTCTCTTTTCTATTCCCTTCCCTTCTCTTCTCTTCTCTTCCATTTCATTCTATTCTATTCTCTTCTATTCATTTATCTTTTCTCTTCTGTTTCTCTTCTCTTTTCTCTTCCCTTCCCTTCTCTTCCCTTCTCTTCCCTTCTCTTCCCTTCTCTTCCCTTCCCTTCCATTCCATTCCATTCTTTATTATTCTGTTTTGTTCCGTTCCTTCTATTCTATTCTATTCTATTCTATTCTACTCTACTCTACTCTACTCTACTCTACTCTACTCTACTCTACTCTACTCTACTCTACTCTATATTGAGAACTCTCAGATTTTATTTTGAAATGGAAGCATTCTTAATTTAAATATAAACCTTCATGCCCATGCTAACTCGCACCTGTGTGGATTCCTGCGTGTAAACTCACCTGTACGTCATTCGTAGTCGGATTGTAATACGCCCTGCGGAAAATCTCGGTCAGGTTCCTGAGTACGTCAAAAGTTGACAACAGATCCCCACTGTAGCTGGTTCCGTCCTGAGAGATTTCCACCAGATTTTGCAAGACGTCTGAGACCCCTTCTCCAACTAGACCCCTCTGAGCTTTTGACAGATGCTCTCTGGTCTGGCAAGTCAAAAAAGAAAAAGAAGAAGAAGAAGAAGAAGAAGAAGAAGAAGAAGAAGAAGAAGAAGAAGAAGAAGAAGAAGAAGAAGAAGAAGAAGAAGAAGAAGAAGAAGAAGAAGAAGAAGAAGAAGAAGAAGAGGAGGAGGAGGAGGAGGAGGAGGAGGAGGAGGACGAGGAGGAGGAGGAGGAGGAGGAGGAGAAGAAGAAGAAGAAGAAGAAGAAGAAGAAGAAGAAGAAGAAGAAGAAGAAGAAGAAGAAGAAGAAGAAGAAGAAGAAGAAGAAGAAGAAACATTATTTCATGATATTTCCTTTGTTGTTTGTTGCGAAGTCATGTACGACCCACCGCGACCCCATGGACCACGTTCCTCCAGGCCTTCCTGTCCTCTACCATCCTCTGGAGTCCATTGAAGTTCACACCGGCTGCTTCGGTGACTCCATCCAGCCCCCTCCTTCCCTGCAGTCCCCTTCTTCTTCTTTTGCCCTCCATCATTCCCAGCATGAGGCTCTTCTCCAGGGAGTCCTTCTTCCTTCTCATGAGGTGGCCAAAGCATTTGAGTTTCCTCTTCAGGATCTGGCCTTCTCAAGAGCAGTCAGGGTGGATCTCCTCTAGGACTGACCGGTTGGATGACCTTGCAGTCCAAGGGACTCAATGCAGGAGTCTTCTCCAGCACCATTTCCTTTGCTATGTTTTTTTAGCACAACTGAACAACACAGAATGGTGGCTGGAATCAGGTATAACTACAGTAGTCCAGGGGTCTGCAAAGTTGGCTCTTTTAAGACTGGTGGACTTCAACTCCCAGAATTCCCCAGCCGGCTGGGGAATTCTGGGAGTTGAAGTCCACCAGTCTTAAAAGAGCCAACTTTGCAGATTCCCTGGACTAGTCTAATGAAAAGGAGGACTAAGGGTGACATGATACCAGTCTTCTAATATTTAAGACACTGTCACAAAGATGATGAGGTCAACCTATTCTCAAAAGCACCAGAAGAAGCAACGGATGGAAATTAATCAAGGAGAGAAGCAACCTAGAACTAAGGGGAAATTTCCTGACAGAACAATTAATCAGTGGAACGACTTGCCTCCAGAAGTTGTGAATGCTCCAACCCTGGAAGTTTTAAAGAAGAGATTGGATAACCATTTGTCTGAAATGGGATAGGGTTTCCTGCTGGACCAGAGAGCTGGACTAGAAGATCTCCAAGGTCCCTTTTAACACTGTCATTACTTTGTTATTGTTATTCTGCTACACCAGAGGTCCCAAACTTGGCAACATTTAAGACTTTTGAACTTCAACTCCCAGAATTCTCCAGAAGGAGAAGGAAGAGGAGGAGGAGGAGGAGGAGGAGGAGGAGGAGGAGAAGGAGGAGGAGGAGGAGGACTGTGAGGTTCTGGGTGCTCTCTGAGCTTGGTTGTTTTCTTGCAGACATTTCATGACCCAACTAGATAACACACTCAGTGCTAGAACGTAGGGGGGCTTTCCCGGAGGAAGAGGAGGAATAGAAAGAGGAGGAGGAAGACGGGAAGAAGGAAGAAGTGGAGGAGGTGAAGAAGGAAAAGAAGGTGGAGAAAGAGAATGAGAAAGAAAAGAGAAAGAGAAGGAAGGAAGGAAGGAAGGAAGGAAGAAGAGAAGAAGGAAAAGAAGGAGGAGGAGTGAAATAAAATATCCTCAATCAGATCCTAAAATATCTCAATGGGGCTGAGTGGGATAAACTTCCAGGTGGCCTCAACGCTTCTCAGAAAGTGTGCAGATGACGATCAGATGACTGCAAGGCATACAAATCCTTCCATTCTCTCCACCATTCAGTCAGAACTGAGGAAGCTTCCTGTATGAGGAGTGAAACCTCTTCAAGAAATAACAAGAAGGTCCAGCTGCCTCTTTAAAAAAAAAAACCACCACCTTTGGAACTCAAATCAACGCCTAACCCTTTGGTCTGAATCCATTGCTTTTCCTGCTATTTAAACACAATTGTCCACACATTTTATTCCTTCCTCATAGAGAAGTTGCCTCAATGTGGAAATGAAGGACGATCCTCTTCATTCAGTGCACTGATGATGTTACCTAGTTTGGTCAAGAAATATTTCCAAAGAATAGAAGTGTCAGGCCTGCATCACTATTCCTCTTGGGTCTTTGGCCTGCCACACTTTCTATTCTTCTACTCTGCCTTTTCTAAGGTGGGAAAATGGGAGGAGGGATTGTACAGGGTTAGATGATAGGTAGCCATAACAACATTCTTTCTAGAAAGCCAAGGTCATCTTTTGTCTCTGCACCTCTGCACCTGACCGGAACTGGATGAGTGGAAGCTGCCAGTGTGGCAGTGGGAGATTGGGCCATGGGATGGACTTGTGGGTGTTGGGGGCAAGATCTTGGACTTCCAACTGGGTGGGGAAAACCGGGAAGCTTTCAGATTCGGGTTTCCCAAGATGTGCCAACATGGCTCTCTTCATCAATGGGAACATCTGAGGAATCCTTTGCCTCGGACTCTGACTTACTTTTGGATGCTATTTGGGACCGTGACACAAGAATTGAGTCAAATAAATGTCTATGGAGGTTCTCAGTCCTTCAGGTCTTGGCTCGCCCAGAGGTGCTTTCTCAGGAAACAACTGGACTCAACCAGGAAGCTTTTTCAGTTCTGAACGGAAGAGCTGAAGAAGCTTCTTGGATGCAAAGTGAAACGTTTTCAAGGAAAAACGAAGGAAGTCCAGTTGCCTCTTGGGATGATCTCGAGATGCCTCCTTCAGGGGTTCAACCCGGAAACCTCTCTTTCCCGTCTCCTTCTGAGGGTGAAGCTCACTCACCATCATCTGGATGTTCCGGTAGTCTATGGAGACACACTTGACGTAGGTGGGAAGCGTCCAATAGGCGATCCCATCTTCATCCAGGAGGCACCGCCGGAGGATCAACCCTGATGAGGGAAGAAAACCACAACGTGAAATGAAGAGTTTCTCTTCCTCCCCCTCCTCCTCCTCCCTCCCTAAACCCCACTCTCATCTATCGCTGAGGATGTTACCTAGTTGGGTCATGAAATGCCTGCAAGAAAACAACCACGCTCAGAGAGCACCAAGGGCGCCCCAGTTCTTTTCTTCCTCTTCCTCTTCCTCTTCCACCTCCTCCTCCTCTTCTTCCTCTCCCCATAAACCCCACTCTCATCTCTCACTGATGACATTACCTAGTTAGGTCATGAAACGTCTGCAGGAAAACAACCACGCTCAGAGAGCACCAAGGGCGCCCCAGTTCTCTTCCTCCTCCTTCTCTCCTCTTCCCCCACCCCTTCCCCCTAAACCCCACCCTCATATATCACTGATGATGTTACCTAGTTGGGTCATGAAATGCCTGCAAGCAAACAACCAAACTCAGAGAGCACCAAGGACCCCACAGTCCTCCTCCTCCTCCTCCTCCTCCTCCTCCTCCTCCTCCTCCTCCTCCTCCTCCTCCAGCATCAAGGACCCCCACAGGCAATTGCAAATAACTCCATTACTCCCTGGCTATGCCCAAGTTAACTTCTAGTGAGTAATCACTCCCCAGTTTAAAAACACCAATGGAGACTGTGGTATAAACCTCAAGCTAAATTAGATAGATTTTAAATGGGAATTTTAGCACAGGTTTGTCATTAAATTTTTTTTTTAACTTTTGTATATTTGTTATTTATTTATTTATTGTTTTTTAATGTCCTGTGCACCGCCCAGAGTGCGTCCCGATGGAGATTGGTGCGGTTTACAAATCGAATAAATAAATAAATAAATAAATAAAAACAAATCAGTACCTTGAAAAGTCAGACCCCATTTTCCCTTTGTCTCGTAACCAAAAGAGTTCTCCATTTAGGTTTCTTTCCAAAGTTTTCTTCCTTCCAAGGTTTACAATACAATACAATACAATACAATAGGAGAGTTGGAAGGGACCTTGTAGGTCTTCTAGTCCAACCCCCTGCGTGGGCAGGAACCTTATACCATTTCAGACAAATGGCTATCCAACATCTTTTTAAAGACTTCCAGGGTTGGAGCATTCACAACTTCTGGAGGCAAGCTATTCCAGAGGTTAATTGTTCTAACTGTCAGGAAATTTCTCCTTAGTTCTAAGTTGCTTCTCTCCTTGATTAGTTTCCACCCATTGCTTCTTGTCCTGCCCCCAGGTGCCTTGGAGAATAGTTTGACTCCCTCTTCTTTGTGGCACCCTCTGAGATATCGGAACACTGCTATCATGTCTCCCCTGGTCCTTCTCTTCATCAAACTAGACATACCCAGCTCCTCCAACCGTTCTTCATATGTTTTAGTCTCCAGTCCCCTAATCATCTTGGTTGCTCTTCTCTGCATTCTTTCCAGAGTCTCCACGTCTTTTCTACATCGTGGCGACCAAAACTGTATGCAGTATTCCAAGTGTGGCCTTACCAAGGTGCTATACAGTGGCATTAACACTTCACGTGATCTAGATTCTATCCCTCTGTTTATGCAGCCTAGAACTGTGTTGGCTTTTTTGGCAGCTGCTGCACACTACTGGCTCATATTTAAATGGTTGTCCACTAAGATTCCTAGATCCCTCTCACAGTTGCTACTATTGAGCAAGGTACCACCTATACTGTACCTGTGCATTTTGTTTTTCTTGCCTAAATGTAGAACCTTACTCTTTTCGCCATTGAATTTCATTTTGTTAGATAGTGCCCAATGTTCAAGTTTGTCAAGATCCTTCTGTATCTTAAGCCTATCTTCTGGAGTGTTGGCTATTCCTGCCAGCTTGGTGTCATCTGCAAATTTGATGAGTTTAATGTATGTTTTCCTAACTCCCTCCTTCTTTCACCCAGGTTATCTTGGTGGATATTTAAACATTAAATGTTGAGCATACTTACTATTGGTCTCAAAATGTCCTACCTGCTTTCTTTTCAGAATCGGAGACAAGGGGATTCTTGTTCATGTGTAGCCACAATTTCTCTATTTTTTTAAAATCAAAATGCCCTTATCGTATTTCAGAAACAAAGATTACAATGCAAGTGAACAGAAGGAAGGGAATAATCCGATGGCTTCCCAGGTCTCACCTGTGGCATTGCGGGGACATCGGACAGCTGCTGCGTCTCCAGCTGGAGTCTCCTTCCAAACCACGGAAGCTAAGTTGTCTTCATCACAGATTTCTTGAGGCTCTATCGAGAAAGAACATGAGAACTTGGAGAAGGTGTTTGAAAGGACTTTGGCTAACATCTGATTTATAGATGACAGATTAACAGAGTTGGAAGGGACCTTGGAGGTCATCTAGTCCAACTCCTACCCAAGCAGACCCTACACCATTCCTGACAAATGACAGTCCAGTCTCTTCTTGAAAGCCTCCAGTGATGAAGCTCCCACAACTTCTGAAGGCAACTTCTGTTCCATGGGTTGATTGTTCTCACTGCCAGAATATTTCTCCTTATTTCCAGGTTGAATCTCTCCTTGGTCATCCATTGTTCCTTGTCTTTCAGATTCTTTGAAGAATAGGTGGACACCCTCTTCTTCATGTCAAATATAGGAAGACTGCTATCATAAGAAAGGCTGAGCACCAAAGAATGGAGTCCTTTGAACTCTGGTGCTGGAGAAGACTCCTGCGAGTCCCTTGGACTGCAAGGCCATCCAACCAGTCAGTCCTAGAGGAGATCCACCCTGACTGCTCTTTAGAAGGCCAGATCCTGAAGAGGAAACACAAAGACTTTGGCCACCTCATGAGAAGGAAGAAGGACTCCCTGGAGAAGAGCCTCATGCTGGGAATGATGGAGGGCAAAAGAAGAAGAAAGGGATGACAGAGAAGGAGGGGGCTGGATGGAGTCACTGAAGCAGCAGGCGTGAGCTTCAATGGACTCCAGAGGATGGTGGAGGACAGGAAGGCCTGGAGGAACGTGGTCCATGGGGTCGCGATGGATCAGACACGACTTCACAACTAACAACAGCATAGAAAAGATTAGATAGATAGATAGATAGATAGATAGATAGATAGATAGATAGATAGATAGATAGATAGGAAGGAAGGAAGGAAGGAAGGAAGGAAGGAAGGAAGGAAGGAAGGAAGGAAGGAAGGAAGGAAGGAAGGAAGGAAGGACTGCAAGGCCATCCAACTGGTCAGTCCTAGAGGAGATCCACCCTGACTGCCCTTTAGAAGGCCAGATCCTGAAGAGGAAACACAAAGACTTTGGCCACCTCATGAGAAGGAATAAGGACTCCCTGGAGAACAGCCTCATGCTGGGAACGATGGAGGGCAAAAGAAGAAGGGGACGGCAGAGAAGGAGATGGCTGGATAGAGTCACCAAAGGAGTAGGTTTGAGCTTCAATGGACTCCAGAGGATGGTAGAGGACAGGAAGGCCTGGAGGAACATAGTCCATGGGGTTGCGGTGGGTCAGACACAACTTCACAATTAACAACACCAAATCATTCCAAGAAGAACATTAGTTAGTTGGATTTTGTATTCAAAACCAGGTCCAACCGGTATTCTCTCCTGCGACCCAGGAGGATAGCAGACAAACCAAGTGTAAAACTTGCCGATATTTACATGCAGGGTCAATAGGACACGGGATAGCCATAAATGCATTTCATGAAAATTCCCATAAATATTCTACACTTGTGGAAAAGGCGAGGTTGAGTTTGCAGCCGACAAGATTGAGGAATGAATCCCACTTCTGCCTCAATAATGCCAGCCTTTATGCGTCGGAGTTATTTACGAGACATAAACCAGGGGGAAAACTGTCACAGGAATATTAAAGCTATTTCTCAACTCGGAACAGGGAGATAGGAGGGAGTAAAGATTTTTCAAGTCCCAATTATATTTCTTTCCTTCCTGAGCGTGTAAAGCAACTCGTAAACAGAGCGGGCACCTACGGGGCCCAGAGAGACTAGAAAAGCGTTTGCCAAGGAAGACCGACCGTAGACAGACCTAGAACCCTAGGCACGCCTAGATCTTAAAACAGCCTTGCCATACTGCTCAGTGTTTCCCAACTTTACAATCTCTTCAAGAAGAGATTGGACAATAATTTCTCTGAAATGGGATAGGGCTTCTTGCTTGAGCAGGGGGATGGACTAGAAGACTTCCAAGGTCTCGCCCGTTGTTCTGTTACTCTTCAATGAACCTTGGCGAATGTATCTTGCGTTCTCTACCAGTCTTTAAAGCCTTTGGCGCTTCCACGCACATGCCCGGGCATATAGAGCCTGAGCAGCTGGAGCACCACAGGGGCTAGCCGAGGCATCGCTGGATGGTAAGACGCATGTGCATCCATGTGGACGACCCCGGGCCCGTTCCAACTGTACCGGGTTGGAATGGGATCTAGAACCCACCACTGGTGCCTGTATGCAATTTCGGCACGCGAGGAGCAAAAGGTTTGCCATCACTGGTATAGGATCTCTGGATTGAGCAGGGCGTTGGACTAGAACAGGGGTCTCCAACCTTTGCAACTTTAAGTCTGAAGGACTTCAGCTCTCAGACTTCTCCAGCCAGCAAAGCTTTGCTGGCTGGAGAAGTCTGAGAGCTGAAGTCCTTCAGACTTAAAGTTGCAAAGGTTGGAGACCCCTGGACTAGAAGACCTTCTGATACATGAAGCATGTGAGAAGTCCCCCTCCCTTTTTTTGGGATGGTTCCAGCCTTCTCCAGGTTGGTCTGGATTGTCGATCCCGTCATCCAGTCTAGATCAGCTGGAGTTCCAACGTAGTTGGAAGGAATCCAGTTGGGAGTAGCTAATGCTCCTTTTGCTCTTGGCCCAGGCAATTGGTAGTCCAGGCCATTAGAAAGCTGTTGTGTGATGAAACACAACACGAGGAGGAGGAAGAGGAGGAGGGTCATTCCTGGCAGGCCATCTGCTCCACCATCTGCCCTTCCTCAGATATCGGCGATGGGAGGAACACGCTCGAGGTACAATTTCCTTCTCTGGTTTTGCAAGCTCATGACACTTGACGCTCTGTGTTAGGGAAGCTTGTGAGAAGAGAACATGGAATCGCAAGGCTCAGTGGTGAAATTCAATTTTTTTACCTGGCCCCAGCAAGGATTTCCCAAATGTTCCCTGCTACATCTGACAAATGTTGGAAGTGTGACACTGCCAGGGGCACCTTCTTTCACCAGTGGTGGACCTGCCCGAAGCTTAAACGGTATTGGACTACTATTAAAAATTGGTTGTTAGAAATCACAGGATTTGATTTTCAATTGGACCCAGTTATATTTCTTCTGGGGATAAAGCCAAGAGAAGTACTTAAAGATGCTTGGTACTTATTAATACACATCACAACAGCGGCACGTATGACATCCGCACAACATTGGAAGTCAAAGGAAATCCCAAGGAACCAACAGATCCTGGATAAGATACTACGATGTGCAGAAGCGGACAGGATGACACATATTCTTAAAGGGAAAAGTGAATTGCTTTTTAATAAAAGTTGGGATTTCTGGTACTTATGGCTGGGAAACAGAGTGCCAGATTTTAATGGAAGTAGCGGTTAAGATTTGGTTAATAGAAATAATTATTGTTTTTGAATCTTTTTCTTTACATAAACTCTGCTCTTATTATAAGTGTAGGGGAAATATTGAGAATTAGGGATTTATAAGACGACTGTAGGATTTGTATAAGATTTATCAGCTTGGGATGAATTTGACTAAAATTGGAGGAGGCATTAAACTCCTCCGTCTTTGGTTCAATGCTTATGTGTATTATTGTTCAATAGAGAAAAAAAAATCAATTTTTTACCCTTGGCAGTTTTGTGGGTGTGGCTTGGTGGTGGTGGTGGTCATGTGACTGAGTGGGCATGGCCAACTTTACATCAGTCACAACAAACTACCAAGCCACGCCCACCAAGCCACACCCACAAAACCGAAGACTTCAACTGGAGAAGGCTTCTAGCGTTCAACATAGCTGCTTTTCGCCTCCTTCCCATGTTTGCGCTGGGCGTATGAGCCTGAGAAGGAGGAGAGAAGCAGCCATGTTGAATGCTGCGGCAGAGAGAAGCCAAACTTTTCTCCCTCCCTTCATGGCTCGGGAGGCAGCCACTAGTTGCAGTTCGTCCCAGGGGTGAGCAAGCAGCCGGAAGGGGTGAGCAACGAGTGAGCAAGCGAACAGGCATGGGCATGGCCAACCAGAGGTGGTTTTTATTGGTTTGGCGAACCGATTCAACTCGTCCCTACCGGTTCACCCAAACCGGTCTGAACTGGTTGAATTTCACCCCTGATAAAGCTGTAAGGGACCTCGGAGGTCTTCTAGTCCAGTCCCCTGCTCAAGGCAGGAGCCTCAGGCCATCCCAGGCAAACGGTAGTCAAAAACCTCTGGTTGGTGGAGAATAACAGAGTTGGAAGGGACCTTGGAGGTCTTCTAGTCCATTCTCCTGCTCAAGCAGGAAATCCTACACCGTTTCAGACAAGTGACTGTCCCGTCTCTTCTTAAAAGTCTCCAGTGTTGGAGCACCCACAACTTCTGGAGAGAAGCCGAATAATTGTTCTCCTTGTCAGGAAATTTCTCCTTGATTCTAGGTTGGTTTTCTCTTGGATTAGCTTCCATTTGTTGCTTTTTGTCCTACTTGTAGGTGCCTTGGAGAAGAGTCAGAATCAGAATGGAACTGGAAGGGACCTTGGTGATCTTCTAATCCAGCTCCCTGTTCAAGTAGGAGATAGATAGATAGATAGATAGATAGATAGATAGATAGATAGATAGAGATAGATAGATAGATAGATAGATAGATAGATAAGAACATAAGAACATAAGAACAGCCTTGCTGGAAGAGGCCACAGCCCATCCAGTCCAGCCTTCTGTCTCCCACAGTGGCTCCCCATTTGCTTCAGGGTCTTCCCAAGCAGATGTCTTCACCTGCTTGTGATTCCCTGAAAATGGCATTGAGAGATATCCTGCCTATCTCTCCAACCCGGAGGGTGTCCTTAGGCATCCATCATGATAGCCATGGATACCCTTGTTCTCCATGAACTCCTCTCATCCTTTCTTAAAGGTGTCGATGCTGACAGCTGTCACCACTTCTTCTGGCAGGGAGTTCCATAGACCAGGGATCCTCTGGGTGAAAAAATACTTCCTCTTATTTGTTTGAGGTCCAGCTATCAAAAGTTTCATGGAGCGCCCCCTAGTTCTAGTGTTGTGCGATAGGGAAAACAGTTTTTCCTTTTCTACTTTGTCCACACCGTGCATGATTTTATAGACTTCAATCAGGTCACCTCTCAGGCGCCGTCGTTCTAGAGTGAAGAGGCCCAGCCGTTGCAGCCTCAGATGGTAAGGAAGGTGTTCCGGCCCCCTAATCATTCTGGATGCCCTCCTCTGCCCCTTTTCCATTTCCATAATATCCTTCTGAAGGTATGGTGACCAGAACTGTACACAATACTCCAGATGGGGCCTCACCATAGATTTATAAAGAGGCAGAATTATAAAGAGGCAAAAAGATAGATAGATAGATAGATAGATAGATAGATAGATAGATAGATAGATAGATAGATAGATAGATAGATAGATGATAGGTAGGTAGGTAGGTAGGTAGATAGATAGATAGATAGATAGATAGATAGATAGATAGATAGATAGATAGATAGATAGATAGATAGATAGATCTATTAACAGAGTTGGAAGGGACCTTGTATGTCATCTAGTCTCACCCCCTGCCCAAGCAGGAGACCCTACACCATTTCCAACAAATGGCAGTTCAATCTCTTCCTGAAAGCCTCCAGTGATGGACCTCCGAAGGCAACTTCTGTTCCATGGCTTGACTGTTCTCACTCAGAAAATTCCTCCTTATTTCTAGGTTGGATCTTTCCTTGTTCAGTTTCCATCCATTGTTCCTTCTCTGACCTTGGAAAACAGCTTGACCCCCTCCTCTCTGTGGCAGCCCCTCAAATATTGGAAGACTGCTGTCCTGTCTCCCTTGATCCTTCTCCTGTACCATTTCAGACTCTCCAGTTTTTTCTTAAAAACCTCCAGTGAGCCAGTCGACTAGAAGTCACTTTCTCCTGGTGATTGACCCAAACTCACCCACTAGTCATTTGAACATCAGGACAAGGGTCTGTGGACAGCATAGGGAAACTGTGGCTTTGCACAAGTCTGCCTTGAGTACCAATGGTGCCTTGTTCTTAGTCCAAGAGACTTTCTTCTTGGTGACTCATACTTTAGTCACCCTCTGTTTGGGTTACTGTAATGCGCTCTGCATGCTGTTAATCTTCAAGATCATTTGGAAGTTCTGGCTGGACCAGAACGCAGCACTGCAGATATTTTTTTTACGCATTTTTTTTATTACAGCCATATAGTGCTCAAAAAACTGCACTGGCTCTCTGTGAGCATCACCAGAGTGATTAGGGGGCTGGAACACCTTCCTTACCATCTGAGGCTGCAACAGCTGGACTTCTTCACTATAGAACGACGGCGCCTGAGAGGTGACCTGATTGAAGTCTATAAAATCAGGCACGGTGGGGACAAATTAGAAAAGGAAAAACTGTTTTCCCTATTGCACAACACTAGAACTAGGGGACACTCCATGAAACTTTTGGAAGCTAGACCTCCAACAATTAAGAGGAAGTACTTTTTCACCCAGAGGATCCCTGGTCTATGGAACTCACTGCCAGAAGAAGTGGTGACAGCTGTCAGCCTCGACACCTTTAAGAAAGGATTAGATGAGTTCATGGAGAACAAGGGTATCCATGGCTATCATAATAATAATAATAATAATAATTTTATTGTTTCTATACCGCCCCCTCTCCCCACGGGGACTCGGGGCGGTGCACAGGTAGCATAAAAGCAATATATAACAACAATAAATAAACAACAAAATTTAAAAGCCAATTAAATAAACCCTGTGCTAAAATCCCAATTAACTAAAACCTATTCTATAAAATCCCAAGGCAAGGAGGCTATCCCAGGCCGGCCAGACGGAAAAAGTAAGTTTTCAATTTAAGACGGAAGGAGCGGAGGTCCGTAGTTGTCCTAATGTCGGGGGGAAGGTCATTCCAGAGGGCCGGGCCCGCCACAGAGAGCGCCCTTCCCCTGGGTGTCGCCCGCTGACATAGTCTAGTGGACGGCACCCGGAGAAGCCCCTCTCTGTGGGAGCGAATCGGCCGTGAGGACGTGTGAGGCAGAATCCGATCCTGCAGATAGCTAGGTCCCGAGCCATGGAGCGCTTTAAAGATGATGACTAGCACCTTGAAGCGCACCCGGAAGACGACAGGCAGCCAGTGCAGCTCGCGCAAGAGCGGTGTTACATGGGTAGACCTTGCGGTCCCCATAATTGCTCGCGCGGCTGCATTCTGGACTAGCTGAAGCCTCCGGGTGCACCTCAGGGGCAGCCCCATGTAGAGAGAGTTACAATAGTCCAGTCGGGATGTCACGAGAGCATGAGTGACTGTGCGAAGGGCGTCCCGATCCAATAGGGGGCGCAATTGGCGAACCAGGCGAACCTGGTAAAACGCCCTCCTGGCCACGGCTGTCACCTGATTTTCCATGGACAGCCGGGCATCCAGGAGGACACCCAAATTGCGCGCCCCATCCACAGGGGCAAGATGTTCGCCCCCTATGGCCAGCGATGGAGTAAGCTGGTTGAATCGGGCAGCCGGAAACCACAGCCACTCGGTCTTGGTCGGGTTGAGCCTGAGTCCGTTACTTCCCATCCAGATCCGTACAGCTTCCAGGCACTGGCACATCACCGCTACGGCATCGTTGGGGTGGTTTGGGGTAGAAATGTACAGCTGGGTGTCATCAGCGTACAGATGGTATTCTACCCCAAAACCACGGATGATCTCACCCAGCGGCTTCATGTATGTGTTGAACAGGAGGGGCGAGAGGACCGACCCCTGAGGCACCCCACATGTGAGGGGTCTCGCGGTCGATCTCTGCCCCCCTGTCAACACAAATTGCGATCGGCCAGAGAGGTAGGAGGAGAACCACCGTAAAACGGTGCCTCCCACCCCCAACCCCCCCAGCCGATGCAATAGGATACCATGGTCGATGGTATCGAAAGCCGCCGAGAGGTCTAATAGGACCAGGATGGAGGAACAACCCCCATCTCTGGCCCTCCAGAGATCATCAACCAACGCGACCAATGCCGTCTCGGTGCTATGCCCGGGCCGGAAGCCGGACTGGCGCGGATCTAGATAGTCTACTTCCTCCAGGTGACGGGGAAACTGTTGTGCCACCACACTCTCAACAACCTTCGCCAAAAAGGGAAGGTTGGAGACGGGACGGTAGTTGTTCAAAGAAGCTGGATCCAAAGAGGGCTTCTTAAGGAGGGGCCTCACCATCGCTTCTTTTAGGGAAGCAGGCAAGGCACCCTCACTCAAGGAAGCGTTGACCACCTCCTGGAGCCAGCCTCGTGTCACCTCCCAGGATGCCAGTACAAGCCAGGAGGGACACGGGTCCAATAAACATGTGGTGGCTCGCAGTCGCCCACGTAACCTGTCCATATCCTCGGAAGTAACGGAGTCAAACTCCTCCCAAACAAGATCTCTCTCGTGGCATCCCACTGGGCCACGAATGGGGGCTAGCTCGTTCTGTATCTGAGCGATTTTCTCCTGCAGAAAAATCACAAATTCCTCTGCTCTACCCTGTAGCGGGGCTTCCCGCACCCTCTGTTGAAGGAGGGAGCGGGTCACCCTAAACAGGGCGGCAGGGCGGTTTTCTGCGGATGCTATGAGAGTAGCGCAATGATGACGTTTGGCTACTCTCAGCGCCACAATGTAAGTCCGTAAATGGGCTCTTACCTGTGTCCGGTCAGATTCAGAACGAGAAGACCTCCATCTACTCTCTAGGCATCTCTTGCGGCGTTTCATCACCCCCAGCTCCTCGGTAAACCAAGGAGCCAGGGTGTTCCGCCGCCGCAAGAGAGGCCGCAAGGGCGCGACCCGATCCAAGGCTCCCGTGGTCGCACTATTCCATGCGGCCACGAGGTCCTCCATCGGGGCGCGGGTCAGGGGTACAGGAACTGGCCCAAGCGCCGTTTGGAACCCATCCGGGTCCATCAGGCGCCTGGGGCGGAACCAGATTGGTAATTCAGGTCCCGCCTCCCCGCGGAGGGGAGCAGCGGTCGGAAAGTCGAGCCGGAGAAGTGAGTGGTCTGTCCATGACAAGGGTGTGATGACTATGTCCCCTATACCCAGATCACTCGTCCATTGGCCTGAGACAAAGATAAGATCCGGTGTATGTCCACCCTCGTGAGTGGGGCCTTGAATTAGTTGGGTCAGGTCCATGGCCGTCATGGAAGCCATGAACTCCCGAGCTACCTCGGATGATTCGCCCAACGATGGCAGATTAAAGTCCCCCATGACTAAAAGTCTGGGGGTCTCCACTGCCACCGTAGCGATCACCTCGAGGAGCTCGGGCAGGGCTGCTGCTACATAGCGGGGAGCCAGGTATACAACCAGCAAGCCCAACTGCCTCCCTAGGCCCCACTTCACACAGAGGGACTCACAACCGGTAGTCTGTGGCACAATGGTCTCTCTCGGCTCAAGACCTTCCTTTACAATGACCGCTACCCCACCACCCCTACCCAGGGCCCGAGGCTGATGAAAAGCGTGGTAACCTGGCGGGCACATTTCAACGAGGGGGAGTCCACCCTCGTGGCCCAACCAGGTCTCTGCAATTCCCACCAGGTCCGGCTCCCCCTCCGACACGATCATGATGGATGCCTAAGGACACCCTCCGGGTTGGAGAGATAGGCAGGATGTCTCTCAATGCCATTTGCAGGGAATCATAAGCAGGTGAAGATATCTGCTTGGGAAGACCCTGAAGCAAATGGGGAGCCACTGTGGGAGACAGAAGGCTGGACTGGATGGGCTGGGGCCTCTTCCAGCAAGGCTATTCTTATGTTCTTATGTTCAGAAAGAAAGAAAGAAAGAAAGAAAGAAAGAAAGAAAAGAAAGAAAGAAAGAAAGAAAGAAAGAAAGGAGGGAGGGAGGGAGGGAGGGAGGGAGGGAGGGAGGGAGGGAGGGAGGGAGGGAGGGAAGGAAGGAAGGAAGGAAGGAAGGAGGGAAGGAAGGAAGGAAGGAAGGAAGGATGAGAGGAGTTCATGGAGAACAAGGGTATCCATGGCTATCATGATGGATGCCTAAGGACACCCTCCGGGTTGGAGAGATAGGCAGGAGATCTCTCAATGCCATTTGCAGGGAATCATAAGCAGGTGAAGACATCTGCTTGGGAAGACCCTGAAGCAAATGGGGAGCCACTGTGGGAGACAGAAGGCTGGACTGGATGGGCTGTGGCCTCTTCCAGCAAGGCTCTTCTTATGTTCTTATGTTCTTATGCATTGTAATCCAAGATGCTGGTTAGTGAACCCCTATTTGTCCCTGTTATCTCTGCTTGTCCCACCAAGCAAGGAGGACATCATCTCCAACTCCTTTCCATCAAACGATGTCATCTCAATGGAGCCAGGGGTTGTGCTTGTTAGGATATTCAGCCTTATATTGGGTTGACAATATATATGAGCCTATGTTCTTAAGGAGTTATGTAGCTTTAAGAACTGTGTTTGAATTCTGATTGGCTGTGCTTCTCAGCTCTACCATAAAGGAAGCTCAGGAACACAGTCCGTTCCCTTTTTTTGATTCCTTTTGATTCCTGTGCTGAAGCTGAAGACTGAAGAAGACTGAAGAAGCATTTGTTTTGCATCACTGTAAGATAACTCTGTGTTTGGTGAAGGACTGTTATTATTTTGAGAAGTTAGTCTCACTGGTCAGAAGAAGCATTTTAGTTGCTACAAAGTAAAGACTATTTATTTTCTTACTATCACTGTTTTAGAGTTTGTTTGTGGTTAAAGCAACGTATCTCTTTACTGTCCGGTGTATTACACTGTTCCGCATTTATTTCCAAACACTGGTTACGGGACCAGAGTTGTAACACTGGTTCTGAACCCAGAGTTGCTAACAGTGCTTTCTGGATGTCATGCAGGTCCCAAACCAAGAATGTTAAATGGTTGATGCTTCCCAGCTGAGTTCTTTCTCATTTCGAACCGATAGACGGAATCTTGCCAAACTGAATAATTTCTGCATTTGCAATATACTCTCGGAATTATTAAGGAGAGGATGTCTTCGCTCTCTTTCTCTCACACGTGATATCTGAGCTGAGTTGCCTCTTACGCCTCTACCTGGGGATCCATCTCCTTATGGCATTCCATCATACATTTTCTGCTCGGGGGAACTGCATCCCCCCCTCGAGATCAGGTTGATCCTAACTTGGTTAAGCTTTTTGCAAAGTGGTGAAGATCCACCAGCTTCCCAAAGCATTTGGGCCAGGAGGTTAGGCAAACTCTGCTAATTAATGATTTAAAAAAAAAAATCATTGGTTGGGGTTATAGTTTTGACCAGGTGCACTTCTTCTTTTCATTATCCCATTCATTTTGTAATAATGAATGACAGGCCTCATTTTTCAAAGCACTACATGGATTGTTTTGGAAAGCAGCCGTAATCAAAGTTCTTTCTGGATGTAAACCACATCAGGGGTCTCAAAAAGTTATAGGTGGTATGAGAACAGGAGCGAGCGAGCGAGAGAGAGAGAGAGAGAGAGAGAGAGAGAGAGAGAGAGAGAGAGAGAGAGAGAGAGAGAGCAAAACAAAGAGAGAAAGAGAGAGAGAAAGAGACCAAATGAGAGAAAGAAAAAAGGAGAAAGGAAGGAAGAGAAAGAGAAAGAAATTGAGGGGAAAAGAGAAAGAAAAAAGAGCAAGAGAGAAAATGGAACAGAGAGTAAAGAATGAGAAAGATAGATGAGAGATAGAGAGGAAGAGAAAAAGAGGGGAGAGGGTAAGAGGAAGGAAGAGAAAATGAGAGGAGAAAAGCGAAGGGAAAAAGAGGAGAAAAAAGAGAGAGGGAATGAGAGAGAGAGAATATTGAGAGAAAATGAAAGAGAAAAAGACGAATGAGAAAAGAGGTAATGCAGAGAAAGATGAAGAGAAAGAGAAAGAGAGAGTGAAGGGAAAGAAAGGGAGAGAAAATAAGAGAGAAAGGAAGAAAAAGAGAGGGAGAGGATAAGAGGAAGAAAGGAAGAGAAAATGAAACAGAGAAGGAGAAGAAGAAAGAAAAGAGAAGGGAAAAAGAGAAGAGAGAGAGAAAGAGAGAGTATTGAGATAAAAAAGAGAGAATGAAAGAGAGAGAGGAAAGAGAATGAGAAGAAAGAGAGAGAATGGAAGAGAGAAAAGAAATGTATAAGAAAAAAGACGAGAGAGGGAAAGATGAAGAGAAAGAGAGAAGGAGAGGGAAAGAAAGGGAGAGAAAATGAGCAGAGAGAAGGGGAGGAAGAGAGAGAGAGAGAGAAGGAAAGAGAGAGAGGAAAAAAGAGAGGGAGGGAGGGAAGGAGAGAGAGAAAAGAATCAGTGTGGCGAAACTATGACAGGCCTGAGTAGCTTCCAGGAAGACAAATTTATTTTATTTTCTTCCCAGAAAGCTCTGAAATATAATCCCTTGGAGGCTGGTGCCCAAAAGTCAACATTTAGAATTTAATTATTATTATAAATTCAGATTTCCCCCACAGACACTTATCAGAACTAGCAGTATTTCACTCTGCAAGCTCCATCCATCCGCTTTGTGTCTATTTCAGCCAGGCAATTTAAGAGGAGCATCTTCCTTTCGGCTCCTGAAGGTGGAAGTGTCTACTTGGGCCTCAAAATCCATTCCCTGCTCAGCAAAGGAATCTCAACTGAAGGATCCTCACCAAATAGAACATAGAATAAACAGGCTGGAAGGGTCCTTGGAGGTCTTTTCGTCCAACGTCTACCATTCTCTGGTTGTCCAATCTCTTCTTTAAAGGCCTCCAGTGATGAAGCTCCCACAACTTCTGAAGGCAAGCTCTTCCACTGGTTGATTGCTCTCACCATTAGGACATTTCTCCTTAGCTACAGGTTGCTTCTACAGGTGGGAGGGAAGTAATTGGAATTTTCGGGGAGCTGGGAGGGAATTGAGGAATTGAAGAGCACCATCCGTGGCCTGAGAAAATGTCTACCCCTCAAGGTCAAATGCTGGGAAACCTCTGCAAGGCACAGACTTTTCCCAAAACAAACTGACTGCATAGGATGGGTGGACAATGGCCCAAGAGAGAAATAACCTAGCTATCTGCGGGATCGGATCCTGCCTCATACATCCTCACGGCCGATTCGCTCCCACAGAGAGGGACTTCTCCGGGTGCCGTCCACTAGACTTTGTCAGCGGGCGACGCCCAGGGGAAGGGCTCTCTCTGTGGCGGGCCCGGCCCTCTGGAACGACCTTCCCCCTGACATTAGAACGACCACGGACTTCTGCTCCTTCCGTCTAAAACTAAAAACACATCTTTTCTGCTTGGCCGGCCTAGGGTAGTCTCTCTCTATGGGGTTTTAGTTGTTTTAACTGGGAATTTTAGTATGTTAATGGGGTATTTTAGCACAGGTATATGTTTAATTTGTTTTTAATGTGTTTGTATATTTATTGTTTTAGTTTTCCCTGTGCACCGCTCCGAGTCCCTATGGGGAGAGGAGCGGTCAACAAATTAAAATTATTATTATTATTATTAAATAAGGGGACTTCTACCTAAGCTGTTTTTCATGTGAAAATTCCAGAACTGGCTTTGCTTCTTCTTTACCTACAGTATGTGGCATTATTAGTAAAGTTCTAGGCTGCATAAACATAGGGATAGAATCTAGATCACGTGAAGTGTTAATGCCACTGTATAGTGCCTTGGTAAGGCCACACTTGGAATACTGCATACAGTTTTGGTCGCCACGATGTAAAAAAGACGTGGAGACTCTGGAAAGATTGCAGAGAAGAGCAACCAAGATGATTAGGGGACTGGAGGCTAAAACATATGAAGAACGGTTGCAGGAGCTGGGTATGTCTAGTTTGATGAAGAGAAGGACCAGGGGAGACATGATAGCAGTGTTCCAATATCTCAGAGGGTGCCACAAAGAAGAGGGAGTCAAACTATTCTCCAAGGCACCTGAGGGCAGAACAAGAAGCAATGGGTGGAAACTAATCAAGGAGAGAAGCAACTCAGAACTAAGGAGAAACTTCCTGACAGTCAGAAGAATTAACTTCTGGAACAGCTTGCCTCCAGAAGTTGTGAATGCCCGAACCCTGGAAGTCTTTAAGAAGATGTTGGAGAGCCATTTGTCTGAAATGGTATAAGGCTCCTGCCCAAACAGGGGGTTGGATTAGAAGACCTACAAGGTCCCTTCCAACTCTGCTATTGTATTATTGTATTATTATTGTAAAGCTATATTCTCAGAAAGATGAGACCCCAGAAGTTTCATTCCTTGCATGTGCCAATGGGACAGTACCAATCCATGGATCAGGGGTTGGGGACCCCACCTCTAACTCATAGACTTCACCATCGAACTGTCCATATTGCACGAAATATCTTATCTAAAACTTAGGCAGGTTCTACCTTATTCTAACCTCCATATCCTGAACTCCAGAACCGATCCAGAATGGTAAAATAATTGGGGGGGGGGGGGTCACCACCCCTCCAAAAAAGTCTAAAAAATCACCAGCAACTTTTCCAGTCTATCTTATCTAAAACTTAGGCAGGTTCTACCTTATTCTAACCTCCATATCAGTGGTGGGTTTTAATTTTTTTTAGAACCTACTCTGTAGGTGTGGCCTATTTTGTGGGCATGGCTTGGCAGTCATGTGACAGGGTGGGAGTGGCCACCTTTTAAAATGTGGTGAAACTCATTTAACAACGCTCTTGCTTAGCAACCAAAATTTTGGACTCAATTGTGATGATAAATTCTTTCTTTCTTTCTTTCTTTCTTTCTTTCTTTCTTTCTTTCTTTCTTTCTTTCTTTCTTTCTTTCCTTCCTTCCTTCCTTCCTTCCTTCCTTCCTTCCTTCCTTCCCTTTCCTTTCCTTTCCTTTCCTTTCCTTCCCTTTCCTTTCCTTTCCTTTCTTAATTCCTTTCCTTTCCTTTCCTTCCCGTTGGGTCACTGGCAGCGGCAGGCCAGATTTACTTCCAGTGGAACCCCTTCTCACCGGTTCTCTAAATTTCACCAACCGGCTCTCGCGAGTAGGTGCGAACCTGCAGAAACCCACCACTGCTCCATATCCTGAACTCCAGAACCGATCCAGAATGGTAAAATAATTGGGGGGGTCACCCCCCCCCCAAAATGTCTCAAAAATCACCAGCAACTTTTCCAGTCTATCCAGGTGCAGGAAACCCACCGTGATTTTCCGCTAGCTGATTCTTGAGTGTAGATTCTTCCCCCAAAACAGCTGGAGTGCTTTTGCAATAGCACAATTCTCCTGCTTCTGTCATTCATATTCCGCATTCAGAAATTAATCAAATTAGTTTTTGAGAAGGAGCTGAGATGGAATGTGTGCAAAATTTTAATAAGTAGTATAATCAAAGGAATAATTGTTCAAGGAGGTACTGCTGCATTTGAAATACATCTTCCCTTCGTGGTCTAAAAGAGGAGGCTCCGAATATGGCAACTTTTTATTTTATTTTATTTATTTTATTGTATTTATTCGATTTATATACCGCCCTATTCTCCCTGGTGGGACTCAGGGCGGTGCACAGAAAGATAAAAACCAACAGCACATACAAAATATAAAATAGCATTAAATTAAATTATTAGATCTGTGCTAAAATGGTTAAGAGTTAAAACAATTAAAAATTAAAAGTAATATCCTTAGTCTATCTTCAACTTTTGAAGATTTGTGGACTTCAACTCCCAGAATTCCCCAGCCAGCATGGCTGGTTGAGGAATTCTGGGAGTTGAAGTCCTCAAGTCTTTGTGCCAAATTTGGAAAGCCCTGGTCTACAGCAATGTTTGTCAACCTTTAAGACTTAAAGAAATAAGGACTTCAACGCCCAGAACTTTCATCCAAGCGTGGTCTTCTTGGTGTTGAAGTCCACATATGTTTAAATCTTCAAGATTGATTCTTGGAAACTTAAAGAAATGAGGACCAATGCCCAGAACTTTCACCCAAGGGTGGCCTTCTGGGAGTTGAAGTTCACAAGTCTTCGTACCAAATTTGGAGAGCCCTGGTCTACAGCAATGTTTGTCAATCTTTGAATATGTGGGCTTTAAATCTTTAAATTTAAATCTTGACATGATTAATCTATTGGAGATACAATTATCATCCTGTATATAAGCCATTTCTTATTTTGGCCATATCCTATGGAAGAAAGCAATTTAACGTTCTGGTGAAAGAGAAGTTCCCTGAGAATGGGCTTCAGCACGAGTCTGAAGGCTCGGAAAACTAAACCTCTGGTCTCAACGACCGAGCCAGATGGGATCCAGCAAGGCAATGATGTTTGGAAGAGTTAGCCATAAAAGGAAACCAGATCTCCAAAGAACATGGTGGGTAGACACCATTAAAGCTCTGACACCAACCGGAACATAGAACAACTCAAAGAAGAAGTGCAAGAGCAGAAGATGTGGAGAGACCTGGCTCATGGGATCACCAAGGGTTGGATATGACTCAATGGATAACGTCACATCGTCACCCCAACACCACCCCCACCATATAATCATCATCAACATCATCACCACCGCCACCACCACCATCACCACCACCACCACCATCATCAACACAATCGCCATCATCATCATTGTCATCGTTGTCATCGTCATCATCACTCCACCACCACCACCATCATCATCATCACCACCACCACCACCATTATCAACACAATCGCCATCATCATCATTGCCATCATTGTCATCGTCATCATCACCATCACCACCACCACCACCACCATCATCAACACAATCGCCATCATCATCATTGCCATCATTGTCATCATCATCATCATCACCACCACCACCACCACCATCAACACAATCGCCATCATCATCATTGTCATCGTCATCATCATCACCACCACCACCATCATCACCACCACCACCAACACCACCATCATCATCAACACAATCGCCATCATCATCATTGTCATCATTGTCATCGTCATCATCACCATCACCACCACCATCATCATCATCACCACCACCACCATCATCAACACAAATGCCATCATCATCATTGTCATCGTTGTCATCGTCATCATCACCTCCACCACCATCATCATCATCACCACCACCACCAACACCACCACCATCATCAACACAATCGCCATCATCATCATTGCCATCATTGTCATCGTCATCATAATCATCACCACCACCACCACCATCAACACAATCGCCATCATCATCATCATCATCATTGTCATCATCGTCATCATCACCACCACCATCATCATCACCATCATCACCACCATCATCATCAACACAATCGCCATCATCATCATTGTCATCGTTGTCATCGTCATCATCACCACCACCACCACCACCACCATAATCATCACCATCATCACCAGCACCACAATCATCAACACAATCACCATCATCATTGTCATCATTGTCATCGTCATCATCATCATCACCACCACCATCATCATTATATCATCACCATCACCACCACCATCACTACAAGCATCCTCACCATGATCATCATTATATCACCATCACCGCCATCCCCATCATTTCATCATCCTCATCTCATCATCACCACTATCATCACCACCACCATGATCATCGTTATATCACCACCACCACCACCACCATCATCAGCCCCTTACCTGGACATCTCCGTTCGTTGCATTGCTTGAACTCCTCCTTGGGACCTTGACACGGTTCTCCTCCGAAGAAAGGACCATAGCACACGCGGTCCCGCCTCTGGGCTCCCCCTCCGCAGGTGGCCGTACAGCTTCCCCAAGGACCCCACACCTGCCATTTCCCATCCACTGCAGCAGAAGGACAGAAATGGCAAGAAGCCTGCGGTGAACATTCCTGCAGGAAAGGAAGGCCAAGAGAACACCTGGCCTGCAACGCAACGCACACACGTCCACCGTGGCCTTCACGTCCATCTCCAACGGGCAAAAGGCAACGGGGCCTTCTCGGTTTTTCTCCTTCGAAAAGGTTTCACTTCTCACTCAGGAAGCTTCTTCAGTTCTGCAGTCAAGGACTTTTTAACGGATGAGAAGCGAAACCTTTTCAAAGGAGGAAAAAAACGAGGAAAAAAACCAGTTGCCCTTGGGGGGGGGGGAACCACAGGCAAGACCCGTGGGATCGCGAATCTCCATAAATGCTTAAATTCAATAGAGGTAGTCCTCAATTTACGGCAGCTCATTTAGTGACCCTTCAAACGGTTACAACAGCGCTGAAAAAATGATGTGATTTTTTTCCACACTTGCAACCATTGCAAACAAAGCTGGTCATTTGCATCCTTTTAGAGGGTCGTTGAGGCCACTTGGAGGTTTATCTGTGTCCTCAAATCATGGGCTTTGTCAGGTTTTTCTTCTCCTCCAAGAAGCTTCTTCAGCTCTGCCTGGATGGTGGGGAAGGGAAGGATTGATCCTCCTTGCAGACAGCTGGTCATTTGCATCCTTTGAGGGAGTCATTGAGGCCACTTGGAGGTCTATCTATGTCTTCAGGGTCACCTGAGTGGTGCAAATGGGTGTGGAGCCTTCTTGGAACTGATGAAAGGACCAGTGAGGTAGAGGATGTTGTACCCCTCTAGGGAGGGAGGGCTGTTGAATTTGGACTAAGACAATTTTGCAGTACTCAGGTGACTCTGAGGACACAGAGAAATCTCCAAGTGGCCTCAAGGACCCTCTCAAAGGAATGCAAATGACCAGCTGTCTGCAAGGAGTATCAATCCTTCCCTTCCCCACCATTCAGTCAGAGCTGAAGAAGCTTCTTGGATGAGAAGGGAAACGTCTTCCAAAAAAACTCCAGTGGGATGCTTGCTTATTAAATATATCTTTTGCCCGTCTTGTAGTTCGAGGTGGTTCCATCTGGGGGGAAAAGTTTGGGCCAAAGTTTAGATTTCTTCTAAGAAGCGTGGGATTCCTGCTTTTAGAGAAGACATACTATGAGAAAGACAGCGATGTATAATACAATACAATAGCAGAGTTGGAAGGGACCTTGGAGGTCTTCTAGTCCAACCCCCTGCGTGGGCAGGAACCTTATACCATTTCAGACAAATGGCTATCTAACATCTTCTTAAAGACTTCCAGGGTTGGGGCTTCTGGAGGCAAGCTGTTCCAGAGGTTAATTGTTCTAACTGTCAGGAAATTCCTCCTCAGTTCTAAGTTGCTTCTCTCCTTGATTAGTTTCCACCCATTGCTTCTTGTCCTGCCCCCAGGTGCCTTGGAGAATAGTTTGACTCCCTCTTCTTTGTGGCACCCTCTGAGATATCGGAACACTGCTATCATGTATCTTCTGTAGTTTCCCCAAATGCAAAAACGTGGTGTCATTGATATGGTTTTTAACGAGATACAGGGGCTTAGAGGCTAAGACCCTGAGTTTGTCGATCTGAAAGGTCAGCAGTTCGGCAGTTCGAATCCCAAGCGCCGCGTAACGGAGTGAGCTCCCGTTCCTTGTCCCAGCTTCTGCCAACCTAGCAGTTCGAAAGCACGTAAAAAATGCAAGTAGAAAAATAGGGACCACCTTTGGTGGGAAGGTTAACAGCGTTCCGTGCGCCTTTGGCATTTAGCCATGCCGGCCACATGACCACAGAGACGTCTTTGGACAGCGCTGGCTCTTCGGCTTTGAAACGGAGAGGAACACCGCCCCCTAGAGTCGGGAGCGACTAGCACATATGTGCGAGGGGAATCTTTACCTTTAATATGGTTTAGACACCAGGTGGCGCTAGACTTAGTAGTATCTGAGTGAGATGAAGACATTTCAAATAAGTGGATGAGTTTACATTTCAAAAGACACAATGAATAAACCAACATAAATGTTGGCTTCCTGATCATTGACGCCTCCAATTCTTCCCTGTCGTTATAGCCATCTTTCTCTGCTTATGGTGAAGTGGCCTCCACGAGAAAGTGCACTTAATACGGGTAGTTTCGAATGATAACAATTGTAACCCAGAGTTAAGCCCATAAGTCCTTGCGGTCATAAGTCTAGGCCAGGGGTCTGCAAAGTCGGCTCTTTTAAGACTGGTGGACTTCAACTGCCAGAATTCCCCAGCCAGCCATGCTGGGGAGACAATATCTGATGTCTCTGAATCTCTCTCTCTCTCTCTCTCTCATCTCTCTGTCTCTCTCTCTCTCTCTCTTCCTCTCACCTGTCTGCCTGTCTAATCTCTGTTCCTCACTTCCTATCACTTATCTCTCTATGTATCTCTTTATTTTGCTTTCTCTCTCTTTCTGTCTATCTCTGTATCTCCATCTCTGTCTCTGTCTGTCTATTTGTCTGCCTGTCTGTTTGTCTCTCTGTGTATATACACACACACAATGTATCCTTATCTGTCTGTATATCTGTATATCTGTATCCCTCACTCTCTCTCATCTATATCTGTCTAGCTATCATCTATGATCTCTCTCTCTCTCATCTATGTCTGTCTAGCTATCATCTATGATCTCTCTCTCTCTCTCATCTATGTCTGTCTAGCTATCATCTATGATCTCTCTCTCTTTCTCTCTCTCTCTCATCTATGTCTGTCTAGCTATCATCTATGATCTCTCTCTCTCTCTCATCTATGTCTGTCTAGCTATCATCTATGATCTATCTATCTATCTATCTATCTATCTATCTATCTATCTATCTATCTATCTATCTATCTATCTATCTATCTATCTATCTATCTATCTATCTATCATCTATCTATCATCTATCTATCCACCCTCTCTCTCTCTCTCTCTCTCTCATCTATCATCTATGATCTATCTATATCTATATCTATATCTCTATCTAAATTTCATTGTAATTTTTTATTTTATTACAATGACAATAAAGATTATTATTATTATCTATATCTCTATCTCTATCTACCTTCCCTTCCGCCCCCCCGGTCTCCCGAGATCTCGGCGTGGGGGGGGGGCTTCCCTGTGCAACCCACCTGGACACTGTCGGAGGAAGCAGTCTCGGGATTCGACCCAGGGCCCCTGGCACTCGGCCCCTCCGTACGAAGGCCCGTTGCACTCCCTCGTCCGCTGCTGGGTGCCGTTGGAGCAGGAGGTGGAACAGGAGCTCCAGCTGGACCAGGCATTCCAGTTGCCGTCCACTGAGTGGCCCAAAGGAAGGAAAGAGAGCAGGCAGAGGGTGAACACCCCTTTTGCACGGGGAAGGTGTGTGTGTGTGTGTGTGTGTGTGTGTTTGACATACGGCAGGGGTGCCAGTCGATGGTAGTTGTGGCTGATTTTTAAATGTTCAGTTGACTGAGTTTTATGTTTAATGGAGGAGGGGGAGGAGAAGAAGAAGAGGAGGAAGAGGAAGAGGAAAAGGAGGAAGAGAAGGAGAAAGAGGAGAGGAAGAAGAAAAAGAGGAGGAGGAGGAGGAGATGAGGAGGAAGAGGAAAAGGAGGAAGAGAAGGAGAAGGAGAGGAAGAGGAGGAGGAGGAGGAGGAGGAGAAGAGGAGGAGGAAGAGGAAAAGAAGGAAGAGAAGAAGAAGAAGAGGAGGAAGAGGAAGAGAAGAACATGAAGAAGAGGAGGAGGAGGAGAGGGAGAAGAGGAAGAGGAGAGGGAGAAGAGGAGGAGGAGGAGGAAGGGGAGGAGGAAGAGAAGACGATGAATAATAGGAGGAGGAGGAGGAGGAGAGGGAGAAGAGGAGGAGAGGGAGAAGAGGAGGAGGAGGAGGAAGGGGAAGAGGAACAGAAGAAGGAGAAGGAGAAGAGGAGGAGGAGGAGGAGGAGGAGATATGGGCAGCCCATATTTCAAAAAAATAAGGATTGAAGCCCCCATCCTCATTTGCGCTCTCGTAAGCTTCCAGGTTTCTCAAACAATTCTGAATTCACCCCTCTTTGCACAATATCATTAGCTCAAAGCACCCCACATGCACCCAGACACACGCACATACATGCACACCCAGCCTGGAACGTAATTCATCATCTAACGGGCGACACCTCCTTCTGCAATGTGCAATTTAGGAGTGAAATATGGGTAATTTTTATTGCAGCCGTAGATCTTGCAATGTGGCTTGACATGAGGGACTTGATGTAATTATCTCAGCTCGTGTCTGGCTAAAACAGGGAGGCCAAAGATTAACCCCTGACAAATAGATGAAGTTGGAAGGATCTGTGAATTGGAGGATGGTAGGTCTTTAGATGTCCTCAAGGTCCACAAACCACCTTGGGCCAATCTAGACAATGCTGGATCACCCAACTCTAGGCAAACAAAGTTTGTTCCCATTGCAAAGCCCATCAGAAGCCCTACCAGAAGACCCTCACTTGATGCAACCCATCATTTGATCCATCACCTGACCCTCACTTGACTCTCACTGGACACACCCACACCTGACCCATCACAAGACCCTCACCTGACATGATTTCCCCATCATAAGATCCTCACCAGATATTGTCCACACCTAACCTATCCCAAGTTCCATGCAATTCCCTCACTTACTGCAACCCAACCCTGACCCATCATAAGACCCATCACAAGATCCTCATTTGACATGACTCTCATCTCATGGGCCTCATTACAAGACCCTCACCTGGTGACCCTCACCTGACTCATCCCAAGAACCTCACATGATGCAACTCACCCCTTGACCCATCCCAAGACCCTCACCTGACATGATTTCCCCACCGTAATTTCCTCACCAGACATTATCCACACCTAATCTTTTACAAGACCCATACAAGACCCTCACTTCCTGCAACCCAACCCTGACCCATCATAAGACCCATCGCAAGACCCTCATTTGACACACCCACACGTGACCCATAAGACCCATCACAAGAACCTCGTTTGATGCAACTCACCTGACCCATCACAAGAACCTCACTTGACATGACCCTGACCTCATGTGACCTACCCATTACAAGACCCTCACCTGATGTGACCCACCCCTGGCCCATCACAAGAACCTCACTTGATCTAACTCACACCTGACCCATCACCTGACCCTCATTTGACATGACCCTCACCTGATGGGACCTACCCATTGCAAAACCCTCACCTCGTGTGACCCACACCTGACCCATCACAAGACCCATCAGAAGACCCTCACCTGATGTTTCCTCCCCACGTAACCTCCCCACCACAAGACCTACTGACCACACCAAATCCTTACAAACAGAAGAACCCTGGCACTACCCACACACCTGCTCCCCTCAACTGAATTACGGGACTCCTGCTAATATAATTCAACTTTGGCCACCAGGTGTCATTCCGAGAAGAAACTTTGGTCTTTGGATAGTGGGGAAAACTATCCCAGTTCCTCATATTATCTTTGTTTTTGTTCCTTTTTTAAAAACATTTTTTAAATTAAATGTTTTAATCTTTAAAAACAGCCTCCCCTCCTGGCTCGTCCCGGGTGCCCATGGCGGGATGGGCGGCCGGCCGGCCGTGGGGCTTCCGGCCGCCCGCTCTCAGCGCATCGCAGCGGTGGCGCAAAGTTCAGGGCCGCGCGGGCTCCGGCTGCAGCTCCGGTGTGCACAGGTCTCCTGCTCTTCTGCTGCCTGCTCCCCACCTGGCTCCACCCTCGCCGGCCCTCCCTTTCCGCCTGCCCGCCAGCCCGCTCCAGCCGCCACTTCCTGCCCACGCCTTTGAGCGCGTGGAGAGCGCCTGCTGCCCACCCGCCCACCCCCCGCAAAAACCGGGACATTTTTAAGAGGACGCGGGACAAACTATTGAAAAGCGGGACTGTCCTGCCAAGAGCGGGACGTCTGGTCACCTTAGATATGCTGCTAGAAATAATTTATTAAGCTTTGTTACTGGCTCCTGCTTATATTATTATATGCTGTCAGAAATGACTTGTTTCCTAGCTAGCCCATCAAATTGTAACCTTAATACTGGGACCGCAAATGTTATCTCGCTGCTGCGTCTCGCTTCTATGCTTGGCTTCAACGCTAGGCGCCTTTTTGAAAACATGGAAGGAATTGTTGCCTGGGAATATCAGGCCCCATAGATAAAGGAACCAAACTAGGGAGTTTTCCTGGCTTAAAGCATTCTGCCAAAAAAATAATAATAACAACTTGGCAAAGTGGGGGCTGCCACCCCCTACCCAAGGCTATAGGAATATTCCATAGATGAGGTAGACAGAGACAGGGGCTTGAACAAAATAACGCTTTTAAAATCACGTTGGTAACAAATCTTTGTCTCTGATTGGGTAAACTTTGCTTCTATCTGCCTAAAATGCATATAATCCTCTGAGGCCCTC
>CM077645.1:221208255-221520755 GCA_039707465.1 Rhabdophis nuchalis | reverse complement strand
GTATGTATGTATGTATGTATGTATGTATGTATGCATGTATGTATGTTAGTTTTTATGAGCTGAACAGTATGTCTCCTCCCTTAATGGGGCCCTAGCAGGAAGTTGTGAAAACAATTATCTATATCTATATATTTATATATATATAAGTGTTTCCACAACACTCTGTTAAGCCCCAATTAAGGGAGGAAGCATACTGCTTTCCTTTTCTGCCTTTCGGCTCATCACCAGAGACCATCTAGACAGAAAGCTATGAGTTCCGTTGTGTACTTTTTTTAATATGTATGTTAGGTTTTTTTGAGCTGATCAATAAATAAATCAGGGAGACTAGGATAGATCTATTTCGAGCTTTTTAGCTCTCATCAGCTAGCCATATCCTTACTGGGATTCGAACCGGGGCTGTATTGCATATCAGGCAGGAGCGTTTAGCCACTAGACCAGCAAGGGTATGGCTAGCTGATGAGAGCTAAATAGCTCGAAATAGATCTATCCTAGTCTCCCTGATTTATTTATTGATCAGCTCAAATAACCTAGCACATTTATATGTATATGTATACATTTGTGCTGATAAATAAATAAAGAGAGACTAGCATAGATCTATTTCAAGCTATTTAGCTCTCATCAGCTAGCCATACCCTTACTGGGATTCGAACCTGGGAAATATTACACATTAGGCAGTTATATTAACCTGTAAGCCACTGCTTCTCCTCCCTTATCAGATGAGTGGCAGCCAGAACTCACCTCTGCTGAGGGAGGCAGTTTTCGACCTCCCAGAGGCTCTAGGAAAGCCTCTGGAACCTGGGGAAGGAGAACCCCCCACCATTGCTGTGGTGGAGGAGGCTGACTAGGCCACGCCCACCCTGACCACGCCTACCCAGCAGCCAGGCAGAGAACCCGTTGCTGAAATGTTTGAAGCCATGAATCAGGCACTGAGAAGGATCCATTATCATTTGTGGGTCATTCGTGGAACGGGCCCGTCTCTGGCCTTCCAAAACTTCCGGGAGGCATGTTTTGCCCTGTGCCTGAGCCGCCGCGTGGGCCCACAGTCACCTCACATCCAATATGGGTCGCGTGGAGACACCTGGGGGGGCTGGGGCAGGGTGGAAGGGGCAGGGCAGGGTGGGCATGGCCAGCCAGGTGTGGGATTTAGAGGTTCTCCAAACCGGCCGTCACGTTAACGATGGGTTCTCCCAGACCCGGGCAAAGACGTTGAGCAGCCCACCCCTGCGGGACACTCTCGGCCACCGAAATATCCCAGTTCCCCACGGCTCACCCACCGGTGGGAGGAAGCCTCTTTAGCAAATTACCTGGGCAGAGGGCGATATTGCAGAATTTGGTTTGCTTCTCGGGACCGTCGCAGGGGCTTCCTCCGAACTGGGGGGGTTTGCATATCCGGGTTCGGTCCCGGTACCCCCGTCCGCAGGTCGACGAGCAGAGGCTCCAGGGCGACCATTCATCCCACGTGCCATGGACTGTAAGGGAAGAGAAAAAGGCTCAGGCCAAGGAAGTTTTCTCAACTCTACGCCGGTTCAACAGTGTGATCGTGCGTTTATGAATGTTCACCTCTGCCTTTCTTGTTCCTCATCGCTAACTCGAGGAAGTAAACACACCTAAGGCTCCCGTCTGCCTCCTATTTAAGTCACAACGGCAACCTGGTGAGGTGGGTTGAGCCGAGAGAAAAGGGTCAAAGTCACCCCGTAGGCTTTCAGGTGTCGGGAGCAACTAGAATTCACAGCCTCCTGGTGATTGGCGCAATGTCACCCAGTCAGCTTTCGTGCCTAATGCGGAACTAGAACTCACAGTCTCCTGGTGATTGGCCCAATGTCAACCAGTCAACTTTTGTGCCTGAAGTGGGACTAGAACTCACAGTCTCCTGGTGATTGGCCCAATGTCAACCAGTCAACTTTTGTGCCTGAAGTGGGACTAGAACTCACAGTCTCCTGGTGATTGACCCAATGTCAACCAGTCAACTTTTGTGCCTGAAGTGGGACTAGAACTCACAGTCTCCTGGTGATTGGCCCAATGTCAACCAGTCAACTTTTGTGCCTGAAGTGGGACTAGAACTCACAGTCTCCTGGTGATTGGCCCAATGTCAACCAGTCAACTTTTGTGCCTGAAGTGGGACTAGAACTCACAGTCTCCTGGTGATTGGCCCAATGTCAACCAGTCAACTTTTGTGCCTGAAGTGGGACTAGAACTCACAGTCACCTGGTGATTGGCCCAATGTCAACCAGTCAACTTTTGTGCCTGAAGTGGGACTAGAACTCACAGTCTCCTGGTGATTGGCCCAATGTCAACCAGTCAACTTTCGTGGGACTAGAACTCATGTTCTTCTGGCCCAAAGTCACCTAGATAGCTTTCATACTGGTCATGAACCAGGATTCACCATCTCCTAGTCACCTAGTCAGCTTTCCTGTCTAATGAAGGACTAGGTCACAGTCACCTGGTGATTGGCCCAAAGCCATCTAGTCAGCTTTTGTGCCTAAGGGAGAACTAGAATTCGCAGTCTCCTGGTGATTGGCTCAAAGTTACCCAGCCACCTTTCATGACTAATGTGGAACTAGAATTCACCGTCTCCTGGTGACTGGCCCAATGTCACCCAGTCAACCTTCGTGCCTGATGTGGGATTAGAACTCATATTCTTCTGGCCCAAAGTCACCTAGATGGCTTTCAAACTGGTCATGAACTAGGACTCACTATCTCCTAGTCACCTAGCCAGTTTTCCTGTCTAATGAGGGACTAGAACTCCCAGTCACCTGGTGATTGGCCCAAAGTCACCTAGCTGGCTTTCATACCTTAAGTAGGAATAGAATTCACAGTCTCCTGGGGATTGACCCAAAGTCACCTAGATGGTTTCCATGCCCAAGGCAAACTAGAACTCCCCATCTCCTAGTGATTGGCCCACAATCCTCCCGCTGGCTTTCCTGTCTAAGGCAAGACTAGAACTCCCAGTCTCCTCATTCTAGACCAGCACCTAGACCAAACCAGCTGTCCTTTTATAGCCTCTTTGTTCTGCATTCCACCTTCCTCATTTATTCTGCACATATTAAACAGCTGGAGACCCAACATTGTAGGTCAACGTAGATCAGCGTGTTGCAGTGACAACGCAATGGTGGGAGACGTAGAAAATCCTGATTAAATCTTGATTGCTTTCCAGAGAAAGTGGAGGGGGAAAAGGACTCTATTTTCCACATAAGCTCCTAGCAAATTGCAGCTTCTTTTTAAGGAGAAACCAATTTTCTCTTTTCTGACTGCAGGATAAGCAAATCTATGCATTTGCCGCCTAAGACCTCCGTATTATTCATATTCCGCGAACATTTTAACCGTAATTTCTGCCTTCATTTGCAAATCTAAGGACTCCCCACGAGGACGTCTCACATTCAAATACAACTTAATACTTCCTCCTCCCCACCATAATTTTGGCATTGATTTGCAATTCTAAGGACTCTCCTCAAGTCCCTTTTTGATTCCGCTGAAGCGTGCCTTTTCTTCCCCAAATCGTATTTAAATATGTATTTCGAGCAGGCTCGGCTCCTAAAAATTTGTATTACAACATTATGAGCATTAGCAGTCGCTTATTTTTATTTAATCGTTGCGAGAGTTCGCCTCGCAAAGGACCCAAGAAAGGCAATGCCAATTAAAACACCAAAGCACCCATTATAAAAAATGGAAACACCGTCAAGTCCCCGCTGCAGATATAATGATGAGACGATTTGCGGCTGCAGGTCTGAAGGAATTCACTCTCTTTTTCAATTCGCCGTTTGAAATTTGTCTGAAATGGTATACGGCTTCCTGCCTAGGCAGGGAGTTGGACTAGATGACCTCCAAGGTCCCTTCCAACTCTGCTATTGTATTGTATTGTAAATTTGGTTTCAAACTAGAGGGTTTTATTCTCCAAAGCACCAGAGGGCAGAACAATAAAACAATGGTTGGAAAGGCATCAAAGAGAGAAGCAGCCGGGGATAAGAACATAAGAACCTAAGAGCAGCCTTGCTGGAAGAGGCCCCAGCCCATCGAGTCCAGCCTTCTGTCTCCCACAGTGGCTCCCCATTTGCTTCAGGGTCTTCCCAAGCAGATGTCTTCACCTGCTTGTGATTCCCTGCAAATGGCATCAAGAGACATCCTGCCTCTCTCTCCAACCCGGAGGGTGTCCTTAGGCATCCATCAGGTTAGCCATGGATACCCTTGTTCTCCATGAACTCCTCTCATCCTTCCTTCCTTCCTTCCTTCCTTCCTTCCTTCCTTCCTTCCTTCCTTCCTTCCTTCCTTCCTTCCTTCCTTCCTTCCTTTCTTTCTTTCTTTCTTTCATTCTTTCTTTCTTTCAGAACATAAGAACATAAGAATAGCCTTGCCAGAAGAGGCCACAGCCCATCCAGTCCAGCCTTCTGTCTCCCACAGTGGCTCCCCATTTGCTTCAGGGTCTTCCCAAGCAGATGTCTTCACCTGCTTGTGATTCCCTGCAAATGGCATCAAGAGACATCCTGCCTCTCTCTCCAACCCGGAGGGTGTCCTTAGGCATCCATCAGGTTAGCCATGGATACCCTTGTTCTCCATGAACTCCTCTCATCCTTCCTTCCTTCCTTCCTTCCTTCCTTCCTTCCTTCCTTCCTTCCTTCCTTCCTTCCTTTCTTTCTTTCTTTCTTTCTTTCTTTCATTCTTTCTTTCTTTCAGAACATAAGAACATAAGAATAGCCTTGCCAGAAGAGGCCACAGCCCATCCAGTCCAGCCTTCTGTCTCCCACAGTGGCTCCCCATTTGCTTCAGGGTCTTCCCAAGCAGATGTCTTCACCTGCTTATGATTCCCTGCAAATGGCATTGAGAGATATCCTGCCTATCTCTCCAACCCGGAGGGTGTCCTTAGGCATCCATCATGATAGCCATGGATACCCTTGTTCTCCATGAACTCCTCTCATCCTTTCTTAAAGGTGTCAAGACTGACAGCTGTCACCACTTCTTCTGGCAGGGAGTTCCATAGACCCGGGATCCTCTGAGTAAAAAAGAACTTCTTCTTATTTGTTGGAGGTCTAGCTGTCAAATGTTTCATGGAGTGCCCCCTAGTTCTAGTGTTTTTGTAATGAAGGAGACAGTGACAGTGAGGACAATTAACCAGTGGAACAGCTTGACACCAGAAATTGTGGGTGTTCCATCCCTGGATGTTTTTAAGAAGAGTCTAAAGTAGACCAGTGGTAGTCAACCTGGTCCCTAGCGCCCCCTAGTGGGCGTTCCAGCTTTCATGGTGGGCGGTGGGGGTCTTGTCCGATACTGAAGCACTTTCCTTTTTTTAAATTTAATTGACTTCCCTACTTTATAAACCACCATTCCTGTGGAACCGGTGGGCGGTTACAAAATTTTACTACTAACAGAGATACGAAAGTGGGAGGTAGGTATAAAAAGGTTGACGACCCCTGATCTAGAAGGTCGTTTATCAGAAATCAGAGGTGATATTCAGCCGGTTCTGACTGGTTTGTTCAAACCGGTCGTGGAAACTGGCACAGAGCCGAGGCAGATGGGCCTGCCTCGCCTCTATGCCATCCTATTTAGGCACGTTTTTGAGGCTGGGTGCATCCACAAAAGGCCCATGAATGAGCAGAGAGCACCAAAGACCCCACAGTCCTCCTCCTCCTCCTCTTTCTCGCCCTCTTCCTCCTCCTCCTCTCTGCAAGCCCCACTCCCTTCTAGAGGTGATGATGTTATTTAGTTGGGTCATGAAACGTCTGCAAGGAAACAACCAAGCCTAGAGGCCACGAAGGACCCCACAGTCCTCCTCCTCCTCTTCCTCCTTCTCTCCACAAAGTCCACTCCCTTCTAGCGCTGATGATGTTATCTAGTTGGGTCACGAAACGTCACCAAGAACACAACCAAGCTCAGAGATCACCAAGGACCCCACAGTCCTCCTTCTCATTGTTCTCCTTCTCTTTCTCCTTCTGTTTCTCTTTCCCCTCCTCCTCCTCCTCCTCCTCCTCCTCCTGTACTCTTCTCTGCAAACCCCACTCCCTTCTAGCGCTGATGATGTGACCTAGTTGGGTCACGAAACGTCGCCAAGAACACATCCAAGCCTAGCGGCCACCAAAAGACCCCACAGATCTGATGGTTCTTAAACCTCCAAAGTCTTTGCTACCCTACAGCCAAAAGTCTATCTCGAGAGTTGAACAAGATTCGCTCCTGGGCGGGTGAGCCCAAATGTCGCAACGCATTCTTGAGCTCATCCTCACGCAGATGACGTGCAACGCACAGGATCCGTATCCTTTGCCCAACAGTGTCACCATACACAGGACCTCTCGGTGGCTTGTCAAGGCTACATATGCTTCCAAAGAAGTGTTGGTTAAGGCCCCCCTCCAAGTTTCCACGGATATCTAATCTTGGAGAGGAGAAGCAATCGGGTATTTTAATGAGAACACAAAACAAATTATGTCTCTAACATCCCACTGCAACCATCTTACCGGTGTGCCCTTTTCCACAGCACACACTGAATTATTTTTGCAACTGAAAACATATGCTGGTGGGTGAAATTGCTCAGGCAGGCAGGAACCATGAGGTGAGATATATATATATATATATCTATTTTCCATTGTGACTTGGAATTGAATCCAAGTTCCTTGTAATTCTTTTAGAAATAATACAAGTTAAAGGAAACTATCCAATAAAAGAAACATCTGTAGCTGAGAGCTGGATGGTGGACCTCTTGGTACTTTCTGAACTTCTCCGTTGATTGAAAGATGTTTCATGGCCCAACTAGGTAACATCATCAGTCCAATTACCTTCATTAATATACCGTGTGAAGAATTTGGAATGTCTAGTCCCGTGTGTCAGCTTCTAAAGTTGCCACGGTGAGGAAACGGTGGGGGAGGGGAGTGCATTCCATACATACTTTCGGCTAGAGTCGGATCTCAGATTACCACGTGCACCTCATTGGGGAATGTGATTTATGACACAGATTGAGGGGGAGGGAAGGAACAGGAGTAAAGTTCAGCTATAATTCAAATGAGGCTCCGATCTTCCTGCAAAAAGGTCTTGCCAAAATAAATGCTCCTAATAAACGACGAATTTTCTTTTGAAATTTGGCTCGAGGCTCACGAATCAATTACTTTTTTTTTAAGGAGACTGGACAGCCACCTATCTGAAATGGTATAGGTAGGTTCTCTTGCTTGAGCAGGGGGTTGGACTAGAAGACCCCCCCCCCCAAGGTCCCTTGCAACTCTGTTATTCTGTATTTGGAAACTACCATAATTTTTGGACTAGGAGTCGCACAGGAGTGTAAGATGCACCATGATTTTGAAAAGGTAACTTTAGTTTTGCACTCTGCAGGCCTTCCAAATCCTCTGCACACCTCGGTTTTTTTGCAAAAAAAAATGCAGAACTTGGGAAGCTTGTAGAGTGCTCCTGGGGGCTGGGAGAGGGGCAAAAATGAAAAATAAAATGGCCTATTTTTTGCAATAACGGGCTATTTTTGCAAAAAAAAAAACAGGTCGTGCAGAGCTTGGGGTGTGCTCCTGGGGGCCCCAAACGGTCCATTGTTTGCTCGTTTTTGCCCTCCCCATCCCTTTGCAAGCCTCCTAAACCCTCTGCACCTCCATTTTTGCAAAGGGGTGGGGTTTTGGGAGGCCAAAAATGCGGTATTCATTGTGTAAGACGCACCCAGATTTTCACCCTCTTTTTGGGGGGAGGAAATGATGCGTCTTATACTCTGAAAAATATGGTAGTTGGATAACAAACAGTTGCCCTGGTGATGTTATCTAGTTGAGAAATGAAGCATCTTCATGTGTCTAGTGTGCATTATTTATACAGATTGCAGAATTCTGCAGTTCCCTGTTGGATTTGGTTCGGAAGCTCTTTCAGCAGGAAGAAGACACCCCCACCCCCTGCCCAGTGTCTGGAAGAAAGAAGGGGGGTATGAGGTGTGGGGTGGGGGGAGGGTGAAGGTCATCACCTGGACAGACAGCCGAATTGTTGCATTGCCGTTGTTCGCGGAGGGGCCCACTGCATTGGGTGCTGTACGAGTACGACACACAGAACCGAGTCCTACTTTGCCAGCCCTCCCCACAGGTGGTCGAACAGACGCTCCAGGGCGACCACTCTTCCGCCGCTGGATCACCTGTCAAGGTGCAGAACACAGGAGACTTCCTTATCCTGAGATTGACCACCTACCGATCTGCAATTTTATTTTATTTTTATTTATTTTTTTTGCGGTAGAGAGATGTAAATAAATGGATCGAGGGAAGACGTGGCATGGATTCTCCGGGTTGTGCTCTCTCTTGGGGAGCCAACGTTTCTCCTTTGACCTTAAGGGGTACCCTGGGAACAGGGAGCATGTCCTTCTCTGAGATGCCAAGGTCAAAAGTAGGCAATTATACAAGCTATATAAATAATGCAGATAATGGGGATGTATGAAGCAAGAATTCCATTCTTAGGGTCCCTAAGAAACGACTGCAATGGAGTCTGCCCATTGCAGTCGTTATGTCGTAATAGTAACTTGTCGCCTGAATCACCTGATTTTATGACCTTTTTTGCAGTGCCATTAAGTAAATCCACTGTTATTAAATGAACCAACGGTATTGCCAAAACCCGAAATAACTGTTGGTTTTCAGCAAAAATTCATAAAATGTGGTGGTAGGACCACCGGACACTGCAGTTGAGCATAAATGCAGCCATGTCACTGAACAGGCTTTGCTTCTCATCCAAGAAGAATCTTCAGTTCTGAATTTTCAAACTGAAGAAGCTGTTTGGATGAGTAGCAAAACATCTTCAGGGAAAAACAAAGAAAACTCCAGTTGCCTTTTGAAAAAAGAAAAGAAAAAAAGAACCGTTGTAACTTCAAATGAACTGTTGTAAATCAAGGACTACCTATATCTCTCCTGGTATCAGCAATTATCCACCACCTACTGCTATATAGACAGCTGTCAAACTAAGAAGGATTATTCCCATACTACAGGACCTTTCCTAGGCTACCAGTAGAAGAGTTGAACTGTAAGTTCCGTGGTACCTTCCGATCTTGGTTCTTTTCTTGCAGATGTTTCATTAGGCAACTAAGTACCACCATGATGCTGTCACCTAGTTGGGTAATGAAATGTCTACAAGAAAACAACCAAGCTCAGAAAGTGTTGCAGCCCGCTAGCAGAACTGGCACCAGATTCAGACAGTAAGGAGGGTTGAGGAGGAACCTGGGCCAGTCCTGGAGTCTGGGGGAGGCTCTGAGGAGGGTTCTGTGTTGGAGGCAGAGAGGGGGCCAGGGCCTTCTGACAGTTATCAGCTGCCTTTGGAGCCAGACATCAGTGAGGCAGAGGAACAGCTGGAGCCCATTCCCAGTGTGTGCATGCACAGTTGCCAGACGAAGGGAACCGCTAAAGAACAGGGGTCGACTTGGGAGGAAGGCCACAGGTGGACGATGAATGGCCCCTCCCAGAGGGAATAAAAGAGGAGCGAAAGGGGAGTGGAGTTTGCAGGAGACCATTAGTTCGCTTCATTGGTTCGTGACTCTCCAAGACTCTTGGCCAAGTTCTGCAGATATCGGCCTGTCAGCTCTCCAAGCCAGATAAGGTCTGTGACCGTAAATCCTCCCTTGAGGATTTTTGCTGGATGTGAATGAGCAGAACTCACAGTCAAGGAGACAAGGAGTTTGCTTCATGCTCTTGGGAAGCCTCAGCCAGAAGAGAAAAGCACCAAGAAACTCACACATTTGCTATTCCCACCCAATTTTTTTGCTTAATTGAGGGCGCCAAGTCTTCAACAAATCTCCCCAATGGGGTGAATTTTCTAACCAGGTTAAGGGTGTCGGTCTACGACAGTCCGATAATGTCTTAGAAATGAATATCCGCAGGCCAATGATCTCGCGGTGTTTAATCTTCCCTTTTTGTTTCTTAATGGAAATCAAATCAGTTCATTCGAACCTTCACATATAGGAACGGTTTTCGGCACCGGAAACCTGTCCTTGGGCTCTTGCATTTAGGTCAGCCTAACATTTGGGCTACGTACCGATCTGAGGTGCAGGATATCCATATTGCTGGAAGTCTTCGAGGTCGTCTTTTTTCCGGTTATCCGTAGACCGTAAAGACTGGCTCCGGGAATTATAGTGTATGTTAGCTAGAAGGGAAAAAAGAAAGAAAGAAAGAAAGAAAGAAAGAAAGAAAGAAAGAAAGAAAGAAAGAAAGAGGAGGAAAGAAGAATCAAGATGAACACGCTTGTCAAACCTTCTTCTCCAAACTCCAAACTTCTCCAAGGAGAAAATAAAATCCCATTACTAGAAGACAAGCCCAGTGTCAGAGCTCCAAAAAGCCTCCGAAAATTAAATCAAGAAGCTTCTTCAGCTCTTCCGTTCAAAACTGGAGAAGCTTCTTGGTTGAGAAGCAAAACGTCTTCAAGGAAAAACGAAGAAAGTCCAGTTTTCTTGAGAAAGCACCTCTGGGAGAGCCATGCCCTGAATGACTGAGAATCTCCATAGACATTTATTTGACTCAATTTTTGGGTCAGAGGTGCAGAGACAAAGGATGACCTTGGCTTTCTAGAAAGAAGGTTGTTATGGCTACCTATCATCTTAATGCCATGCAATGCCCCCCTCCCATTTCTCAGCAATAGAAAGTCCATCCCATGGTCCAATCTCCCACTGCCATGCTGGCAGCATCCACCCACCCCGTTCCGGTCAGGTGCAGAGGTGCAGAAACAAAGGATGACCTTGGCTTTCTAGAAAGAATGTTGTTATGGCTACCTATCATCGAACTCCCTCCCATTTTCCCACCATAGAAAATGCATAGTAGAAGAAGAGAAAGTGTGGCCTGACATCCTCTTTATCAAGGTGAGGCTGAATGTAAGATCTGCACGTCCTTCAGAAGGAAGAGCAGGCGGCAAACAATAAAGACTCCATTATATGTCCTCATTGCTGATCTAAGGTGACCTAAACTTCCATTATAAAGAGAAATTGTTGAGGAGGCTGTGCCTACTTTTCTTTTCAGATAAATGCAGTGAGATAGCAGGACTGAAATAATCCACATCGGGCTATTTTTTTTTTTAAAAGAGGGGAAGAATATATCTCTCTTATTAGAATCGATAAGAAGTGTGGATAGTTTTAGATTCATCCATCAATATTACAGAATATAGAACACTAGCCGATAACCCGGCATTGATCGGGTATTTACAGTGATCCCTCGTTTTTCGTGGTTAATGGGGACCGGAACCTTCCGCGAAAACTGAAAAACCGCGAAGTAGAATTCGCACCGGAAACTTGAGTTGGTGGACATCGTTTAAAGCAAGCACTAGGGGGTGCTTGCCTCCTACCGATGCATTCTGTATTTTTGAAAAACCCGCGAAGCACTGAAGCCGCAAAACATGAAGCCGCGAAAAACGAGGGATCACTGTATTTCTAGGGGGAAAAATGTCCCAACCAAATGTAATTTCTAATGGTGGATTTTCCCCCTTACCAGAGGGGCCCCCCCCCAATCATGGCAACACCACTGTGCTGCACAATAGAAGCCATTTTACAGCAGTACACGAGGAGCCATTTTAAGGCACAACAGGCTGTATCTTAACAGGACACGCACCCCGAGGAGTGTTAGAGATTAGAGTTTAGAGTTTATTGCTTTTTTATACCGCCCTACTCCCGAAGGACTCAGGGCGGTGTACAGTCAAAATAAAAACAAATATATAAAAAGTTAAAAGAAAGCTTTTAAAAGACATAAAAGGGGTATCTTACCCAGTGGTGAAATTCGAATTTGTTTACTACTGGTTCTGTGGGCGTGGCTTGGTGGGCGTGGCAGGGGAAGGACACTGCAAAATTTCCATTCCCTCCAGATCAGCTGGGACTCAGTAGGCAGGGAATAAATGGAGGTGGGGGTGGGGTGGAATTCGGGACAATGACCTGGATGACAGAATCTCTACAGACGTTTAGCTATGCAATTTGGTATGTATGGATTTTCATAGGGGAAAAAACTGCAGATTACAGGAACCATTTGCACCGCTCAGGTGACCCTGAGGACACAGAGAAACCTACAAGTGGCCTCAAGGACCCTCTAAAAGGATGCAAAGGACCAGCTGTCTGAAAGGCGTATCAATCCTTCCATTCCCCACCATTCAATCAGAGCTGAAAAAGCTTCTTGGAGGAGAAGCGAAACATCTTCAAAGAAAAACCTGACAGCCCATGAGCTAAGGACACAAAGAAACCTCCGTGGCCTCAAGGACCCTCTAAAAGGATGCAAATGACCAGCTGTCTGCCAGGAATATCAATCCTTCCATTCCCCACCATCCAGTCAGAGCTGAAGAAGCTTCTTGGATGAGAAAGGAAACATCTTCAGAGAAAAACATGACACAGTCCATGACCTGAGGACACAGAGAAACCTCCAAGTGGCCTCAACGACCCTCTAAAAGGATGCAAAGGACCAGCTGTCTGCAAGGCGTATCAATCCTTCCATTCCCCACCGTTCAATCAGAGCCGAAGAAGCTTCTTGGGTGAGAAGCAAAACATCTTCAGGGAAAAACAAACAAAAGTCCAGGTGCCTCTTGAAAAAGCACCTTGGGGACAACCTGGATGACGGAGAATGTCGGCAGACGCTTAGTTTAGGAAGCAGCTGTTCCTAAAACATAATTAAATTTTGAGGACACTTCGATTCTAAAGTAGGATCTTCTCGCAGCACTTTCGGCTGCCGAAGAAGTAGACAGAGAGAAAGACGCAGGAGCAATTAATTCCTAATGCGTTCCATCTTTTATGAATAGCGGGCGGGGGGGGCTGCCTCTCTCAAAATTAATACAACATATCATTAAACCGAACACAGCAAAATAGGGACAATTGCTGCTCTGCAAAATTGAGAAATATTGCCACGGCTCACGAGACAGCAACCAAATGAACAATTTTGATACCACGATATAATTAAAACCAGCTCCAGCAACAAAAAAAACCCTGTCCATGTTTTCAGCTTCAGGATTTAAACTGTTGCCATAACCCATCTGTACAGATGCAGATCTTCCGAACATGCGTGGAAATTCCCCGGTGAAATGTGGAGAAATATTTACTGGGTTCCTCGTCGGCTGCAAATGTGGGTTTTCATTTCTTCCGAACGAAAGCCGGCAGCTTTGTAATGAAGAAGTTTGGGATTGAAATTCGTTTAGGAAGGAGATTTCGCCCCAGGAGTCCCACAATGTCCCCAGCTGTTTTCTTTTTACCCTTCTCTTCTCTCGGTTCCCTCCAATCGGAAGCAGTGGTGAAATCTAAATTATTATTTTTTTGCCACCGGTTCTGTGGGCATGGCTTAGGGGGGAGGGTCATGTGACTGGGTGGACGTGGCCAACTTTTTTTTTACTTTTTAAAGGAATTTTTTTTCCTGCCGGTTCAAGGCAGAAAAAAATGCTTTAAAAAGTTGGGATTTCTGGTATCAATAATCAATCAATATCAATAATTTAATTTGTTGACCGCTCCCTCTCCCCAAAGGGACTCGGAGCGGTGCACAGGGCAAATAAAACAATAAATACATATACACATAATAAAAACAAATTAAATATATCCCTGCGCTAAAAATTACCAATTAAAATACTAAAATCCCTATCTAAAATTATTGACAATCCCATAGACGAGAGACTACCCTAGGCCGGCCAAGCAGAACAGATATGTTTTTAATTTTAGGCGGAAGGAGCGGAGGTCCGTAGTTGTTCTAATGTCGGGGGGAAGGTCGTTCCAGAGGGCTGGGCCCGCCACAGAGAAGGCCCTTCCCCTGGACGTCGCCCGCTGACAAAGTCTAGTGGACGGCACCCGGAGAAGTCCCTCTCTGTAGGAGCGAATTGGCCTTGTGGATGTATGAGGCAGGATCCGATCCTGCAAATAGCTAGGTCCCGAGCCATGGAGCGCTTTGAAGATGATAACTAAAACCTTGAAGCGCACCCGGAAGACGACAGGCAGCCAGTGCAGCTCGCGCAAGAGCGGTATCTATGGCTGTGAAACAGAGTGTCAGATTTTAATGGGAGTAGTGGTTAAGGTTTAGTCAATAATTGTTTTTGAATTTTTTTTCCCTATATAAACTTTAATAAACAGCTCTTATTAGAAGTGTAGGGGAAATATTGAGAATTAGGGATTTATAAGACGACTGTCAGATGTGCATAAGACCTATCAGCTTGGGATGAATTAGACTAAAATTGGAGGAGGCATTAAACTCCTCAGTCTTTGTTTCAATGTTTATGTGAATTATTGTTTAATAGAAATTTATTTTAAGGGAAGATATATATATATATATATATATAAAGTTCGGAACGTTGAAACGCCACGCCCAGAACCCATCAGAGAAAATAAACAAGCAAAGGCAACAGCGGAAAGAGGAGAGACGAGGAGGGAAAGGAAGGGTGGGGAATGAAGAGGAGGAGAGAGGATAAGAAAGAAGAGAGGAGAGAAGGAGAGAGGAAAGAGAGGGGAAAAAGAGGAGAAAGGAGAGGAGGAAAGAAGAAGGCAGAGAAGGGAGCTTGAGAAGATAGGAGTGAGGCTGTTGCAAAATAAGATGGAGACAAGGCGTGGCAAGAAAGAGATCCAAACTGTATCATACAGTATATATGTAAGGATGTGTATAGAGATTAATGATGAATAGATCAATGTGAAATAGCATTTATAAGAATGTATATCAACGAATGATTTTGAAATGGGAAAAACAACAACAATAATAATAATAATTAAAATAAGTGGGGTGGGTGGGCAAACTTCCGAGAATCGCGCGGAGCAGCTGCGAGCCACACGATTGTCGCTAGATTTCCCCTCCTCAATTTTGAAAGCATTTTTTTCCCTGCTTCTTTGCCCGAACCGGCAGGAAAAAAATTCCTTTAAAAAGTGAGCGGAAAGCTTCCAACGATCATGTGGTTCATAGCTGAGCTGTGCGATCCTTGTAAAGTTTTTTTTTTTTTTTTTACTACTGGTTCACAAAACCAAGAAGAATCGTCCCAACTGGTTCAGCTGAGCCAGGCCGAACCGGGAGGATTTCACCCCTGATCGGAAGCTTTTCTAGTTGGTGGCTTGAAATCTATTTTCCCAAAATGGAAGCGTTGCCATTTTTATACACCCTGTTCCATATGGAGACTCTAGAAAGAGTGCAGAGAACAGCAACCAGGATGATGAGGGGACTGGAGGCTGAAACATTTGAGAAACGGTTGCAGGAACTGGGTATGTCTAGTTTGATGAAAAGAAGGACCAGGGGAGACATGATAGCAGTCTTCCAATATCTCAGGGGTTGCCACAAAGAAGAGGGAGTCAAGCTATTTTCCAAGGCATCAGAGGGCAGAACAAGAAGTAGCAGATGGAAACCAATCAAGGAGAGAAGCAACCTAGAACTGAGGAGAAATTTCCTCACAGTGAGAACAATTATCCTTGCCTCCAGAAGTTGTGGGTGCTCCAACACTGGAGTTTTTTTTCTTTTTTAAGAAGCTGCCACAAAGAAAAAGCTGCCACCTATTCTTCAAAATACCCGAGGGCAAGATAAGAAGTAATGGAGGGAAGATTATCAAAGAGAGATCCAACCTAGAACTGAGGAGGAATTTCCTGTCAGGGAGAACAATTAATCAGTGGAACAACTTGTCTCCAGAATTCGTAGATATTCCCTCACGGGAGATTTTCTAGAAGAGATTGAACACAATAAGGTCTCCTGCTCGAGCAGAGGATTGAACTAGAAGATCTCCAACATCCTTTTCATTATTCTGTAAAGTATACTTGACATCCCCCTGCCAACAAAGGTGTGTCTAGTCAAAGCTGTGGTTTTCCCAGTTGCCATGGATGGCTGTGAAGGTTGGACCATAAGGAAGGCTGAGTGCCAAAGAATGGAGGCCTTTGAACTCTGGGGCTGGAGAAGAAGACTCCTGCATTGAGTCCCTTGGACTGCAAGGCCATCCAACCGGTCAGTCCTAGAGGAGATCCACCCTGGCTGCTCTTTAGAAGGCCAGATCCTGAAGAGGAAACTCAAAGACACCTAAGGAGAAGGAAAGACTCCCTGGAGAAGAGCCTCATGCTGGGGACGATGGAGGGGAAAAGAAGAAGAAGGGGACGGCAGAGAAGGAGGTGTCTGGATGGAGTTACCGAAGCAATCGGCATGAGCTTAAATGGACTCCAGAGGATGGGAGAGGACAGGAAGGCCTGGAGGAATGTTGTCCATGGGGTCACAATGGATTGGAGACGACTTCGCCACTAACAACAACAAGAACATTCTTGGTTTGGGTTCCGAGCTTGTCGTGGAAAGAATTGGAGAAGGTCAAACTTCCTCCCATTGATCTGGAAAGGTATTTGATAACTTCTCTCCTCCAATCTATCCATGCAGAGTCAGTTCCAAATGATCCCCTTACTTGACATTCAAGTTCCACCTGATGAGTCCTTTAATGGCCAAGGTTGGCTTCTAATGACTTGCACAATTGCTTTCTATTCCCATGCCACCATCTCAGATCTCAGCTGTCAGACCTGGGCTAATTAAAGCCGATCAGAACTAATGGGCTGAGATTCAAAGTCTATTCTTGCAAGCAGATACAAGAATCATTGAGTGGGACCAATTGAAACCAATCTAAGATCCCATTCATTGCATGGAGAAACTTCGAGGAGTTTAAGCTATCCTAGGATCCCCTTAATCGTGTCCCGTTTTGCTTCATATTATTTATTTTTCAGTTTCTAGGGTGCTTAGAAGCCCTCAACAGGTTCCTGTTGAGGAGAATGTGCAGATGATATGATAAATCAGAATTTCTCCTAAGGTTGATTTCAATTTGCAAATGTCTTCTCTAGAATTGATCCACCCTATCCTTTCTAACTTTGAGAGGTGGTGGCTGATGGCTCAGGGGTTAAGACGCTGAGCTTATCGATCAGAAAGGTCGGCAGTTTGGCAGTTCGAATCCCTAGTACCACATAATGGAGTGAGCTCCCGTGACTTTTCCCAGCTTCTGCCAACCTAGCAGTTCGAAAGCAGGTAAAAATGCAAGTAGAAAAAATAGGGACCACCTTTGGTGGGAAGGGAACAGCGTTCTGTGCACCTTCGGCGTTGAGTCATACTGGCCACATGACCACAGAGATGTCTTTGGACAAAGCTGGCTATTCAGCTTTGAAATGGAGATGAGCACTGCCTCCTAGAGTTGGGAACGACCAGCACATATGTGCAAGTGGAACCTTTATCTTTATCCTTTCTAAAAGTGTTTTTATTATATCATAGAAACACCAGTATAAAGAATGTGATATTTTAAAACAAAAAGGAGGAGGAGGAGGAGGAGGACAACTTTAGGGTGCTTGGTTTTCTCTGAGCTCGGTTGTTTTCTTGCAGACATTTCATTACCCAAATAGGTAGCATCATCAGTGCTAGAAGGGAGCCGGGCTTACCAGGAGGAGGAGGAGGAAGAGGAGGAGGAGGAGGAGGAGGAGGAGGAGGAGGAGGAGGAGGAGGAGGAGGAGGAGGAGGAGGAGGAGGAATAGAAAGAGGATGGGAAGGTGGGAAAAAGGAAGAAGAGGAAAAAGAAGGAGGTAGAGAAAGAGAAGGAGAATGAAAAGAGAAGGAGAAGGAAGGAAGAAGAGAAGAAGGAAAAGAAGAAGGAGGATTGAAATAAAATATCCTCAAACAGATCCCAAAATATCTCACCGGGGCTGAGTGGGATAAACCTTCAAGTAATCTCAATGACTCTCTAAAAAGAGGGCAAAAGACCAGATGACGGCAAGGAATAAAAATTCTCCATTTTCTCCATCATTCAGTCATTGGACAAGAAGCTGGACCTCTTTAAGGAAAAACAAGAAAGTTTTTCAAGTTTGCCTCTTAACAAAAACACCTTTGGGACTCAAATCAATTCCTGAGCCTTTGGCCTGGATTCTTTCCTCATAGAGAAGTTGCCCCAATGTGGAAATGCAGCATGATCCTCTTCAGTGACTTTTATTTTTTTGAGAAAGATTTAACTCCCTTTTCGAAGCTCTCGATGCAATGAAATGCAAAAAAACGGACTGGTCTAAAGAGGCAAAATTAAACCATGACGCAGCAACATATCGATCGAAAACCTGAACGGTTCTTGTTGGGTATCTTGCCAGAAAACTATAGTAAAGAAAATGTCTATTTGACTGTTCACATAATAACTGCAGCTAGAATTGTATTTGCACAAAATTGGAAGAATGAAGAGATCCCTGCAGACGAAATGAAATTCAATGGTGAAAAAAGGTCCTACATATAGGCAAGAAAAACAAAATGCACAAGTACAGTATAGGTGGTACCTTGCTCAATAGTAGCAACTGTGAGAGGGATCTTGGAATCTTAGTGGACAACCATTTAAATATGAGCCAGCCGTGTGCAGCAGCTGCCAAAAAAGCCAACACAGTTCTAGGCTGCATCAACAGAGGGATAGAATCTAGATCACGTGAAGTGTTAATGCGACTGTATAGTGCCTTGGTAAGGCCACACCTGGAATACGGCATACAGTTTTGGTCGCCACGATGTAGAAAAGACGTGGAGACTCTGGAAAGAGTGCAGAGAAGAGCAACAAAGAGGATTAGGGGACTGGAGACTAAAACATATGAGGAACGGTTGCAGGAACTGGGTATGTCTAGTTTGATGAAGAGAAGGACCAGGGGAGACATGATAGCAGTGTTCCGATATCTCAGAGGGTGCCACAAAGAAGAGGGAGTCAAACTGTTCTCCAAGGCACCTGGAGGCAGGACAAGAAGCAATGGGTGGAAACTAATCAAGGAGAGAAGCAACTTGGAACTAAGAGAAATTTCCTGACAGTTAGAACAATTAACCAGTGGAACAGCTTGCCTCCAGAAGTTGTGAATGCCCCAACACTGGAAGTCTTTAAGAAGATGTTAGATAGCCATTTGTCTGAAATGGTATAGGGCTCCTGTCCACGCAGGGGGTTGGACTAGAAGACCTACAAGGTCCCTTCCAACTCTGCTATTGTATTGTATTGTATTGTATTGAAATAATAGAATGTGCACAGATGAATACATAACACTTGCAATTAAAAGAAAGGACGAATCTGATTATTATAAGATATGGGAGCTATTTTAATCGATGGTTAGAGAATAAATATGAAAGTAATGTATTATTAAGTTAAACAAGTTAAGAAGAGAAATGTTATAACAATGGATATGTTAAGTTTTAAGTACTAGTTATAAAAATAGATATGTTAAGGTTTAAGTACTAGTATTAAAATAAGAATAGATATACATAATGGATATGGTGGTAGGTTTTATGACACAAAAAATGTGTACCCAGATTACACACTGTTTAATGAATGATGAAATGTTTGTATTAAAAGAAAATTCAAAATTCAAAAATTCAAAAAAAATATGAGTGTGCTGAAAGGACTACATAAATAGTATCAAGATCACATGAAGTGTTAATACCACTTTATGAGACCTTGGGAAGGCCACACTTGGAATACAGCATCCAGTTTTGGTCAGAAAAGATGGAGAGACTCTAGAAAGAGTGCAGAGAAGAGCAACCAAGAGGATGAGGGGACTGGAGGCTAAAACATGAAGAACGGTTGCAGGAACTGGGTCTGTCTAGTTTAATGAAAAGAAGGACCAGGGGAGACATGATAGCAGTCTTCCAAGATCTCAGGGGTTGCCACAAAGAAGAGGGAGTCAAGCTATTCTCCAAGGAACCAGAGGGTGGAACAAGAAGCAATGGGTGGAAACCGCCCTGAGTCCCTTTTAGGTGAAATAGGGCGGTATATAAATCGAATAAACTAAACTAAACTAATCCAGGAGAGAAACAACTGAGGAGAAATTTCCTGACAGTGAGAACAATTAATCAGTGGAACAGAAATTGCCTCCAGAAGTTGTGAATGCTCCAACACTAGAAGTTTTTAAGAAGATGTTGGATAGCCATTTGTCTGAAGTGGTGTAGGGTTTCCTGCCTAAGCAGGGGGTTGGACTAGAAGACCTCCAAGGTCCCTTTCAACTATTCTCTTCTCTTCTCTTCTATTTTATTCTATTCTATTCTATTCTATTGTATTCTATTCTATTAGCAGGGATTGGACTAGAAGACCTCCAAGGTCCCTTTCAACTCTTCTCTTCTCTTCTCTTCTCTTCTATTCTATTCTCTTCTATTCTATTCTATTAGCAGGGGTTGGACTAGAAGACCTCCAAGGTCCCTTCCAACTATTCTTTTCTCTTCTCTTCTCTTCTCTTCTCTTCACAGGTGGTTGGACTAGAAGACCTCCAAGGTCCCTTCCAACTATTCTATTCTATTCTATTCTATTCTATTCTATTCCATTCTAAAGCCATGTCCCCCAGTCTTCAGTCAGCTTGTGACAAACGTCCAGCCAACCACAACAATTTGTTTGCTCAAAGGTCATGTGCTAGCAAATACATATGGAAGCCGTTACTGAGGGACAGCAGATTTATCTCTGCACGAGGGGAGGGCTACTGCCAGTATTACTGCCAATTCGGTGCATGCACGCACCCGGCGCATGCTACGTACACATGCACAGTTGCCTGTAAATAGGTCTGTGCATGCGCAGAACATTTAAAAATGCCAAAAAAGCATGCTGTGTAAAACGGGGAAACAGTTTGGAGGCGTGGCCAGCTTGGGTCGCTGTCGATTCTGCAATCTAAACCAACATTCCGCTACCGGTTCGCCTGAGCCGATGCGAACCAGTAGCAACCCACCTCTGCTCTGTGCATCAAAAGACTCCAGCCTGTCCTTCCGTCCCTCCTCCTTGTAGCTCCGTCTGACTTTCATCCTCAAGGCAGGTTTTTATTTTATTTTATTTTAGCTCCTTTTACTTATCCTCGCAGCAAAATTAACATTTCAGGGCACTTTGGCTTGGCGAGCGGCATTGCACATTAAGGAACCGTGTGCCTCGTGCAACTAACGAGCGATGTGCTTAAATTTGGATGAACGTCACTGTCAGGGCAGCAAGGAACTGAAACGTTAGAAAGAGGGAGAGAGAGCAGAGAAAACGGCACGTTCGGTTTGCATGGGGGCCACTTCTCTCTCCGTCCAGATGGTCCAGCAATCCCGTCCTTTGGATCTGAGTCGAGATCCGCTCTCAAAGCCCAAGTAGGATGGGTTCGAGGAGGGGATTTTGCATAATTCTGAGACACGTAAGAACTCCGGGTGCTGACATTTCCCATCACTATGCCAGGAAGCCAGTTGAGATGTTTCCACTCGGTTTCAGATGTAGTTATTAATTTAGTTTGAAAGGAAAGAAACATGACTTAGGGCTCTCCCACATGGTGCAGGAGCTGGAAGGAAGCATGCCAGGGTTTTAAAAATAAAATAAAATAAAATATGTGGACCATGCTTACAAATGCTCCTTTGCTTCAGCTACGGAGCAGGGAAATATGGGATATAGAAAAATAAGGTGAGAAGAGGTTTTCTAGCCCGATCCCTTGCTCAAGCAGGAGGACACATCTCTTCTTGAAAACATCTGGAGTAAAATAAGGTGGAAAGAGGTCTTCTAGCCCGATCCCTTGCTCAAGCAGGAGGACACATCTCTTCTTGAAAACATCTGGAATAAAATAAGGTGGAAAGAGGTCTTCTAGCCCGATCCCTTGCCCAAGCAGGGGGACACATCTCTTCTTGAAAACATCTGGTGAAAAATAAGGTGAGAAGAGGTCTTCTAGCCCGATCCCTTGCCCAAGCAGGGGGACACATCTGTTCTTGAAAACATCTGGAGGCAAAATGCCCCAGTGGTTAATTGTCCTCAGTTAATTGTCCATAATTCCAGATTGCTTCTCTCCTGGATTAGATCCCATCTGTTGCTTCTTGTCCAGCCTTCAGGTGCTTTGGAGAATAAGTTGACCCCTCTCTTCTTTGAGGCAGGCCCTCCAATATTGGAAGACTGCTATCTTGTTACCCACTAATCCTTCTTTTAGTTAGACTAGACATGCGTAGTTCCCTCAATCATTCATCATTTGGTTGAGCCTCCAAGCCAGGGTGGAGGCTGCTGGGGGTTCAGTGGGGTTCAGGAGAACTTCTAGCTAAGATTCTCTGTGCAGTTCGGAGAACACCCCCCCCCCAAATCCCACTCCTGGCTGGCCCCACCCACCCATCCAATCCCAGGAGTCCCTACACAGCTCATTTCGGATGCGGGTAAGTGCAGAGTGTGTGTGCAGGGTCAGGACCCGGATGCTAATTTTACACCTGGTTTGCCGAACCAGTACATGCAAGGAATGGCTGGCCCTGCCCACCCTGCCCCTCCCTCCCAGGAATCTCCACAAGGCCTGTTTTGGATGCCGGGAAAATGAAGGCTCAGTGTGGAAGCAATGGAAGGGACCTTGGAGGTCTTCTAGTCCAAGTCCCTGCTTCATTTCCGACAAATGCTGTCCAATCTCTCCTTAAAGACTCCCAGTGATGTTCTATTCACAATTTCTAAAGGCAACCCGTTCAACTGATTAATTGTTCTAATTATCAGGAAATTCCTCTTTAGTTTTAGCTTGGTTTTCTCCACAAACACACACACACACACACACACACACACACACATAGTTTTGTGTTGCATTTTTGCTGATAAATAAAAGAAGGGAGACTCGTATAAATCTATTTCAAGCTATTTAGCTCTTATCAGCTAGCCATACCCTGACTGGGATTTGAACTTGGGCTGTTTTTAATGTGTTAGGCAGTTATATTGACCTCTAAGCCACAAGCTCTTGTTCCTTATCAACTGAGCCAGGGGAATGATTTGATTAAACAGTTTATATAGATATAGATAAATTCTGCATGCACAGAAGTGTCCGGGTGGGTGGGTGGAACCTATATGAGAGAGAGAGACAGAGAGAGAGAGAGAGAGAGAGAGAGAGAGAGAGAGAGAGAGAGAGAGAGAGAGAGAGAGAGAGAGAGAGAGAGAGACAGCGACAGAGACAGCGACAGAGACAGAGACAGACAGACAGCAGAAGATGAAAAGCTTAGAGAGAGAGAGGTAGGGGCTAGTTGGATAGATGGATGGATGGATGGATGGATGGATGGACGGACAGACAATAGCTAGAGAGAAAGACAGAGAGAGAGAGATTGATACACCCAGACAGACAGATAGACAGATAACAGTAACAGAATGTTATTCCACTGGAAGGGACCACGGAGGTCTTCTAGTCCAACCCCCTGCCCAAGCAGGACACCCGATACCATTTTGCCTGAAGAGATCGATAGACAAGTACCTGAACGAGCGAACGCCTGGTCTGAATCGGTCTGCATGTCAAGCTAACAGACCTGTCCTTTCCTTCTACCCCTTTTGGATGTCAGGGGACCACATTTGCTCTCCTCCCGCCTCCTGCTCTTCAGCGTTTCTCCGGGAGTCGTCCGAGGTCACCGCGAGCAACCCTGCAATCATCCCCTCTTGTTCCTGTCTTGGGTGTAATCGATCTGGCTTTGGAGAGTTGAATTTATCTAAGTGTTCTTTCACCCTCCTCTCCTTGCCTATCCTGAGATACAGCTCCCTCCCTGCTCTAATGGCTCAGCCGTGGAGAAGCTAAAGTTTCATTTTTCTTTTCCGATAAAGGGCAGATATAAAATACGAGTTCTCCTGGAGCAGAGGAGATCAGATGCAGAGAAGCTGTGAGTCATGCTGCAGGCATATATATATATATATGTTAGATGTTTAAGGGCTGAAAATAAAGAGACCAGGATGGATCCATTTTAGGCTTATTAGTCTTCTTCAGCTAATAACGTTAAGTCTCCTCCCCTTAAAGGGACCCTGAACAGGAGCTGTGATAATATTCTCATATATATATATATACAGTGGTACCTCGGTTCACGAACGCCTCTGTTCACGACCAATTCGGATTACGACCAAAAATTTCCCAAAAAATGTGCCCCGGTTCACGAACACCGTTTCGGTTCACGAACGGAAAAGTTCGTAAAAATACGCTCCGCTTCACGAACTCTGCCTCGCTTCACGAACTCCGCCCTCGCATCACGAACAGAAAAGTTCGTAAAAATGCTCGGATTCACGAACCCCGCCTCGCTTCACGAACCGGAGCCGCGGACATTTTAAAAACAAGGTCAGAACGGATTAACCGGATTTACATTGAACCCTATGGGAAACTGTGCCTCGCTTCACGACCAATTCGGATCGCGAACAGAGTCAGTTCACGAATTAAGTTCGTGAACCGAGGTACCACTGTATATACACCCCCACTGGCAGTTAAAAAGAGGAACCGGCTGAGATCTCACATTGCTCCTGGAAGCACCAAGCCGGAAGCACCAGCCTGAAGATGATGAATGAGACTTCATCGAAACGTCGTGAAGATACTTCCAATTCTACGCGGGAGAAAACCCGAACAACCAAAGACCTACATATATATATATATATATTCCTCAAAGATGTCATTAAAGAATGGAATTAAAACAGAAGTATAAATGGGAAGGACACACTCTACATTCACCTGCCCAAAACACAAGAAGTAACATGGTGATGGTTCTACAATTATACGCCAATCAATCAATCAATCAATCAATCAGAAGAAAGCTGGAAGGGACCCTGGAGGTATTCTAGTCCAACTCCCTGTTTCATTTCACACAAATGTTGTCCAATCTCTTCTTAAAGACTACCAGTGAAGTTGCATTCACAACTTCTGGAGGCAACCTGTTCTACTGATTAATTGTTCTAATTGTCAGGAAATTCCTCTTTAGTTTTAGCTTAGTTTTGTCCTTGAATCCTTTGATTCCAAGGAGTGCCGCTATCCATCAGAAGACAGCTGGAAGGAGACTTGGAGGTCTTCTAGTCCAACTCCCTGCATAAGCAGGAAAATCTATATTATTTCAGATTTATGACTCTCCAGTCTCTTCTTAAAGACCTCCAGTGATGGAGCACCAGTGGTGGGATTCAGCCGGTTTGAACTAGTTCGCTGGAACCGGATGCTAATTTTACATCTGGTTCGCCGAACCGGTACATGCAAGGAGTGGCTGGCCCTGCCCATCTTGCCCCTCCTGTTCCCTCCCAGAAGTCTCCACAGGGCCTGTTTTGGATGCCAGGTAACTGCAGGGCCAGTTTGGAGGCTCTGGAAGGGCACAAAATAGACCTCCCAGAAGTTCCAGAAGTCTGGGAATGGACCCATTTCTGGCCCCCTGAGGGCCTCTGGAGCCCGGCAGAAGCCATTTTTGCCCTCTCGGAATCTCAAGGAAAGCCTCTGGAGTTTGGGGAGGGTGAAAACTCCCACCACCACCATGGTGCAGGAGGCTGAGGAGGCTATGCCCACCATGGCCATGCCCACCCAGCAACCAGGCAGAGGACCGGTTGCTAATTTTTTTGAATTCTACTCCTGTGGAGTACCCACAACTTCTGGAGGCAAGTTGTTCCCCTGATTAATTGTTCTCACTGTCAGGAAATTTCTCTTTTGTTCTAGGTTGCTCCTCTCCTTGAATCTTTTGATTTCAAAGGCGCCACCTGTCAGGCCTGCAGCCATCTTTTCTTTTGGATCTTTGCCCTGCCACCCTTTCTATCATTCCACTATGCTTTTTTCTATGGTGGGAAAATGGAAAGGGGGATTGTACGGGATTAGATGCTATGTAGCCATAACAATATTCTTTCTAGAAAGCCAAGGTCATCCTTTGTCTCTGCACTTCTGCACCTGACTGGAACTGGACAGGTGGAAGCTGCCAGCGTGGCAGTGGGAGATGCGACCATGGGATGGACTTGGGGGTGTGGGGCCAACCTTCCAACTGGGTGGGGAAAACTGGAAAGTTTTTAGATCTGGGTTTTCCCCGATGTGCCAACATGGCTCTCTTCGTAAATTGAAACTTTGAGCAATACTTTGCCTCCGACTCTGATTTAATTTTGGATGCTATCTGGAACCCTGACACCACCATCAAAACAGAGGTCCAATCAAAAAACCCTTTCGAACCCCTACTATCTTACCCCCCTGTAGACAATGATTTGTGTTTATAATTTTCAACAAGATTTGCAATTGGACAAAATTACAGTTTATCTCATCACTTGGGTCTGGCCTTTTGGAGATGGGAGGGGAACCTTGTGGAAGAATGTACTTGGGTGTCTAGCCAAATTAGTCTACATGAACAAGATGAAGAAAGCTTAATGTGCTAGAAACTTTTCATTTGAGGATTTCCTCGGTTCAAATTTATTTAACTTTATGGAAATGCCAAGCAAAGTGTAAAATTGGAGAAGGCATCCACACATGGAAACATTTAACTATAGCGTCAACTGGGAAGCTGTGAGCATCCTAGATCAAGAATTCCTGGCACCTTGAAACTCAAAGAAATCAGCCATCGACTGGCACATAGAGATAAACAAGATCTACATGCCATTTAAAAGAGACAATCAAAAGGTCAAGCAGGAAAGAAAATGACCAAAACACCCCCCCCATCAACAACCAATGTCTAGATAAACAGATTAACACCAAAATTAATACCAGACCAACAAGCCAGAAGTAAATACCCCAATCGAAGAACTACCAACTCAGATAAATAAGCTAATAGTAAACAGCCCGATCAAAGAGTCACCAAGAACAACTCTAACAGGGCAAGCAACTTATATATCAACAGCAAACTCCCTTCCCTTCTAGCCCTGATGATGTTACCCAGTGTTCTGACCCAGGTTTCCTGAGAAAGCATAAATCACAATCTTAGTCTCCCAAACCCTCGTTTTTCCCCAAAACCAGCTTGCTCATGCATGCTGGCCAGCTGATCGTCAGGTGTGCATGCACATCAGAACCTGGAAGTTTTGCCTTTTCCGGAGTGTGATCCCTTCACGTGCGCGGCAGTGCCAAAACCTGTCCTGCACATGCACGCCGGTCAGCTGATTGTCAATTGCGCATGCATGTTGGAACCCGGAAGTTCGGATTATCCAGAGCTCGATTCCTTTGTGCACGCAGCAGTGCTGAAAACTGTCCTGTGCATGGCGCACCAACCAACTGATTGTCGGGCTCACATGCATGCTAGAATGCAGATGCTTGGTTTTTCTGGTGCACAGCCCCGACAAGCGCATGCAGATGTGTGATGTTTCCGCGCTACCTTTTTGGCACGTCGCACAAAGCGTGTGCAAAGCGAATCGTTAGTAAAACCGGGAGCAACCCAACTCAATACAATACAATACAATAAAATACAATACAATACAATAGCAGAGTTGGAAGGGACCTTGGAGGTCATATAGTCCAACTCCCTGCCTAGGCAGGAAGCCCGATACCGTTTTAGACAAATGGCTCTCCAACATCTTCTTAAAGACTTCCAGGGTTGGGGCATTCACAACTTCTGGAGGCAATTTCTGTTCCACTGATTAATTGTTCTCACTGTCAGGAAATTTCTCCTCAGTTCTAAGTTGCTTCTCTCCTTGATTAGTTACCATCCATTGCTTCTTGTTCTGCCCTCAGATGCTTTGGAGAATAGTTTGACTCCCTCTTCTTTGGGGCAACCCCTGAGATATCGGAAGACAGCTATCCTGTCTCCCCTGGTCCTTCTTTTCATTAAACTAGACACCGCCCCGAGCCCCTTTGGGGAGAGGGGGCGCTTAATAAGTCGAATAAATGAAATGAGACATCCCCAGTTCCTGCAACCGTTCTTCATATGTTTTTAGCCTCCAGTCCCCTAATCCTCTTGGTTGCTCTTCTCTGCACACTTTCTAGAGTCTCCACATCTTTTCTACATCGTGGTGACCAAAACTGAATGCCGTATTCCAAGTGTGGCCTTACCAAGGCCTTACCAACTCTGCCCTACAGACTAAGGCACTGGGACATAATTCTTGAAGGACAGCAATTAATTTTGATTTTCTTCTTGCCTCGGCAATGCCTCAGATTCTCGCCTTCCAATTGTGGTGCACCAAGAAGCATTTTTGAGATGGGGTTTCCAAGTGGTGGTGGTGGTGGGGGTATTGTTTGATCCAGTGGCATACAGCCGAGATCCAGAATCAAGATTTTTCTATCTAATAAACTTTTTTTTTTTTTGGCTCTCTTCTAGTTTGGAGTAGGTTAGATCTACAGCTTTACATTTATCTTTGCTTTGCTTTTCTGTTCCTAATTACTTCTAATTACCTCTGGGGAAACATGCGTGCACACTTCAAGATTGTAATAAATGCGAGCATTTATTATGAATTAATACATAAATAATCGGGAGCTGAAGAACATAAATCCCTTCGGGTTTTAAGGAAAGAGCAAACAGTTGGAATGCAAATAGGGAGCTGCTCAGAACAACACCCAAATCCAATCAGAATATTTCATATATTTTTTTAATTGCATACAAGCCACAAGGCTCTTACACCGTTGGCACGCTTATTGGTTGTCTCATTGTCTCGTACGGCAATAGGAATGCCAAATGTAAGATACAGAGAGAATAATAGAATAACAAAGTTGGAAGGGACCTTGGAGGTCTTCTAATTCAACCACCTGCTCAAGCAGGAGACCCTATAGCAGTGATGGCTAACCTTTTTTGGCTCGCGTGCCAAAAGTGGGGGGAGCACAGGGGGGGGATGTGTGCAGGTGTGCCCTGCTTTTGGCACGCTTTTTTCGCCCTCCCCGAGCTCTAGAGGCTTTCTAGAAGCTTGGGGAGGGTGAAAACAGCCTTCCCCCACCTCCAGAGGGAGAAAAACGGCCTCAAAAGAAGGCCTAAGTCAGCTGGCCAGTGCACACATATGTGCTGGAGCTGACAGGGCAATGCCTTGCGTGCCCTAAGAAATGGTCCCATGTGCCACCTGTGGCACCCGTGCCATAGGTTCGCCATCATGGCCCTATAGCATTCTGGACAAATGGCTGTCCAGTCTCTTCTTAAAAGACTTCCAGTGATGGAGCATTCACCACTTCTGGAGGCAAGTTGTTCCACTGACTAATTATAATACAATAATACAATAATACAATAGCAGAGTTGGAAGGGACCTTGTAGGTCTTCTAGTCCAACCCCCTGCGTGGGCAGGAACCTTATACCATTTCAGACAAATGGCTATCTAACATCTTCTTAAAGACTTCCAGGGTTGGGGCATTCACAACTTCTGGAGGCAAGCTGTTCCAGAGGTTAATTGTTCTAACTGTCAGGAAATTTCTCCTTAGTTCTAAGTTGCTCCTCTCCTTAATTAGTTTCCACCCATTGCTTCTTCTCCAGGTGCCTTGGAGAATAGTTTGACTCCCTCTTCTTTGTGGAAGCCCCTGAGATATCGGAACACTGCTATCATGTCTCCCCTGGTCCTTCTCTTCATCAAACTAGACATACCCAGTTCCTGCAACCATTTGTCATATGTTTTAGTCTCCAGTCCCCTAATTTTCTTGGTTCCTCTTCTCTGCACTCTTTCTAGCGTCTCAAGTAGTTTTTGTCTACTGTGGTGACCAAAACTGGACACACCATTTGTGTGTAAAGAACAGGGGAATGTCTACAGTTATGGAGATCAAAATTGTAAATAGACTCTGGACCATCTATATTAGAGGTCTCATTCTCGCGGCCCGTGAGCCAGTTGCGGCCCGCAGGACGGTATCTTGTGGCCACCACCGTGATATGAAACTATAATATTATACTTTCATATCACGGTATATTATTCATATCAAGTATATTATTATATTTATGCGGCCCAGCCTCACCCAGACTCTGCCTCCAGCGGCCCCCAGGTAAATTGAGTTTGAGACCCCTGATCTATATTCTAAACAATGTAGTTGCCTGCATAGAGAAGTTTGCATTCCAAATTAGAGTTTATTTAAGCAAAAAACTTTCTATTATATTTCTCAGTCATCCAGGTTGTCCCAAAGGTGCTTTTTTATGAGAGGCAACGGGACTTTTTTTGTTTTTCTTTGAAGATGTTTCCCTTCTCATCCAAGAAGCTTCTTCAGCTCTGACTGGATGGTGGGGAATGGAAGGATTTATATTCCTCGCAGACAGTTGGTCATTTGCATTCTTTCTGATAGTCCTTGAGGCCACTTGGGGGATAATCTGGGTCCTCCCCAGGGTCATCTGAATAGTGCAGATGGAAGTGGATAAACCAGGGATGAAATTCAGCAGGTTCTGACAGGTTCTGGAGAATTAGTAGTGGAAATTTTGAGTAGAACTGGCAAATACCACCTCTGGCTGGCCCACAGTGGGGTGGGAATGGAGATTTCGCAGTATCCTTCCCCCTGGAGTGAGGGGGGAATGGGGATTTTGCAGTATCCTTCCCCTGGAGTGAGGAGGGAATGGGGATTTTGCAGTATCCTTCCCCTGGAGTGGGGTGGGAATGGGGATTTTGCAGTCTCTTTCCCCTGGAGTGGGGAGGGAATGGAGATTTTGCAGTCTCCTTCCCCTGGAGTGGAGAGGGAATGGGGATTTTGCAGTCTCCTTCCCCTGGAGTGGGGAGGGAATGGGGATTTTGCAGTCTCCTTCCCCTGGAGTGGGGAGGGAATGGGGATTTTTTTAAAAAATAATAATAATAATAATAATTTAATTTTATATCCCGCTCTCTCTCCCCAAGGGGACTCGAGGCGGGGCACAGGCAATTAAAAATACAAATAAGACCACAGACAAAATACAAAATACAAAATTAAAAATGGATTAAATTGATCCTGCGCTAAAACCCATAAACTAAACTAAAAATTACCCCTAGAACCCCTAACCTAAAAAGAGACTACCCAAGGCCGGCCAGGCGAAAAAAGTGTGTCTTTAATTTTAAACGGAAGGAGCGGAGGTCCGTGGTTGTCCTGATATCGGGGGGAAGGTCGTTCCAGAGGGCTGGGCCCGCCACAGAGAAGGCCCTTCCCCTGGGCGTCGCCCGCTGACAAAGTCTAGTGGACGGCACCCGGAGAAGTCCCTCTCTGTGGGAGCGAATCGGCCGTGAGGATGTATGGGGCAGGATCCGATCCCGCAGGTAGCTAGGTCCCGAGCCATGGAGCGCTTTGAAGATGGTAATTAACACCTTGAAGCGCACCCGGAAGACGACAGGTAGCCAGTGCAGCTCGCGCAAGAGCGGTGTTACGTGGGCAAACCTAGAGGTGCCCATAATTGCTCGCGCGGCTGCATTCTGGACCAACTGAAGCCTCCGGGTACACCTCAAGGGGAGCCCCATGTAGAGAGAGTTGCAATAATCCAGTCGGGATGTCACGAGAGCATGAGTGACTGTGCGAAGGGCGTCCCGATCCAATAGGGGGCGCAACTGGCGTACCAGGCGAACCTGGTAAAACGCCCTCCTGGCCACGGCTGTCACTTGATCTTCCATGGACAGCCGGGTATCCAGGAGGACACCCAAGTTGCGCGCCCCATCCACAGGGGCAAGATGTTCGCCCCCTATGGCCAGCGATGGAGTCAGCTGGTTGAATCGGGCAGCCGGAAACCACAGCCACTCGGTCTTGGTCGGGTTGAGCCTGAGTCCGTTACTTCCCATCCAGATCCGCACGGCTTCCAGGCACTGGCACATCACCGCTACGGCATCGTTGGGGTGGTTTGGGGTAGATATATACAGCTGAGTATCATCAGCGTAGAGATGATACTCTACCCCAAAACCAATCAGTCTCCTTCCCCTGGAGTGGGGAGGGAATGGGGATTTTGCAGTCTCCTTCCCCTGGAGCGGGGAGGGAATGGAGATTTTGCAGTCTCCTTCCCCTGGAGTGAGGAGGGAATGGGGATTTTGCAGTCTCCTTCCCCTGGAGTGGGGAGGGAATGGGGATTTTGCAGTCTCCTTCCCCTGGAGTGGGGAGGGAATGGGGATTTTACAGTCTCCTTCCCCTGGAGTGGGGAGGGAATGGGGATTTTGCAGTCTCCTTCCCCTGGAGTGGGGAGGGAATGGGGATTTTGCAGTCTCCTTCCCCTGGAGTGGAGAGGGAATGGGGATTTTGCAGTATCCTTCCCCTGGAGTGGAGAGGGAATGGGGATTTTGCAGTATCCTTCCCCTGGAGTGAGGAGGGAATGGGGATTTTGCAGTATCCTTCCCCTGGAGTGAGGAGGGAATGGTGATTTTGCAGTCTCCTTACCCTGGAGTAGGGAGTGAATGGGAATTTTGTAGAATCCGTCTCCTGCCCACCCCACCATGCCACACCAGACCCCCAGAACCGGTATTAAAAAAAAACAAATTTCACCACTGGGATAAACCCATTTCCACTACTACTACTACAGATAAACCTTCGAGTGGCCTCAAGGACCCTCTCAAAGGATGCAAATGACCAGCTGTCTGCATGGAATATCAATCCTTCCCTTCCTCACCATCCAGTCAGAGCTGAAGAAGCTTCTTGGCTGAGAAGGGAAACATCTTGAAAGAAAAAAAAACCAGAAACTCCTGTTGTTTCTTGAAAGGTGGACAAGACCTGATGGACAGAGTGAGGAGAACATGCTATGAGGTTCCTTCAGAAGGCGTAGTTACTTACGGTTGCAAGCTTTCCTGTTGCATAATCTCCCTTCTTCCAAGACTCCTTCACAAATGAGACCTTCATCGGGGAGAGGTTGACATGTTCGGGTCCGAGTCTGAAGGCCACCTCCACAGTCCTTGGTGCACTCGCCCCACATTGACCAAGGATTCCATCCACCTAAGAATAGGCACATGGGAGGAAAAAAATGACATCAGCCATCAGATACCAAAGCAAGAGAAAAGTCGAGTGCCCTCCAAAGTACATCAAGGGCAGGAGAAGAAACAATGGGTGGAAGGTCATCAGAAAGAAATCCAACCTGGAAATAAGAAGAATTAGAATTCTTGACCGTGGGAATAATTAATCAATGGGCAACCAGTTAAATATGAGCCAGGAGCCTGCATTGGTAGCCAAAAAACCCAATAGAATCGTAAGTTGCATTAATACAGAGATACAATCCAAGGGAGTGGCTAAGACGCTGAACTTGTTGATCAGAAAGGTTGGCAGTTTGGCGGTTCGAATCCCTAGGGGGCCGCGTAACGGAGGGAGCTCCCGTGACTTGTCCCAGCTTCTGGCAACCTAGCAGTTCGAATGCACGTAAAAAATGCAAGTAGAAAAAAATAGGAACCACCTTTGGTGGGAAGGGAACAGCGTTCCGTGCGCCTTTGGCATTGAGTCATGCCGGCCACATGACCACAGAGACGTCTTCGGACAGCGCTGGCTCGTCAGCTTTGAAACAGAGATGAGCACCACCCCCTAGAGTCGGGAACGACTAAGCCAGGTTTGCTTAACGACGGTGTGACTAACTTAACAAGTGCAGCGATTTGCTTAAGAACTGAGGCAGGAAAGGTCATAAAAAGTGGACAATTCACTTCAGAACTGCCTCACTTTGCAAAATAAATTGCGGTCGTAAGTCGTAAACCTGACGTATTTTGGTGGTCGCCCCGGGAATTATTTCAACCGTTATTGAGGTCGTGAATCCCTTCGGGGAGAGGGGGCGGTCTAGAAATCTAATAAATAAATAAATAAATAAAATAATCTTACTTTCCCCCTCCACCCACAGCCCTACTGTATATGGAACAGAACCAGTGGTGGGTTTCAGCCGGTTCAGAATGGTTCAGGCGAACTGATTGTTAAACTACTGGCTGGCCCTGCCCCTTCCTGCCCTGCCCTTCCAGGAGTCCCCACATGCCCTGTTTTGCCTCCCAGGTAAGTGCAGGAAGGCCTACTAGGCCCGAAACAGGGCATGGGGAGTGTGGCACACCTTCCCTGCCCATAGCCCATTTTTGCTTCCAGGCTGAGTGCTACTTATCATACCCTCTAGCCATGCCCACCATTGCCACGCCCACCCAACCGGTCACCAGCAGAGAACCAGTTGTTAAATTATTTGAATCCCACCACTGGGTAGAATGGGGGGGGGGGCACACCAGAGAACAATGATGGGCATTTGGACCTTTGACCCCCTCCTCTTTGTGGCAACTCCTAAGATATTGGAAGGCTGCTATCCTGTCTCCCCTGGTCCTTCTTTTCATTAAACTAGACATGCCCAGTTCCTGCAACCGTTCCTCATATGTTTGAGCCTCCAGTCCCCTCATCCTCTTTGTTGCTCTTCTCTGCACTCTTTCTAGAGTCTCCGCATCTTTTCTACATCGTGGCAACCAAAACTGGATGCAAATATTCCAAGTGTGGCCTTCCCAAGGCCTTATAAAGTGGTATTAACCCTTCACGGATCTTGATTCTCTCCCTCTGTTGATGCAGCCTAGAACTGGGTTGGCTTTTTTGGCAGCTGCTGCCCACGGCTGGCTCCTATTTCAATGGTTGTCCACTAGGACTCCAAGATCCCTCCCACAGTTGCTACTATTGAGCAAGGTACCACCTATCCTGTACCTGTGCATTTTGTTTTTCTTGCCTAGAAACAGCTATCATCACAACAGCCAATCTCATGTCTCAAAGCTTCCTTTAGGTGCGAATCCACTTAAAAAACGAGGTGTGGAAAATCCCTTAAAACGGTATGAGACGGGTGGGTTGAAAATCTCACCCTAGCTGTGAATCACAACTGTGGTTCTCCCCCCCCCCCCGCCTATCCCTCATTTTCTATCATGGGGTCTTTCCTTGTCTTCTCCTCCCATGAAGTGTGATTTTGGAAGAGTACCTGCTAATGCAATTTCTCTATTTTTTTCCTTTTCAGATTTGTTACCTCCGAGTTTCCCTATCTGTTCTTCTCTTTGCAATCCCTATATTACGGATTTGGCCTTATTTATTTCACAACGACTTCCTTGTTTTCTCTTGTCCCCAGTCATTACTAACTACATCAGTCATACGAGCCACGGTGGCGCAGTGGTTAAAATGCAGTATTGCGAGCTAATTCTGCTGAATGCTGACTGCCAGCAGTTCAATAGTTCAATCCTGACCGGCTCAAGGTTGACTCAGCCTCCCGTCCTTCCGAGGTGGTTAAAAGGAGGACTCAGATTGTTGGGGGCAAGAGGCTGACTCTGTAAACCCCTTTGAGAAGGCTGTAAAGGACTGTGAAGCAATTCATAAGTGCCATTGCTATTGTCCTTCTTTCCTTCCTTCCTTCCTTCCTTCCTTCCTTCCTTCCTTCCATCTCTCTCCCTCCTTCCTTCCTTCCTTCCTTCCTTCCTTCCTTCCTTCCTTCCTTCCTTCCTTCTTTCTTTGTAATTAGAATGCAGTATTGCAGGCTACTTCTACTGCCTGCCAGCTGCCTGCAATTTGGCAGTTCGATTCTGACCACCTCAAGGTTGACTCAATCCTTCCATCCTTCTGAGGTGGGTCAAATGAGGACCCAGATTGTTGGGGGCAAATAGGCTGACTCTGTAAACAGCTTACAGAAAGCCAGAAAGCCCTGTGAAGCGGTATATAAGTCTGTGCTATTGGGAAGGAAGGAAGGAAGGAAGGAAGGAGGGAGGAAGGGAGGGAGGGAAGGAAGGAAGGAAGGAAGGAAGGAAGGAAGGAAGGAAGGAAGGAAGGAAGGAAGGAAGGAAGGAAGGAAGGAAGGAAGGAGAAGGGAGCCGTGTTGGCTCATTGCTTAGAATACAGCATTGCAAGTTGACTCTGCTGTCTGCCAGGAGTTCGATTCTGACTGGCTCACAGTTGACTCAGCCTTCCAAGGTCAGTAAAATGAGGACTCAGATTATTGGGGGCAAGAGGCTGACTCTGGTATCCATTTAGAGAAGGCTGTAAAAGCCCTGTGAAGTGGGATATAAATCTAAGAGCTATTACTATTGCCATTTATGACTACTGATACCACCTTGGCCTTCCTTTGCCAGTCAATCTACTCTGCCCACTGTCAGGAGTTCGATCATACAATGAACCAATTTCATTGTAATTTTAGTACAATGACAATAAAGATTATTATTATTATGACTGGCTCAAGGTTGACTATTGCTATTGCTAATGGTCTTCTCCATGGTGCTATTGTTATTCTCCTTCTCCTCTTCCTCCTCCTCCTTCTCCTCCTCCTCTCTGCGAATCCTACTCCATTCCAGCCCTGATGATACAACCTAGTTGGGTTATGAAACATCTGCAAGAAAACAACCAAGCTTGGAGAGCACCAAGAACTTTCAAATCCTTCTCCTTCTCCTCCTTTCTGCAAAACCAACTCCTTCATTACTGATGATGTTATCTAGCTAGGTAATGAAAGATCTACAAGAAAACAACCAAACTCGGAGCACCAAGGACTTCACAGTCCTCCTCCTCCTCCTCCTCCTCCTCCTCCTCCTCCTCCTCCTCCTCCTCCTCCTCCTCCTCCTCCCTCCCTCCCTCCCTCCCTCCCTCTCTCTCTGTCTCTGCTTGTCTCTCTCTTTTGCCCTCTCTTTTAATCTTTATGAATATCCCTGGTGCTGCAGGGGTTAGAATGATGCAGTATTGCAGGCCAACTCTGCTTACTGCCAGGAGTTCGATCCTGACCAGCTCAAACTTCATCCAGTTCCTATCCTTCCATGGTTGGTAAAAGGAGAAATGAGGAGCCAGATTGTTTGGGGGGGGGATATATAAACCCCTTAGAGAGAGAGCTGTAGAGCACTATGAAGGAATGTCTAAGTCTGCCTTTGGCCCCTGATTGGTTTTGCCCCAATTCTTCTTCTCGTTAGGGATAGATTCAGCCTTCAAGAAAATTGGAACACCTGGGCAACTTACAATACAATACAATACAATACAATACAATACAATACAATACAATACAATACAATACAATACAATACAATACAATACAATACAATACAATACAATACAATAGCAGAGTTGGAAGGGATCTTGGAGGTCATCTAGTCTAACTCCCTGCCTAGGCAGGAAGCCCTATACCATTTCAGACAAATGGCTCTCCAACATCTTCTTAAAGACTTCCAGTGTTGGGGCATTCACAACTTCTGGAGGCAACTTCTGTTCCACTGATTAATTGTTCTCACTGTCAGGAAATTTCTCCTCAGTTCTAAGTTGCTTCTCTCCTTGATTAGTTTCCACCCATTGCTTCTTGTTCTGCCCTCAGGTGCCTTGGAGAATAGCTGGGCTCCCTCTTCTTTGGGGCAGCCCCTGAGATATCGGAAGGCTGCTATCATGTCTCCCCTGGTCCTTCTCTTCATCAAGCTAGACATACCCAGCTCCTGCAACCGTTCTTCATATGTTTTAGTCTCTCGTCCCTTAAATCATCTTTGTTGCTCTTCTCTGTACTCTTTCCAGAGTCTCCACATCATTTTTACACCGTGGTGACCAAAACTGAATGCCGTCACCTGTTCCCCTCTGTGGCTTCTTGAAGGTGAGTTTTTCCAAATCCTAACAGGGGCTTCTTAAAAGTCACACGAACTTTTGCTTCTTCTATTTCCCGACCGAAGAGAGATTGTGTTTCAAGGTCATCCACATTTACTGACATCATCCTATCTGCCTAAATGGCTCTTCCAGGCCAATCAATAGCACGCCAGTAATTAGATACGTTTAAATAAACTCATCGCTTCGTACTATTAAAAGCGGGGCGTTTTATGGTGTCTCCCCTCCCTCTTCTCTCCCATCTTGAGCTCCCAAGAGGTGGGAGGCAAAAAAAGAGCAGCCCAGACCGATCAGAGTGACATCTGTCTGTGGCCCTTTATTGGACCGATGGTTAAGCAAAGTGCTTAATTGCCGAAATGCATTAAAAAGCTCTTTCGTCCCATCGGGCGGGGATGAAAAAGAAAGCAGCTACCAATTAGGAAAGGAGTGCTTTGCTTAATGACGGGTTATTTAACACTCCTATGCTTTATGGGGAATTTATTGCACGCAATTAACCTGGGGAATTGGGTAGTAGAAGAAGGGTGGAAGGCACCTGGTGGTTTTCAGTGAGGGCAGAAGACATTATTGAAAAAACAGGGCCCTGTTTTATCATTTACCTGAATATATAAGCCCCCCCCCCCCAGGAGTGGTGCGATGGCCTAGAGCAGTGGTGGGTTTCTGCAGGCTCGCACCTACTCGCGAGAGCCGGTTGGTGAAATTTAGAGAACCGGTGAGAGGGGGTTCCACCGGTGTACCTGGAAGTAAATCTGACCCGCCGCTGCCAGTAACCCAATGGGAAGGAAAGGAAAGGGAAGGAAGGAAGGAAGGAAGGAAGGAAAGAAAGAAAGAAAGAAAGAAAGAAAGAAAGAAAGAAAGAAAGAAAGAAAGAAAGAAAGAAAGAAAGAAAGAAAGAAAGAAAGAAAGAATTTAATATCACAATTGAGTCCAAAATTTTGGTTGCTAAGCAAGAGCGGTGTTAAATGAGTTTCACCACATTTTAAAAGGTGGCCACTCCCACCCTGTCACATGACTGCCAAGCCACGCCCACAAAATAAGCCACACCTAGAGAGTAGGTTCTAAAAAAATTTGAAACCCACCACTGGCCTAGAGGTGTAGCTCTCGCCTCACAACCAGGAGATGGTGAGTTCGATCCTAACAAGGGGCAGATATTTGCTTCTTTGGGCACAGTGAGAAGATATCGGCTGAACAAAACTCCACATTGGCGACATGAAAGGCATCCGGCCATTAAAAAACACTGCTACTCCATTCAGTTTCCCTGGCTCCATGCCACAAGGGATTATGGGGTCGTTACAAGAACAAAATGATGATATAAGCTACCGCAAAATTAATAGAAAGTCAGGAAGATGCCCTGAAGGTAGTAGAGACAGTCCTTGACTTACAACTCTTTGTTTAGTGACCATTCAAAGTTATAACAGCATTGAAAAAAGTGACTTATGACCATTTTCCACACTTACAACCATTGTAACATCCGCGTGGTCGTATGATCAGAATTCGGACACTTGGCAACTGACTCATATTTATGATAGCCACTCCAGGGGAAGGATACTGCAAAATCTCCATTCCCTCCCCATTCCAGGGGGAAGGATACTGCAAAATCTCTATTCCCTTCCCTCTCCTGGGGGAAGGATGCTGCAAAATCTCCATTCCCTCCCCACTCCAGGGGAAGGATACTGCAAAATCTCTATTCCCTTCCCACTCCAGGGGAAGGATACTGCAAAATCTGCATTCCCTCCCCATTCCAGGGGGAAGGAGACTGCAAAATCTCTATTCCCTTCCCACTCCAGGGGAAGGATACTGCAAAATCCCCATTCCCTCCCCACTCCAGGGGGAAGGAGACTGCGAAATCTACATTCCCTCCCCACTCCAGGGGGAAGGAGACTGCAAAATCTACATTCCCTCCCTACTCCAAGGAAAATGATGCTGCAAAATCTCCATTCCATCCCCACTCCAGGGGAAGGATATTGCAAAATCCCCATTCCTCCCCACTCTGGTGCTAGCCAGAGGTGGCATTTGCCAGTTCTCTGAACGACTCAAAATTCCCGCTACCGGTTCTCCAGAATCTGTCAGTACCTGCTGGATTTCACCCCTGATATAATAGCATCCTAAATATTCACCAATGCAAGATCTAAGCATCTCCCGTTCTCATTAGGAATAGTTCACGCAGTTGCCATTCCAGGCCCTGCGTGTGCCCTTAGGTATACATTGACTAGACCTCCAAATTGAAACGAGGGTCGATGTAATTAGAACTGGAAATATTTCTTTCCAAAGAGCACCTCGTAAGAACCACTTACTCTCCGACCTCCCTCGGTACATGAATGCTAGAACTTGGTCCGTCTCCAAGTGTGAAAACCTGTTAATTTCAGAGCCGGGAATCTTTTCTGAAAACAAGTCATTCTGTTTTCAGCTTTGCATCAGGCCGTGAATGAATGTTCCAATCAAACGGAGGCAGACATACGGCAGAACTAATTACCTCCAGCGACTCCCACCAGAAAAGAAACAATTCCAATGCTGTGAATCACAGAACGGTGCAGAGAGCGAGATCCGTTTTTTTAACTGTTTAACGGTGAATCTGCTCCTTGGACACGTCAGCATCGGTTCGTGCAGCGGCCTAGCCATAAATAGCCAGTAGAAGACACTCTGAAACCACATCAACTACAGCATTACCCTGCACAGGGTTTGCCTAGAACAGGGGTCTGCAAAGTCGGCTCTTTTAAGACTGGTGGACTTCAACTCCCAGAGTTCCCCAGCCAGCTATTCTGGGAGTTGAAGTCCACCAGTCTTAAAAGAGCCGACTTTGCAGACCCCTGGCCTAGAAGATACTAGGCGTTACCACTGCAGCCAGAATAACATACGCACAGTTTTGGAAAGGGAAAGAACTACCATCAGACCAACTAATTACCCACAAAATCTTCCGGTGTGCTGAATGCGACAGACTAACATATATTCTATTGGATCGGGACGCCCTTCGCACAGTCACTCATGCCCTCGTGACATCCCGACTGGACTATTGTAACTCTCTCTACATGGGGCTCCCCTTGAGGTGCACCCGGAGGCTTCAGTTAGTTCAGAATGCAGCCGCGCGAGCAATTATGGGCACCTCTAGGTTTGCCCACGTAACACCGCTCTTGCGCGAGCTGCACTGGCTACCTGTCGTCTTCCGGGTGCGCTTCAAGGTGTTAATTATCATCTTCAAAGCGCTCCATGGCTCGGGACCTAGCTATCTGCGAGATCGGATCCTGCCCCACACATCCTCACGACCGATTCGCTCCCACAGAGAGGGGCTTCTCCGGGTGCCGTCCACTAGACTTTGTCAGCGGGCGACGCCCAGGGGAAGGGCGCTCTCTGTGGCGGGCCCGGCCCTCTGGAACGACCTTCCCCCTGATATTAGGACGACCACTGACCTCCGCTCCTTCCGTGTAAAATTGAAGACCTATCTCTTTCGACTGGCCGGCCTTGAATAGTTCTCTCTGTCTATTGACTCCAAATTTTAGTGGGTTCTTAATTTTATATTTTTAGCACGGGTAAATATTATTTAATTCTATTTTAATGTATGTATGCTGTATTTATTGTATATTGTTTTTAGCTTTGCCTGTGCACCGCCCCGGGTCCCTGTGGGGAGAGGGTGCGGTTAATAAATTTTAATTTCAATTTTAATTTCAATTTCAATTCTCAAAGACAGACAGGAAGCAATATTTTATTTATTTATTTATTTATTTATTTATTTATTTATTTATTTATTTATTTATTTATTTATTTATTTATTTATTTATTTATTTATTTATTTATTTATTTATTTATTTATTTATTTAAATTTATACCCCGCCCTTCTCCTAAAAAAGGACCCAGGGCGGCGCACAGGCATTATTAAAACCATACAAAAATACATAATTATTAAAAACTATTAAACTATCCCTGTGCTAAAACTAATAAAATTCTACAATTTAAAATTTTCCCTATAAAAGTCAGAAACGGTACCCGGAGAAGACCCTCTCTGTGGGAGCGGATCGGTCGAAGGGATGTATGGGGCAGGAGGCAGTCGCGTATATATTTTATCAAAGTTGGGAAAAATGGTACGAATGGATAGAGGTAAAAAGATTACGGGAGGAGCGATAGGGAAAAATATACAATGTAGATATGTAAATAGTAAATAAAATAAATATATGGAGCAGTAACAGTTATAAAGAATTAATAAATGTAAGATACAGATAAACAGAAATAACTGGAATAACTGGAAATGTAGTCAGGTGATATAGGATGTTACCTTGTAGCTGTATACATATAGGGGGTGAGTCACTCCCAGTTATATCTATGTAGTTTTGTCTTGTCAATGTCCTATTTCTGTTTTGTTCCCTGTTACTAGTTTATAATAAAATAAAAATAAATAAAAAAAGATACTAGGCTGACCTCACTTTCCCTCGGCGCACAAGTTGTGTGGATAGGACTAGGGAAACCTGAGCAAACGTTTTTGCCGTGGCCCCGTTGGATCCGAGTTCCAAGGAGAAGGAGTTGGAACTGGGAACCTCGGACGGGGGTGGCACGTCTCCCCTGGAACATCTGGAGAAACCAGGGGGCTGAGGACAATGCTGTCCCAGGCAGAGGTGGATTGCTGTCGGTTTGGATCAGTTCGGGAGAACCGGTAGTGTTAATTGGGCGTGGGTCGGGGAACCAGTAGTGATGTGCTGACTGGCCACGCCCCTGAACTGGCCCGCTCGATGCTCGCCCTGCCTTGTCCTGAATGGAGGCAGGAGGAAGCAATTTTGGTTGTTGCCTGCCAACTCCAGGAGGCAGGTGTGTGTGTGAACAGCCAAGCGAGCATACCAGGATCGGCCCCTAATCTGCAGTTTACTCATGAAACCCCCTTCTCTTCATTAGACTAAAGGTAAAGGTTCCCCTCACATATATGTGCTACTCATTCCCAACTCTACGGGGTGATGCTCATCTCCGTTTCAAAGCTGAAGAGCCAGTGCTGTCCGAAGACATCTCCGTAGTCATGTAGCCGGCATGATTAAACTCTGAAGGCGCACAGAATGCTGGGACCTTTTCTACTTGCATTTTTACGTGCTTTCAAACTGCTAGGTTGGCAGAAGCTGGGAGAAGTCATGGGAGCTCCCTCCGTGACGTTGCACAAGGGATTCGAACTGCCAAACTGCCGACCTTTCTGATCGACAAGCTCAGCATCTTAGCCACTGAGCCAGCACACCCCTAGACCTAGACTGTATTCAAGGACAGATCTCCTCTGTCTGCGAGAGTCTCCCCTCTCGCAGCTATGGCCCCCCGATCTATCTGGGGCCCACCTTAAGGATAGGTTGCTGAACCCAGAGAGGTGGGCAAAACGTAAGCTCAGGGGATTTCTGGGTAAATTTTTAATCCGATTTTTGGGGGTCCCAGGGAGGGGGGGGATAGTCAGGCGGGAGGGCAACAGATTATAGGGCCGGTGGAAGTAGGGAAACGGAGGAGGGGGAAGGGGGGTCGTTTCCACTGAGGTATTCCCCATCAGTTTGGTCTCGGGGAGGGGCAGGGGCGGTGGGAGACAGGATGAACATTACCAGTTGGAGGACCGTGGTCGCTGGCTACGGGCGGTCACGCGCTCCAACCCCCCATACTCACATCGCAGGCTAGGTGGGCAAGAACCACAGACCTGGGGTCCTAGGCTGATGTTATGCAACGCCAGGTCCGTGGTGAATAAAGCCCCCCTCATCCTTGTGTCAGAGGGGGACCCGGACCTGGTGGGTATAATGGAAACCTGGTTGGGCCACGAGGGTGGATTACCCCTCGTGGAAATGTGCCCACCAGGCTACCAAGCCTTCCATCAGCCTAGGGCCCTAGGGAGGGGTGGGGGAGTGGCGATTATGGTTAGGGAAGGTCTTGAGCCGAAGGAGACCACGATCCCTCAGACGACCTGGTGTGAGTCCCTCCTCGTGAAATGGGGCCTAGGGAGGCAGTTGGGCGTGTTAGTTGTATCCCTGGCTCCTCGCTATGCAACAACAGCCCTGCCCGAGCTCCTAGAGGTGATAGCCGAGGCGGCGGTTGAGACCCCCAGACTTTTGGTCATGGGGGATTTTAACCTGCCGTCGGTAGGCGAAACCTCTTGTGCAGCTCAGGAGTTCATGGCTTCCATGACAGCCATGGACCTGACCCAGGTAGTTTTAGGCCCTACCCATGAGGGTGGACACACCCTGGACCTTATCTTCGTCTCGGGACAGTGGAGTTGTGATCTGGGAATAGGGGATTTAGTCATCACACCCCTGTCATGGACAGATCACGCTCTCCTTCGGCTCGACTTTCCAATCGCTGCACCTCACCACGGGGAGGCGGAACCGGATATCCCTATATGGTTCCGCCCCAGGCTTCTGATGGACTCAGTAAGGTTCCAAAGGGAGCTTGGGCCAATTCCTGTGGAGTTGCCCCGCGACTCGACTGAGGACCTAGTGGCTGCATGGTTAAGTGCGGCCATGGGGGCCTTGGACCGAGTCGCTCCCTTGCGGCCTCTCTTGCGGCGACGATCCACCCGGGCTCCTTGGTTCACCGAGGAGCTTAGGGAGATGAAGCGCCACAAGAGACGCCTAGAGAGCAGATGGAGATCCTCTCGCTCCGAAGCTGACCGAACACTAGTGAGAACCTACATTAGGACTTACTTGGTGGCGATAAGAGTGGCCAAACGTGAGTATTGTGCCACTCTTATTGCATCCGCAGATAACCGCCCTGCCGCCCTGTTTGGGGTGACCCGCTCCCTCCTTCAACAGAGGCCGCGGGAAGCCCCTCTACAGGGTCGAGCAAAGGAATTTGGGATTTATCTGCAGGAGAAAATCACTTGGATTCGGAGCGAGCTGCCCTCCATCGACAGTGGTCCAGTTGAGCGGTCCAAGGCTGCTCTTGAGACACCATCTTGGGAGGAGTTTGATTTTGTTACTACCGAGGATATGGACAAGTTGTCAAAGAGACTTAGGGCTACCACATGTTTATTGGACCTGTGTCCCTCCTGGCTTGTACTGGCATCCTGGGAGACGACACGAGGCTGGCTCCAGGGCATTGTCAATGCATCTTTGAGTTAGGGGTCCTTGCCTGCCATCTTGAAAGAGGCGGTAGTAAGGCCCCTCCTCAAGAAGCCGTCCCTGGATCCAGCATTATTAGAGAACTATCGTCCCGTCTCCAACCTTCACTTTTTAGTGAAGGTTGTAGAGAGTGTGGTGGCTCAACAGTTTCCGCGACACTTGGAGGAAGTTGATTATCTAGACCCGCGCCAGTCCGGCTTCCGACCTGGGCACAGCACCGAGATGGCATTGGTCGCGTTGGTTGATGATCTCTGGAGGGCGCGGGATAGAGGACATTCCTCTATCCTAGTCCTATTAGACCTCTCAGCGGCTTTTGATACCATCGACCATGGTATCTTATTGCGCCGACTGGGGGGGTTGGGGCTGGGAGGCACCGTTTTGCGGTGGTTCTCGTCCTACCTCTCTGGTCGGTCGCAATATGTGTTGGCAGGGGGGCAGAGGTCGGCCTCAAGGCCCCTCGTATGTGGGGTACCTCAGGGGTCGGTCCTCTCGCCCCTACTGTTCAACACATACATGAAGCCGCAGGGCGAGATCATCCGTGGTTTTGGGGTGGGATATCATCTGTACGCTGATGATACTCAGCTGTACATATCCACCCCAGACCACCCCAACGATGCCGTCGAGGTCATGTCCCGGTGTTTCGAGGCCGTACGGATCTGGATGGGTAGTAACAAACTCAGGCTCAACCCGTCCAAGACTGAGTGGCTGTGGCTTCCGGCACCCCGGTTCAGCCAGATTATTCCAACTCTGGCCATTGGGGGTGAAAAACCAGTCCCCGTGGAGAGGGCGTGCAATTTGGGTGTCCTCCTGGATTCCTGGCTGTCCATGGAGGACCATGTGGCGGCCGTGGCCAGGGGGGCTTTCCATCAGGTACGCCTGATGCGCCAATTGCGCCCCTTACTGGACCGGGCTGCCCTTCGCACAGTCACTCAGGCCCTCGTGACCTCTCGACTCGACTACTGTAATGCTCTCTATATGGGGCTTCCCTTGAGGTGCACTCGAAAGCTGCAGTTAGTCCAGAATGCAGCCGCGCGGGTGATTATGGGAGCGCCTAGACACTCCCACATAACACCAATCCTGCGCGAGCTGCACTGGCTTCCTGTGGTCTTTCGGGTGCGCTTCAAGGTTTTGACGACCATCTTCAAAGCGCTCCATGGCTCGGGGCCTAGTTATATGCGAGACCGCCTCCTGCCCCATACATCCCTTAGACCAATACGCTCCCACAGAGAGGGCCTCCTCAGGGTGCCATCGGCCGGACAATGCCGACTAGCGACACCCAGGGGAAGAGCCTTCTCTGTGGCAGGTCCAGCCCTTTGGAACGACTTACCCCCTGAACTTCGCACCATCTCCGACCTCCGCCTCTTCCGCAAGTGTCTAAAGACACATTTGTTCCATCTAGCCGGCCTAGCGTAGCCCCCTAAACTGACTTTTAGATAGTTTTAAATTTGGGGATTTTAATTTGGTTTTAGCGCAGGATCCATTGAATTAGTTTTTTAAATTTTATATGATCTTTTGTATGTATTTTTAATTTTCCTGTGCGCCACCCTGAGTCCGTTTGGAGAAGGGCGGGGTATAAATTGAATAAATATAAATATATAAATATAGACCAGACAATCCCAGTGCCTGCAGCCGTTCTCCGTAGGTTTTAGCCTGCGGTTCCTTCAAGAGGCAATCAATATAAAATTTACCGTTCCAATGGAAATTTTAATTTTAGCCAATTTAGGCGGGCCTTCTCATTCTCCCAAGACCGTATCATTGCACCAACAAACGCTGTCTTTTCCTTTTGAAAAGGTACTAATAAGCATTAAGTAGAAAGCTGGCAGTGCCACGCAAATTGCTATTCTAACCCAGCTAAAAATGCAAATTGCAGGTTGGGATCAGAGAGGGCTGTAATAACCATCCAGGTTTAATCATTAAAATACGGCAAGCCGAGAGGAAAAACCTGGAGCAGAGAGCACGGTCTAGGAGAATCGTGTTTCATCCGTCTTGGGGCGGGAGGTGGCTTTAAAGTTACATGATCTGTAATTATGGTAAAGGTTCCCCTCGCACATATGTGCTAGTCATTCCCGACTCTAGGGGGCGGTGCTCATCTCTGTTTCAAAGCCAAAGAGCCAGCGCTGTCTGAAGACGTCTCCATGGTCATGTGGCCAGAATGACTCAACGGCGAAGGCGCATGGAACGCTGTTCCCTTCCCACCAAAGGTGGTTCCTATTTTTCGACTCGCATTTTTGATGTGCTTTCAAACTGCTAGGTTGGCAGAAGCTGGGACATGGAACGGGAGCTCACTCTGTTAAGCGGCGCTAGGGATTCGAACCACCGAACTGCCGACCTTTCTGATCGACAAGCTCAGCCTCTTAGCCACTGAGCCACGGCGTCCCTGATCCGTAATTACTTCCCTGTTTTCAAAGGGAAATTTCCAAGAGAAGATTCAGCCTCTGCAGTTTTCTAACTGATGTTTCCTAGGATTGGTGGGGAGGGAAGGCCACTGCGATTTGTAAAGCATGGACCATCTTCAACATTCCTGATAGCTTCCGAAATCTTTTCAGTCAGAAGATCCAAAACCAGTTACTTACAGAGATTCATTTAGTGACTATTTGAAGTTACAACATTGAACTTACAACCATTCATTTAGTGACTGCTCAAAGTTACAACGGCACAGCAAAAAGTGAATAGAATAGAATAGAATAGAATAGAATAGAATATGGAATGGAATGGAATGGAATAGAATAGAATAGAATAGGGAATGGAATGGAATAGAATAGAATAGAATAGGGAATAGAATAGAATAGAATAGAATAGGGAATGGAATGGAATGGAATGGAATGGAATGGAATGGAATGGAATGGAATAGAATAGAATAGAATAGAATAGAATAGAATAGAATAGGGAATGGAATGGAATGGAATAGAATAGAATAGGGAATAGAATAGAATAGAATAGAATAGAATATGGAATGGAATGGAATAGAATAGAATAGAATAGGGAATGGAATGGAATAGAATAGAATAGAATAGAATAGGGAATAGAATAGAATAGAATAGAATAGGGAATGGAATGGAATGGAATGGAATGGAATGGAATGGAATGGAATGGAATGGAATGGAATAGAATAGAATAGAATAGGGAATGGAATGGAATGGAATGGAATAGAATAGAATAGAATAGGGAATGGAATGGAATAGAATAGAATAGAATAGAATAGAATAGGGAATAGAATAGAATAGAATAGAATAAGGAATGGAATGGAATGGAATGGAATAGAATGGAATAGAATGGAATAGAATAGAATAGAATAGAATAGAATAGAATAGAATAGGGAATGGAATGGAATAGAATAAGGAATGGAATGGAATGGAATGGAATAGAATAGAATAGAATAGAATAGAATAGAATAGAATAGAATAGAATAGAATAGAGAGTGGAATGGAATAAAAATAGGTATTGGGACTAGGAATAGGAATAGGATAGGATACAATAGAATAGGATAAGGAATGGAATGGAATAAAAATGGGAATAGGAATAGAATAGAATAGGAATAGGAATAGGAATAGAGAATGGAATGGAATAAAAATAGGAATTGGAATAGGAATAGAATAGAAAAGGAATGGAATGGAATAGATAGATATCTTTATTGTCAGTTTGAATGTGCACTGATCAGCATACCGCACACATTTTGCAAACTGGTAGAGAAAGTGACTTGGGGCACAGTGGCTCAGTGGCTAAGATGCTAAGCTTGTCGATCAGTGGCTAAGGTTGTGAAATATTGATTGAGCAAAACAAAGCTGTTTTTATGCTATTTGGTTATTGGAGATGGTCTTCCATGTCACTCTGTCCTTTCCCTTCCCTCTCTCCTCTTTTTCCTTTCCTTTCCTTCCTTTCCTTTCCCTCTTTCTTTCTTTGGCTTTTCTCTCTTTCTCTCGGTTCTTCCTCCCTTCCCTTCCTATTTCCTCTCTCCTCTCTCTTCTCTCTTTCTCTTCTCTCTTTGCAGAATTTGGGCATTTCAAGTCCAGAGAAAGGGAACACGGGGGCTCAGGGGCTAAGACGCCGAGCTTGTCGATCAGAATGGTTGGCAGTTCGGCAGTTCGAATCCCTAGCGCTGCGTAACGGAGGGAGCTCCCGTGACTTGTCCCAGCTTTTGCCAACCTAGCAGTTTGAAACCCGTTAAAAAATGCAAGTAGAAAAATAGGAGCCACCTTTGGTGGGAAGGGAACAGTGTTCTGTGCGCTTTCGGTGTTGAGTCACGCCGGCCACATGACCACGGAGACGTCTTCGGACAACGCTGGCTCTTCGGCTTTGGAACAGAGATGAGCACTGCCCCCTAGAGTCTGGAACGACTGGCACATGTGTGCAAAGGGAACCTTTACCTTTAGGGAAGGTAAGTGAAAAACCACCCCTGGGCCAACCCAAATGGAGACCAAATCCCCGAGAAAATACAAATTTGCTCCTGCATTCAAATCTGGTTATTTCCACAACTGTAAATCCTTCATGCTGACTTTCCCTTCTTGGGTCCTGCAAGGCTTCTGCTCCCCCCCCCCCACACACAACCTGCCTTGGTCTTAATTTTCATTCCCTTCCCAAGAGGCACATTGCTTTTTTCCTTCCCCCCTATAAGATTCAAAAGAGGAAGCCTTAAGCAAAATCCTCCCTGGCTATTTAATCTCAAATCAAGAGGAGTCGAGTTTGCTGGGGGAATTAGCTAAATATGCCTCCTGCGCTTCTCACTACAGAGAGAGAATTGGGTTACAAATCAATGGAATGTGTGTGTGTTCTGGAGCTCGCATTGCCAGGGGTGCCTATTATGGCCTTGCAAAAGAAACCAACCCCCCCCCCCCTGTAAAGTCATTTTAATATTATTAGCCCCATGACACCGGAGGAGAAATTTAGGTCATCATCTGGCGAGTTTATGGAAGAGATCAACATGTGATTGAGAACACTACAGAATAACAGAGTTGGAAGGGACCTTGGAGGACTTCTAGTCCAAGCCACTGCTCAAGGAGGAGACCCTGACCCTCCCTACCATTTCAGACAAACGGCTGTCCAGTGTCTTCTTAAAAACCTCCAATGTTGGAAGATCTACACCTTCTAGTGACGAGTTGTTCCACTGATTGTTCTAAGTGTCAGGAAATTCCTCCTCAGTTCTAAGTTGCTTCTCTCCTTGATGAGTTTCCACCCATTGCTTCTTGTTCCTCCCTCAGATGCTTTGAAGAATAGCTTGACTCCCTCTTCTTTGGGGCAACCCCTGAGATATTGGAAGACTGCTATCGTGTCTCCTCTGGTCCTTCTTTTCATTAAACTAGACCTACCCAGTTCCTGCAACCGTTCTTCATATGTCTTAGCCTCCAGTCCCCTCATCCTCTTGGTTGCTCTTCTCTGCACTCAAGAGTGTCCTCTTCTTCTAAGCTTCTCAATATGGAGATCCTCTCTTATAGGACCATTTCCTACCTATGGGCCTCTTTATAGCCCTGGTCATACATTGCATCGTAGCCCATCAACATCACCAATGCTTAAAGGGGATGATGCTTGGAGTTCACTAAAAGCCACCAAGGAGCCCAGTTCAAGACTATGGAAAAGGTGAGATGAAGAAGATGGTAGAGGTTTAATTTCTATTCATTTATGAACTCATACTTCCTTCATTCTCCTCCCTCCTTCCCTCCAATTCTTTCATCTTCCTTCCTTCCTTCCTCCTCTTTCCTCCCTTCGTTACCATCCCTTTCTCTTGTTCTTTCTAGGGTTATTAGTGTAAATGAGGCTGTCCCATCCTTCCTCCCTTCCTTCCTTCCTTTCTTTCCCTCTCTTTCCCTTCTTTCTTTTCTTCCTCTTTTCTCTTTCTCCCTCCCCTCCTCTGTCTCCCCTTCCTTCCCCTCTCTCTTTTCCTTCCTTCCTTCCTCTCTCTCTTTTCCTTCCTTCCCTCCCTCATTCCTTCCTCTTTTCTATCTTCTTTCCTCCCTCCCCTCCTCTGTCTCTCCTTCCTTCCCCTTTCTTTTCCTTCCTTCCTCACTCTTTCCCTTCCTTCCTTTCTTCCCTCATCCCTTCCTTCCTCTCTCTTTTTCTTCCTTCCTTCTTTCCCTCATTCCTTCCTTCCTCTCTCTTTTCCTTCCTTCCTTCTTTCCCTCATCCCTTCCTTCCTCTCTCTTTTTCTTCCTTCCTTCTTTCCCTCATTCCTTCCTTCCTCTCTCTTTGCCTTCCTCTTTTTTTCCTTCCTCTTTTCTATCTTCTTTCCTCCCTCCCCTCCTCTGTCTCTCCTTCCTTCCTTCCTGCCTGCCTTCCTGCTTTCCTGCCTTCGTTCTCCTCCCTTTCTCTAATTTGCTTTTTGTCTCCCTCCCTCCCTCCCTCCCTCCCTCCCTCCCTCCCTCCCTTCCCACCTGCCTTTCGTACTTAGCAGTCTCAAGGCTGGTGGGATGAGGTTGTATGTGGCCATGTGCTCCCGCAGAGTCTTTCAGCCTCCCCCCAAAACAGGCCCATTGTGCACATGCAAATGTATGTGTAGCTGTGATTAAAGGACTGGGAATATGTCAACTCACTGTTCTGTTATCAGGTGGCAGCTTAATCCAGGTCTTTGCTGAGGCTTTGGGGAATTACAAATATTATTTCTCGGTATGGTCTCTCCCCTTCCTTCTCTCCTTCTCTCTCTCTCCATCCCTTCCTCTTTTCCTCTTTCTCCTTCTCTCTCTCTCTCTCTCCTGTTCTTCTCTGTCTCTCTCTCCCTCTCTCCCCCTCTCTTTCCCTCTCTCTCCTTCTCTGTCCTTCTGTCTCACTCTCCTTCTCTCTCTCCCTCTCCCCCCTCTCTCTCCCCTTCTCTCTCTCTCTCTTCCTCTTTCCCTCTTTCTCCTCCTCTGTCCTTCTGTCTCACTCACTCTCCTATCTCTCCTTCTCTCTCTCCCTCTCCCCCCTCTCTCCCTTTGTCTCTCTCTCCCTCTCTCTCCCTCTCTCTCCTTCTCTCTCTCCTTCTTTCCCTTTCTCTCCCTCTCTCTCCCTCTCTCTTCCTCTCTTCCCCTCTCTCTCCTCCTCTGTCCTTCTGTCTCACTCACTCTCCTTCTATCTCTCCTTCTCTCTCTCCCTCTCCCCCCTCTCTCCCCTTGTCTCTCTCCCTCTCTCTCCCTCTCTCTCCCTCTCTCTCCCTCTCTCTCCTTCTCTCTCTCCTTCTTTCCCTCTCTCTCCCTTCCTCTTTCCCTCTTTCTCCTCTCTCTCTCTCTCTTCCCTCCTTCTTTGTCTCTCTCTCCCTCTCTCTTCCTCTCTTTCCCTCTCTCTCCTCCTCTGTCCTTCTGTCTCACTCACTCTCCTTCTATCTCTCCTTATCTCTCTCCCTCTTCCCCCTCTCTTCCCTTATTTCTCGGTATGGTCTCTCCCCTTCCTTCTCTCCTCTCTCTCTCTCTCTCTCTCTCTCTCTCTCTCTCTCTCTCTTCCCTCCTTCTTTGTCTCTCTCTTCCTCTCTCTTCCTCTCTTTCCCTCTCTCTCCTCCTCTGTCCTTCTGTCTCACTCACTCTCCTTCTATCTCTCCTTCTCTCTCTCCCTCTCTCTCCCTCTCTCTTCCTCTCTCTCCTTCTCTCTGTCCTTCTTTCCCTCTCTCTCTCTCCCCCTTCTCTGTCTCTCTCTCCCTGTCTCTCCTCTGTCCTTCTGTCTCACTTTCCTTCTCTCTCTCCTTCTCTCTCTCCCTCTCCCCCTCTCTCCCCCCTTCTCTCTCTCTCTCCCTCTTCCTCTCTCTCTCTCCTTCTCTCCCTCTCCCTCTCCCTCTCCCCCCTTCTCTGTCTCCCTCTCCCTTCCTCTCTTTCCCTCTCTCTCCTCTTCTCTCTCTCTCTCTCTTCAAGCTCCAGTCCAGACATTCCTGATATCACAGCCCCAAAATGTGTCGGATCCTTGAAGGGGGTTGCCCTCTGTCAGTCTTTGCAGCAGAAAAGCATTTACAATCCAAAAGCCACAACATTTTAGAATGGGGAGGTCCGCCCCCCTCCCCCGAACAAGATTTAAACCACTCACTTCCACAGTTAGGATTCCATTTGCAGAAAGCTTGTGAATCCAGGTAGATTTTGGGTTTGCAAGCTTTTGTTTAATGACCATTGAAATTCATAGGTCACTGAAAAAAGTGGCTTATGACTATTCTGTTATTCTGTCTTTTACTCCTCCTCCTCTTCCTCCTCCTCCTCTTTGCAAATTCCACTCTCTTCTAGCACTGATGATGTTACCTAATGGGTTATTGAAAAGTCTGCAAGAAAGCAACCAAGCTCAGAGGGCACCAAGGACCCCACAGTCCTCCTTCTCCTCGTTCTTCTCCTTCTCTTTCTCCTTCTCTTTCTTCTCCTCCTCCTCCTCCTCCCTTTCTCTTTCTCCCCCCTGCAAATCCCACTCTCTTTTAGCACCCACAATATTCTCCAGTTGGGTAATGTACAGTCTCCAAGGAAACAGCCAAGCTCAGGGAGCATCAAGGACCCTTCGTTTCAACCTTGCACTACCAATCCTTTTTATGAGCCCCTACCCTGAATGGGGGTTGGATTCTCTCGTCTAAGTGACCTTCAGTTCCACGATAGAAAATTTGAAATGTGTTTTTCATTAAATGCATTGAAACACGGTGGAGGAAATACACCCGACCTTGTTTTCAGCACGGCACAAAATCACAATTCGGTAGCGAAGATCGCGAGGGAAGTCACCCCTCCTAAAAGAATGACATGTATTTTTAGGAAACATTTCAAACAGGTAGTCTTATTATATTTCCCCTGAAAGAGAAAGGGAAATCTTAAGGGAGACAGAAAGTCAGAGATTCAACTCCATTTCCCCCCAGCCGATATTTGGTGCCGATTGAGCAGGACTGGGCCAGCCTATCTACAAAACAAAAGACCTCCAGCTCCAGGGTGATGGGATGAAGACATGACCCTGCTGAGCCTCATAGGATTATCGAGCTCACCACATGGCACAAACAAGCCCCTTCATTAGATCACCCAGCAAGATTCAACCAAGCCTGGGACACAGACAGCCTACAAAGCTAGTTAAGATCCCGCCCCCTGGGAGTCTTGACAACTAATAGGATACTTGCCCTTGCCACAGGAACAGGAAGCTCAAGTTCAAAGCCCCAAAGGGGAGATAAATACCTCTCCACTCTCCATGTGGTCAGCTACCCAGGACCTCATGTGGTCCTGTCCACCATTAAACCATCTGTCCAATCAGCCTCCATGTTTCCAGTGTCTTTTCCCCCACTTGGAACTGAACCCAGATGGATCTTTCTTTCTTTCTTTCTTTCTTTCTTTCTTTCTTTCTTTCTTTCTTTCTTTCTTTCTTTCTTTCTTTCTTTCTCTCTCTCTCTCTCTCTCTCTCTCTTTCTTCCTTCCTTCCTTCCTTTCCTTCCTTCCCCCTCCGTCCCTCTTTCTTTCTTTCTTTCTTTCTTTCCTTCCTTCCTTCCTTCCTCCCTCCCTCTTTCTTTCTTTCCTTCCTTCCTTCCTTCCTTCCTTCCTTCCTTCCTTCCTTCCTTCCCACTCTTCCTTCCCACTCTTTCTTTCTTTCTTTCTTTCTTTCTTTCTTTCTTTCTTTCTTTCTTTCTTTCTTTCTTTCTCTCTCTCTCTCTCTTTCTTCCTTCCTTCCTTCCTTTCCTTCCTTTCTTCCCCCTCCGTCCCTCTTTCTTTCTTTCTTTCTTTCTTTCTTTCTTTCTTTCTTTCTTTCTTTCTCTCTCTCTCTCTCTCTCTCTTCCTTCCTTCCTTCCTTTCCTTCCTTCCTTCCCCCTCCGTCCCTCTTTCTTTCTTTCTTTCTTTCTTTCCTTCCTTCCTTCCTTCCTTCCTCCCTCCCTCTTTCTTTCTTTCTTTCTTTCTTTCCTTCCTTCCTTCCTTCCTTCCTTCCCACTCTTCCTTCCCACTCTTTCTTTCTTTCTTTCTTTCTTTCTTTCTTTCTTTCTTTCTTTCTTTCTTTCTTTCTCTCTCTCTCTCTCTTTCTTCCTTCCTTCCTTTCCTTCCTTCCTTCCCCCTCCGTCCCTCTTTCTTTCTTTCTTTCTACAAGACAAAAGACCTCCAGCTCCAGGGTGATGGGATGAAGACATGACCCTCTGGGATATCAGAGGATTAACCCACTAGCATCAGAGCTCACTACATTGCATCACCCAGTAAACTTCAACCAAACCTGGGACTCAGGCAACCTTACAAAGTTAGCTATGACCGCTACAACAACCAATAGAACACATCTCCTTGCACAGGAAGAGGAAGCTCAAGTGCAAAGTCCAAGAGCGGGGATAAATTACCCTGATTCTCCACTCCATGTGGTCAGCTGCCCAGACTCACCCGGGCTTGGAGGTTCTGCTTCACCATTAAACCCTCTTTCCAATCAGCCTCCCTGTTTCCTGCGTTTTCCTCCCTGCTTGGAACTGAACCAGATGGATATTTCTTCCCCACAACCAGGAAAGGAAGGTTCTACGTCTACGCAAGGAAAATGAAATGCACAGGGACAGTATAGGTGGTACCTTGCTCAATAGTAGCAACTGTGAGAGGGATCTTGGAGTCCTAGTAGAAAACCATTTAAATAGGAGCCAGCCGTGGGCAGCAGCTGCCCAAAAAGCCAACCCAGTTCTAGGCTGCATCAACAGAGGGAGACAATCAAGATCACGGGAAGGGTTAATACTACTTTATAAGGCCTTTTTAAGGTCAAACTTGGAATCCTGCATTCAGTTTTGGTCAACAGGATGTAGAAAAGATGTGGAGACTCTAGAAAAAGTGCAGAGAAGAGCAACAAAGAGGATGAGGGGACTGGAGACTAAAACGTATGAAGAACGGTTGCAGGAACTGGGTATGTCTAATTTAATGCAAAGAAGGACCAGGGGAGACATGATAGCAATCTTCCAATATCTCAGAGGGTGCCACAAAGAAGAGGGAGTCAAGCTATTCTCCAAAGCACATGAGGATAGAACAAGAAGCAATGGGTGGAAACTAATCAAGGAGAGAAACAACTTAGAACTAAGGAGAAATTTCCTGACAGTGAGAACAATTAATCAGTGGAACAGAAGTTGCCTCCAGAAGTTGTGAATGCCCCAACACTGGAAGTTGGATAGCCATTTGTCTGAAACAGTATAGGGTTTCCTGCCTAGACAAGGGGTTGGACTAGAAGACCTTCAAGGTCCCTTCCAACTCTGCTATTGTATTTGTATTGTAAATAAAAACCTAAGACTACTTGCGTCGCACGGCCTTCCTTCAGGTCGCTGGGCTGAGTCACTTCCGTTGTTGGAAAAACAACGCTCATTCAAAGCCATTTAAGGTGCATTTGTGTGCCTTGTTATACCGAGAATCTCCTACGACCATCGCAATATCCTGTTCCTTGAGCTCTGCCATCCACTGAAAACACGATAGGAGCATAGTGATTATCGATCTTAGCGCTGGCCTCGTCTTGGAAAGCCAGTAAATGAAATCTCCCTATTTGCCTTCCGCCTTAGACGTTCTCAGAAAGAGAATCCGACCGATCTCCATCCATCATCTCCCTCCCGGTGGGTTTTTCTCCTTAAGGACCAAGACAGGGAAGGGCTAACTGGAGACAGGCAATAAGTTAAATCAGTGGTGGGTTTCAATTTTTTTAGAACCTACTCTGTAGGTGTGGCCTATTTTGTGGGCGTGGCTTGGCAGTCATGTGACAGGGTGGGAGTGGCCACCTTTTAAAATGTGGTGAAACTCATTTAACAATGCTCTTGCTTAGCAACCAAAATTTTGGACTCAATTGTGATGATAAATTCTTTCTTTCTTTCTTTCTTTCTTTCTTTCTTTCTTTCTTTCTTTCTTTCTTTCTTTCTTTCTTTCTTTCTTTCTTTCTTTCTTTCTTTCTTTCTTTCTTTCTTTCCTTTCTTCCTTCCTTTCCTTTCCTTTCCTTTCCTTCCCGTTGGGTCACTGGCAGCGGCGGGTCAGATTTACTTCCAGGTACGGCGGTGGAACCCCCTCTCACCGCTTCTCTAAATTTCACCAACCGGTTCTCGCGAGTAGGTGCGAGCCTGCAGAAATCCACCACTGAGTTAAATCCTCGCGGACCGCTGCTCTCCCACCAGCCTTGGGGAGGAATGGAATGGAACGGAACAGACTAGAGCAGTGACGGCGAACCCTAAGGGGGGTTGTGTGCGGGTGTGCCGCACCCATAATGCAATGCGCGCCCCCCAGTTTGCATGCGTGCGCTACAGATGCTCCCCCCCTTTTAACATGCTCTTTTTGCCCTCCCCAGGCTCCAGAGGCTTTATAGGGCGAAAAGAGTCTCCCCCGCTCCCCTCCCCCCACCGGAGGCTTCATGAACTTCCCTGAAATGCTGTCAGCAATTGGAGGTCACTTCCGGTTTGGGTGGCGCATCATTTTGAGTGCTCCGGGGGCTTCAGGGAAGCCTCCTGAAGGTTGCTGAAGCCTCCGGAGGGCCTCTGGAGGGCCTGGGAAGCCTCCGGAGCCCTCAAAATGATACTGCAAGCCAATCGGAGGTCACTTCCGTGAACTGCTGACATTTACAATAGAATACAATAGCAGAGTTGGAAGGGACCTTGGAGGTCTTCTAGTCCAACCCCCTGCGTGGGCAGGAACCTTATACCATTTCAGACAAATGGCTATCCAACATCTTCTTGAAGACTTGCAGTGTTGGGGCATTCACAACTTCTGGAGGCAAGTTGTCTCTCCCTCTCTCTTTCTCCCTCTGTTTATGCAGCCTAGAACTGTGTTGGCTTTTTTGGCAGATGCTGCATAGCCAAAAAAGTCATCGTACCTTGGATACAATACAATACAATAGCAGAGTTGGAAGGGACCTTGGAGGACATCTAGTCCAACCCCCTGCCTAGGCAGGAAGCCCTATACCATTTCAGACAAATAGCTATCCAACATCTTCTTAAAGACTTCCAGTGTTGGGGCATTCACAACTTCTGGAGGCAACTTCTGTTCCACTGATTCATTGTTCTAACTGTCAGGAAATTTCTCCTCAGTTCTAAGTTGCTTCTCTCCATTAGTTTCCACCCATTGCTTCTTGTCTTATCCTCAGATGCTTTGGAGAATAGTTTGACTCCTTTTTCTTTGGGGCAACCCCTGAGATATTGGAAGGCTGCTATCATGTCTCCCCTGGTCCTTCTTTCCATTAAACTAGACCTACCCAGTTCCTGCAACCGTTCTTCATATGTTTTAGTCTCTAGTCCCCTAATCCTCTTTGTTGCTCTTCTCTGCACTCTTTCTAGAGTCTCCACATCTTTTCTACATCGTGGTGACCAAAACTGAATGCCGGATTCCAAGTGTGGCTTCTGTGTGATTTCTGATCGACGAGCTCAGTGTCTTAGCCACTGAGCCACCGCGCCCCGCCGGCTCTTATATAGAGAGAGATTTAAATCCTTAGTCCATCCCAACTCGGTGTCCGGACTGCGCAGACCAGCGAGATGGCATTGCGCCAGCTCTGCGTGCAACAACCCCTCCATCAAAAGAACCGAAAGGCCTTTTCTAAAAAGGCAAAAAAAGAAGAAGATTAAATTAAAAAGATAAAATATATTTACTGCATCCAACAGGAATCTTTATCTCCGATGCCCATGACTCTGCAGAAGATGTTTTCCTTCCCCAGCTGAAGATCCATTTAAATGCAAATGTTGACTTTTTGCCTGACTCTGGAGGGAAGATGCTGGCTGGTGATTTTTTAATTTTAATGGGCTCGGAGCACGTTCGGTGGGAGGCTTCCTTCAACTTCCAAACACTGGCAAGCTATAATTTAATTGGATAGGACACCAAAACGAATCTGAAGCCAGAAAGAAGAGGCTGCCCGGAAAGAACCTCAGGAAGTTAGACTTGGGAGAACTTTGTGGTCACTTTGAGTGTACACCAATCTCTGCAGGAACTCAGTACCAGTGGTGGGTTTCAATTTTTTTAGAACCTACTCTGCAGGTGTGGCCTATTTTGTGGGCGTGGCTTGGCAGTCATGTGACAGGGTGGGAGTGGCCAACTTGTAAAATGTGGTGAAACTCATTTAACAACGCTCTTGCTTAGCAACCAAAATTTTTGGCTCAATTCTTTCTTTCTTTCTTTCTTTCTTTCTTTCTTTCTTTCTTTCTTTCCTTCCTTCCTTCCTTCCTTCCTTCCTTCCTTTCTTTCTTTCTCTTTCTTTCCTTCCTTCCTTCCTTCCTTCTTTCTTTCTTTCTTTCTTTCCTTTCTTTCTTTCCTTTCTTACTTTCTACCTTCCTTTCCTTTCCTTCCCATTGGGTTACCGGCAGCGGCAGGCCAGACTTACTTCTGGGTCTGCCGGTGGAACCCCCTCTCACCGGTTCTCTAAATTTCACCATCCGGTTCTTGCGAATAGGTGCGAGCCTGCAGAAACCCACCACTGGTCAGTACCCACCCCTCTCCTAGAAGAATGAAATATTTTAGGAAATATTCAAAATGCGGCCGCGTGGGTGATCATGGGAGCCTCAAGGCAAACCCACATAACACCTCTCCTGCACAAGCTGCACTGGCTACCTGTGGCCTTTCGGGTGCGCTTCAAGGTGTTGACGACCATCTTTAAATCGCTCCATGGCTCGGGGCCTAGCTACATACGGGACCGCCTCCTGCCTCATACATCCCTTCGACCGATCCGCTCCCATAGAGAGGGCCTTCTCCGGGTACCGTCGGCCGAGCAATGCCGGTTGGCGATGCCCAGGGGAAGGGCCTTCTCTGTGGCGGGCCCCGCCCTCTGGAACGACCTACCCCCCGATTTACGCACTACCTCAGACCTCCGCCTCTTCCGCCTGCGTCTCAAAACGTATTTATCCCAACAAGCCGGCCTAGCATAACCCCCCGTTTCAGACTTTTATTTGTATAAATTTTAATTCTTAGGGTTTTATAAGGGTTTTTAGCACGGGATATGATTTAATAGTTTTTTTATAATGTATTTTTTGTAATTTTGTATGGTTTTTAATATTGCCTGTGCGCCGCCCTGGGTCCTTGCAAGGAGAAGGGTGGGGTATAAATTTGAAAAATAAAATAAATAAAAATAAAAAGGCAGAATATTATATCTCCCCTAAAAGAGAAGTGGGAATCTTAAGGGAGACTGAAACTCAGAGCTTTAGCTTCTTGCCCCCAGCAGATATTTGGTCTCCCTTTGTTGTGGCCTGCCAGTGGCCAGTAGAGCTGGCAGCAGATTCGGACAGTGAGGAGGGTTGGGGAGGAACCTGGGCCAGTCCTGGAGTCTGGGGGAGGCTCTGAGGAGGGCTCTGTGTCGGAGGCAGAGAGGGGGCCAGGGCCGTCTGACAGTTATCAGCTGCCTTCAGAGTCAGAGCTCAGTGAGGCAGAAGAACAGCTGCAGCCTGTTCCCAGTGTGCGCATGCACAGAGTTGCCAGACGAACAGAACAGCTAAAGAACAGGGGTCGACTTGGGAGTAAGGCCACAGCTGGATGATGAATGGCCCCACCAAGAGGAAATAAAAGAGGAGCGAACAGGGAGTGGAGTTTGCAGGAGACCATTGGTTCATTCCTGCATTCTTGCCAAGCATGGCGGTGTCTGAAAGAGATCAGCCTGGCCACTCTCCAAGCCTGGTTGGTAATTGTGAACTATCTGAGAGATTAAACTGTCTCACTGAGCAACAGAAATCTGGGGCTCAATTGTGGTCATAAGTCAAGGATTGCTTGTTCTAGTCCCAAAGGTGCTTTTTTTTTCAGGAGGCAACTGGACTTGCTTGGTTTTTTTTCTTTTGAAGATGTTTCCCTTCTCGTCCAAGAAGCTTCTTCAGCTCTGACTGGATGGAGGGGAATGGAAGGATTGATTGCAGATTGCTGGTCATTTGCATCCTTTTAGAGGGTCGTTGAGGCCACCTGGAGGTTTATCTGTGTCCTCGGGTCATGTCAGGTTTTTCTTTGAAGACATTTCACTTCTCATCCAAGAAGCTTCTTCAGCTCTGACTGGATGGTGGGGAATAGAAGGATTGATTGCAGATTGCTGGTCATTTGCATCCTTTTAGAGGGTCGTTGAGGCCACCTGGAGGTTTATCTGTGTCCTCGGGTCATGTCAGGTTTTTCTTTGAAGACATTTCACTTCTCATCCAAGAAGCTTCTTCAGCTCTGACTGGATGGTGGGGAATAGAAGGATTGAAATGGAAAGAAATTGTTGGATAGCCATTTGTCTGAAACGGTGTAGGGCTTCCTGCCTAGGCAGGGGGTTGGACTAGATGATCTCCAAGGTCCCTTCCAACTCTGCTATTTTTATTGTATTGTATTGATACTCCTTGCAGACAGCTGGCAAAGCTTCAACCATGACCTCTACAGATGAGCAGCTCCACCAAGTATTATTTCTTTAAGAAATGTGTCTTCGTATGATCCATCCTAGGGAGGTCTAAGCAAGTCGCCACATGCCAGGAAGGCTCAGCAAAATATACACTTATATTTTGTTTAAGCATTGCTTTCATCTCAGGAGGCTAAGATCTCTGTCCCTTGATTCTTTTCCCAGCTTCCCTTGGTTAGTTTTAAGCCGACCCCCTGCGTGTTTTAATCTCCATTTTGTTACCATGGAGTCAATGATTCCCATGCCCCCCCCCCCCAAGGCAAAACTTATGGGCATTCATAAAATTCATAAAATTATTTCTTCTTCTTCTTCTTCTTCTTCTTCTTCTTCTTCTTCTTCTTCTTCTTCTTCTTCTTCTTCTTCTTCTTCTTCTTCTTCTTCTTCTTCTTCTTCTTCTTCTTCTTCTTCTTCTTCTTCTTCTTCCAATACAATACAATACAAGAGCAGAGTTGGAAGGGACCTTGTAGGTCTTCTAGTCCAACCCCCTGCCTAGGCAGGAAACCCTATACCATTTCAGACAAATGGCTATCCAGCATCTTCTTAAAGACTTGCAGGGTTGGGGCAATCACAACTTCTGGAGGCAAGCTGTTCCAGAGGTTAATTGTTCTTACTGTCAGGAAATTTCTCCTTAGTTCTAAGTTGCTTCTCTCCTTGATTAGTTTCCACCCATTGCTTCTTGAACTGCCCCACCCATTGCTTCTTGTCCTGTTCTTCTTCTTCTTCTTCTTCTTCTTCTTCTTCTTCTTCTTCTTCTTCTTCTTCTTCTTCTTCTTCTTCTTCTTCTTCTTCTTCTTCTTCTTCTTCTTCTTCTTCTTCTTCTTCTTCTCCTCCTCCTGTTTCTCCTCCTCCTCCTTCTCCTTCTCCTTCTCCTTCTCCTTCTCCTTCTCCTTCTCCTCCTCCTTCTCTCCCCCTCCTCCTGTTTCTTCTTCTTCTTCTTCTTCTTCTTCTTCTTCTTCTTCTTCTTCTTCTTCTTCTTCTTCTTCTTCTTCTTCTTCTTCTTCTTCTTCTTCTTCTTCTTCTTCTCCTTCTCTTTCTCCTTCTCCTCCTCCTCCTCCTCCTTCTCTTCCCCTCCTCCTTCTCCTTCTTCTAAAAATCAATCCATTTCCCTGGGCCCCCACAGCCATCCAATCTAACTATTGGCAATCTACTTCCTGCCAGATTTCGTCTCCCAAAAAAAGAATCGCCTCTTCATCACTCACAGTTTACAAAGACAGAAAAACGTGGCGTTTGGGAGGGAAATCTTTTATGTCTAAATCGCCGAAGCCAACTTCCCATCAATTAAAATATACTTCGAAAGGGGCCACGTGGTGAAGCGAAGGAAACCAAGCCAAGAAAACCCAGAGATGAAAATACCGAAATGATTAATAAACAGCCAAACGGTATATATACCAAAGGTGACTTCCTACGGATTCGGTCCAGTTCAGCCAAATAGGTAGTAACTCCAGTGGAAACGTGACCGTACCATTTCTATCCTCAGTGGCGCCATCTTGATTTTCTCTTCTGCGCATGCGCAGAACCATCTCCCTTGGGAAAATGGTAATTTTATTCCTTTTTTTAAATGCTGTGCGCATGCACAGATCAGTTTGAGTGCAAATGCACTTAAAGATGTGGAGACTCTAGAAAGAGTGCAGAGAAGAGCAACAAAGAGGATTAGGGGTCTGGAGACTAAAACATATGAAGAACGGTTGCAGGAACTGGGTAGGTCTAGTTTAATGAAAAGAAGGACCAGGGGAGACATGATAGCAGTATCTCAGGGGTTGCCACAAAGAAGAGGGAGTCAAGCTATTCTCCAAAGCACCTGGGGGCAGGACAAGAAGCAATGGGTGGAAACTAATCAAGGAGAGAAGCAACTTAGAACTGAGGAGAAATTTCCTGACAGTGAGAACAATTAACCAGTGGAACAGAAGTTGCCTCCAGAAGTTGTGAATTCCCCAACACTGCAAGTCTTCAAGAAGATGTTGGCTAGCCATTTGTCTGAAACGGTATAGGGCTTCCTGCCTAGGCCGGGAGTTGGACTAGATGACCTCCAAGGTCCCTTCCAACTCTGCTATTGTATTGTATTGTATAAATGCGCATGCAGGCAGAGCAAAAAAATTTCGGGCGGAGATATGTTGGATTACAATGTCCATCCTCTTGGGTTTAGGGAAGCCGAGAATCTCTGGAGAAACGACGCTTGGAAAATCATTTCGTATTTTTGTCGGGGGTAAAGATCGGAAAGATTAGCGAACAGCGTGGTGGCCTAGAGGCGAAGATGATCGCCTCCCACTTGGAAGGTTGAGAGTTCAGCCCTAAGCAATGACAGAGGAAATATTTGCTCTGAGCTCCGGGTAGGCGTCGGGAAGAGCATCTAGCCAGTAAATGCTCAGCTCCACTCGGTCGCCTCAAACATATCCCTAAGCAAGGGGTTACAGCAGGGGTGTGATCCAACCGGTTCGTTGAGCGTGCGCTTCGCTTAGTGGTCGCCTTTGGGACCCTAAGTGAACGGTTGTAAGTTGAGGACTTCCTGTGTTGCAAGATGATTTCTCTGTCTTTCTATTTTTGTCTCGTCTTCTGTGCTCTCCAGTCCTGAGTCGTTTTCAGAAAATAAAACCCTCTTCATTTGTAGCTGTGTCTTTAACATTTCGCTCCCTCTTCCTCTTCTTCTGCCTGTTCCTCAAACAATTCCTGGCATCTCCACTTATTATGATTATTGCTACTATTATTATTTGCCCATCACCTGGAGCTGATCTCTCCAGAATCACTTGGCGGTTTAATGGGATGTTTGTTCTGCCTGGCAGATGAGAAATCTGAGTGATCAGGCAGTCCAAAGTCACCAGTAGCTGCGGGGGGACTTTCGTGGCATCAAAGATTAAGGCCATCACTCATGTCCCTTGCACACTTTCTAACAGCCCAGGCAGAACACAAGGCTGGCAACCCTCAGGGGAATATCCTCTCCCTAAGGCTGCAGAGGAGGAAGCCAGGCAGACCGATTCACAAACTAGAGGCAATTGTAGTGGTGTTGACACCCAACGGGAGACTGAGAAACTAAGGAGAAATTTCCTTACAGTGAGAACAATTAATCAGTGGAACAGAAGTTGCCTCCAGAAGTTGTGAATGCCCCAACACTGGAAGTCTTCAAGAAGATGTTGGATAGCCATTTGCCTGAAATGGTATAGGGCTTGGGTTGGACTAGAAGACCTCCAAGTTCCCTTCCAACTCTGCTATTCTATTCTATTCTATTCTATTCTCTATTCTCTATTCTCTATTCTCTATTCTCCTCTCCACTCCTACTCTACTCTACTCTACTCTACTCTACTCTTCCATTCCACATTCTATTCTATTCATTCTGATCTATTCTATTCTATTCTATTCTATTCTCTATTCTCCTCTCCTCTCCTACTCTCCTCTCCTCTCCTCTATTCTTCCATTCCATATTCTAGTCTAGTCTAGTCTAGTCTAGTCTAGTCTAGTCTAGTCTAGTCTAGTCTAGTCTAGTCTAGTCTAGTCTATATTGTATATTCTATATTCTCTCCTCTCCAATTCTACTCTACTCTATTCTATTCTTCCATTCCACATTCTATTCTATACAACACTCCAGAAGATAGGCTTAAGATACAGAAGGATCTAGACAAACTTGAACATTGGGCACTATCTAATAAAATGAAATTCAATTGTGAAAAAAGTAAGCTCCTACATATAGGCAAGAAAAACCAAATGCACAAGTACAGTATAGGCGGTACCTTGCTCAATAGCAGCAACTGTGAGAGGGATCTAGGAATCCTAGTGGACAACCATTGAAATATGAGCAAGCAGTGTGCAGCAACTGCCAAAAAAGCCAACACAGTTCTAGGCTGCATAAACAGAGGGATAGAATCTAGATCACGTGAAGTGTTAATGCCACTGTATGGTGCCTTGGTAAGGCCACACTTGGAATACTGCATACAGTTTTGGTCGCCACGATGTAGAAAAGACATGGAGACTCTGGAAAGAGTGCAGAGAAGAGCAACCAAGATGATTAGGGGACTGGAGACTAAGACATATGAAGAACGGCTGCAGGAGCTGGGTATGTCTAGCTTGATGAAGAGAAGGACCAGGGGAGACATGATAGCAGTGTTCCGATATTTCAGAGGGTGCCACACAGAAGAGGGAGTCAAACTATTCTCCAAGGCACCTGGGAGCAGGACAAGAAGCAATGGGTGGAAACTAATCAAGGAGAGAAGCAACTTAGAACTAAGGAGAAATTTCCTGACAGTAAGAACAATTAACCTCTGGAACAGCTTGCCTCCAGAAGTTGTGAATGCCCCAACCCTGGAAGTCTTTAAGAAGATGTTGGATAGCCATTTGTCTGAAATGGTATAAGGTTCCTGCCCACGCAGAGGGTTGGACTAGAAGACCTACAAGGTCCCTTCCAACTCTGCCATTGTATTGTATTGTATTGTATTGTATTCTGTTCTTTTCTATTCTATTCGTGTTTTTATATTTTATATTTTAATATTTTTTATATTTTATATTATTTTATATTTTATATTTTATATTTTATATTTTATATTTTATATTTTATATTTTATATTTTATATTTTATATTTTATATTTTATATTTTATATTTTATATTTTATATTATTTTATATTTTATATTATTTTATATTTTATATTTTATATTTTATATTTTATATTTTATATTTTATATTTTATATATTTTATATTTTTTTATATTTTATATTTTATATTTTTTTACATTTTACATTTTATATTTTAATATATTTTAAATATATGTTATATATTTTATATTATTTTATATTTTATATTTTGTTCTGTTCGATTCAATTCTATTCTGACTTTGTAACTCTGTTCCCTCAATGAACAGCTGTAAGTCAAAGACCAGCCGTACCTGTAATTTCCTTGTGCCCCCGCGGGGTCCCATTATTCCCTGGATGACTGAGAATCTCCAGAGACACGTTTGACTTATTGGGTTGAAGATGATTCTTTGAAACCCTGGAGGATTTTCTCCGTGTTTTATTCCCTTTTAGCCTTTCAAAGAATGTCCCTCAGATCAGGGGTCTCCAACCTTTGCAACTTTAAGTCTGAAGGACTTCAGCTCCCAGAATTCTCCAGCCAGCTTTGCTGGCTGGAGAAGTCTGGGAGCTGAAGTCCTTCAGACTTAAAGTTGCAAAGATTGGAGACCCCTGCCTCAGATCAATATCTGAAAAGAAAGTCTGGACATCAAGATTCCGGGGAAACCAATCGCCATAGTAAATAAAAATGACAATCGTGGTTGGAAATCTGATGCGCTACAGCTTTGATGCATTTCCCCTCCGCCCCTCCAACCGTTCCTGTTCAAATCACAAATAGCAATCAAATGCGCATTCTTCTACTTCCAAGGCCAGTTCAGAATTCAGGTCAAACAGTGGGAAGCTTAGCCCGAAGGAGTAAAGGGGGGTCTTCCTTTGGGGAAGCGTTTAGTTGGTGGTGAGTTTGAATTCAGGTCAAACAGCAAGAAGCTCCAAAGCCCCTGAGGGTAGAACAAGAGGAAATGGGTGGAAACTAATCAAGGAGAGAAGCAACTTAGAACTGAGGATAAGTTTCCTGACAATTAGAACAATTATTCAGGTTGGACTAGAAGACCTCCAGGGTCCCCTCCAGCTCTGTTATTCTTCCTTCCTTCCTTCCTTCCTTCCTTCCTTCCTTCCTTCCTTCCTTCCTTCCTTCCTTCCTTCCTTCCCTCCTTCCTTTCCACTGGAGGGTTTTAAGAAGAAACCGGACAGCCACCTATCTGAAATGGTATATAGGTTCTCCTGCTTGAGATGGGGGTTGGACTAGAAGACCTCCAGGGTCCCCTCCAGCTCTGTTATTCTTCCTTCCTTCCTTCCTTCCTTCCTTCCTTCCTTCCTTCCTTCCTTCCTTCCTTCCCTCCTTCCTTTCCACTGGAGGGTTTTAAGAAGAGACCAGACAGCCACCTATCTGAAATGGTATATAGGTTCTCCTGGTTGAGATGGGGGTTGGACTAGAAGACCTCCGAGGTCACTTCCAGCTCTATTCTATTCTGATATTCTAATTCAAGGAGACAGCATATACATTTTGAATAAATGTTATATTGCCCCCCAACAATCTGGCTCCTCATTTTACCCACCTTGGGAAGATGAAAGGCTGAGTCAACCTTGAGCCTGGTGAGATTCAAACTGCCAAATTGCAGGCAGCTGGCAGTCAGCAGAAGGAGCCTGCAGTACTGGACACTAACCACTGCACCACCATGGCCCTTCCTTCCTTCCTTCCTTCCTTCCTTCCTTCCTTCCCACTTAGCAATAGCGCTGTACATCCCCCTCTAAGCAGTTTAAAAAGTCAGCCTATTGACCTCAATAATCTGGGTCCTCACTTTACCAACCTGGCAAGGACAGAAGGCTGAGTCAACCTGGAGCCTGGTGAGATTCAAACTGCCCAATTGCGGGCCGCCAATAATCAGCAGAAGTGGCCTGCAGTACCAGACACTAACCACTGTGCCGCCGTGGTTCATGTTTAGGTCTAGGATCTCCCGCTCGGGCCAAGGGCTGGATTAGAAGGTCTTTCACATCCCTTCCAGCTCCATTCTGATTGTTTGATTGATTGAACTAATCAAGGAGAGGAGCAACCTGGAATTAAGAAGAAACATCCTACAGGGATCCAGTCGATAAGCTTGCCCCCAGAAATCGTGGGGGCTTCATCACTGGACGTTTTTAAGAAGGGACTGGCCAGCCATTTGTCTGAAATAGTATAGGCCAGTAATGGCTAACCCTTTTCCTATCGGGTCCCAAACGCAGAGGGAGCAAAGGGGGGGTGGTGCATGGGCATGCCCACACCCACAATTCTATGTGCGCGACCCCTGTTTTTCACTTTCCCCAGGCTCCAGAGGCTTACTAGGAGCCTGGGGAGGGCAAAAACAGCCTTCTCTGCCCCGCCCTGGAGGACCTCTGGAGGCTTCTCTCAAGGCACCGGAGGGCGAGAAACGGCCCAACACACAAACCGGAAGTCCATTCCTGAACTTCCGGTTTGCCCGTAGGGTCGTTTTTCGCCCTCCGGAGCCTTCAGGGAAGCTTCTGGAGGGCGAAAAATGGCTTAAAATGAAGGCCAGCTGGCCAGCACGCACCTGCGTGCTGGAGCTGACAGGGCAACGCCTCGCATGCTAATAACAAATGTCTCCGCGTGCCATTTGTGGCACATGTGCCAAAGGTTCGTCATCATGGGTATAGACACTCCTGCTTGAGTAGGAGTTGGGCTAGAAGACCTCCAAGGTCCCTTCCAGCCAGGGGTGGGTTCCTGCCAGTTCTAAGCTCTCCTATAGAAGAGGTTTCTCCAAATCTACAGGGCCGTTTAGAACTGGTTCCAGCTCCCTCCCCCCTGCCCGTCCGCCCATCATCAAGAGTAAGAGCGAGAGGAGGAATTCTGGAAGTTGAAGTCCACAAGTCTTAAAGCTGTCAAGTTTGAACACCCCTGGGGGTTCTATTTCTAAAGGGGTGCAAGGGTCTTGTCCCTTGGCAGCTTTAAGACTTGGGTGCTTCACATGCCAGAGTTCCTGAGCCAACCTTTTGGTTGCTAAGCAAGAGCATTGTTAAGTGAGTTTCACCACATTTTACAAGCTGGCCACGCCCACCCGGTCACATGACTGCCAGGCCACTCCCACTCGGTCACACGGCCTTCAAACCACTCCCACAAAGCTGGCCACACCTACAGAAGAGGTTCTAAAAAAAATTGAAACCCTCCACTGCTTCCAGCTCTATTCCAATTAAGCCCAGTTTAGATTGCCCTTCCTCCCTTCCAACATCAGAGAGAGAGAGAGAGAGAGAGAGAGAGAGAGAGAGAGAGAGAGAGAGAGAGAGAGAGAGAGAGAGAGAGAGAGAGAGAGGCGGCTGCAGAATGAAGAGATTTTTTTCTGAAAAACGACAGAACGTGCCTGAAGACATTGCCGCTTAATGCAGATTTACCCACCCCAAGGGTGGAATTTTGCACGGCTGCCGGGATGCAGATTGCATGATGGCCTCGCCTTGTCATTCCCCTCGGGCGCATGTACTGTAGCATGCTGGCACATCGGATTAAAAAAAGAAAAAAGAAGCTGCAAGCCATCAGAGAGGCTGTTTTTCTCACCCGCTCCAAATTTATTCCAGAGTTATTCGCGGCTTTGCAGAGAGTTCCAAGAAAATGGCATTCTGTACTTTCCTTCTGGGGTGGATGGCTTGTTCCCCCTCCAGACGCGATGTTCTGGCGAGTGTACAAGCACACAACAAGCGCATAGCTTTTATGTGGGGATGTAGGCGTCCTGCAGGTGGGGGAGGGCACACCTGTAGGGCGCATGCAATCCCACATCAAAGCTTTCCAGGGTCAGCTCTGGCGGGCGCGAGGTCAGGCCTGGGGAGCCGAGCGCTTTCGATAGACATGTCTAAAAATATTCCACCCATCATCCGGTCGTGATGGAGGCGAGATTAAATTCTGTCCAGGTAATGAGACACGGGAAAGAGGCTTCGAGGTGTTTAGCCGGAGGGGGGGGGGGTCTTAAAAAAAGAAGTGTGGGGGGGGGGGGGAAGGGTACACCTCAACTGGATTGGGGATTGAATGAGGTTGGGAGGTGAAATATGTGCAAAGATTTCCATGGCTTTGCAGTTTTAACTGCCTGAGGTCACAGACAGAGGGCTGATTCATATGCATGGAGAAATAATAATAATTTGGTGAATTAGGAGGAGGGAGGAAGGAAGGAAGGAAGGAAGGAAGGAAGGAAGGAAGGAAGGAAGGAAGGAAGGGAGGGAGGATGGAAGGAAGGAGAGAGGGAAGGAGGGAGAAAGGCAAAAGAAATAAGAGGAGGAGAAGGAAAGGGAGGGAGGAATGAAGGAAGGAGAAAGATGAAGGAAAGAAGGAGGGGGAGGTAAAAGAGTGGGAGGGAGCGGGGGAGGAGAAGGTGAAGGAGGAGGAGGAGGAAGGGAGGAGGAGGAGAAGGAAGGAAGGAAGGAGAAAGGCAAAGGAAATAAGGAAGAGGAGAAGGAAAGGAAGGGGAGAGGAATGAAGGAAGGCGAAAGATGAAGGAAACAGAAGGAGGAGGAGGTAAAAAAAGGGGAGGAGGAAGAGGAGGAGGAAGGGGAAGAGGGAGAGGGAGAGAGTGGAGGAGGGAAAGGATGAGAAGTTGAAAAAGGGGTTCTGGAGGAGGAGGGAGTGGGAGGAGAGGAAGAGGAAGAGAAGGAGGAAGAGGAGGAGGAGGAGAAGGAGAAGGAGAAGGAGAGGAAGAGGAAGAGGAAGAAGAAGAAGAAGAAGAAGAAGAAGAAGAAGAAGAAGAAGAAGAAGAAGAAGAAGAAGAAGAAGAAGAAGAAGAAGAAGAAGAAGAAGAAGAAGCAGCTCCAAAAGGAGAAGATCTCAGTCAAAGGCAGAAAGAAAGAGATGTAAGATCCGAATTTCTATCCATCTCCTCTATTTAAAACACAGGCATCCATCTTGCATTTGCTGAATATTTTTCATTAATAAACCAAGACAGAGTCAGTGAGCCAGTTCAGCATAATGATTAAAGGTGCTGGGGAAAAAACCGGGAGGCTGTGGGTTCTAATCCTGCTTTAGGCATACACCTAGTTGGAGGACATAAGAACATAAGAACACAAGAATAGCCTTGTTGGAAGAGGCCACAGCCCATCCAGTCCAGCCTTCTGTCTCCCACAGTGGCTCCCCATTTGCTTCAGGGTCTTCCCAAGCAGATTTCTTCACCTGCTTGTGATTCCCTGCAAATGGCATTGAGAGACATCCTGCCTATCTTTCCAACCCGGAGGGTGTCCTTAGGCATCCCTCATGATAGCCATGGATACCCTTGTTCTCCATGAACTCCTCTCATCCTTTCTTAAAGGTGTCGAGGCTGACAGCTGTCACCACTTCTTCTGGCAGGGAGTTCCATAGACCAGTGATCCTCTGGGTGAAAAAGTTCTTCCTCTTATTTGTTTGAGGTCTAGCTTCCAAAAGTTTCATGGAGTGCCCCCTAGTTCTAGTGTTGTGCGATGGGGAAAACAGTTTTTCCTTTTCTACTTTGTCCACACCGTGCATGATTTGATAGACTTCAATCAGGTCACCTCTCAGGCGCCGTCGTTCTAGAGTGAAGAGGCCCAGCCATTGCAGCCTCAGATGGTAAGGAAGGTGTTCCAGCCCCCTAATCATTCTGGTGATGCTCACAGAACCAGTGCAGTTTTTTGAGCACTATATGGCTGTAATAAAAAAAATGCTTAAAAAAATATCTGCAGTGCCGCGTTCTGGTCCAGCCAGAAATTCCAAATGATCTTGAAGATTAACAGCATGCAGAGCGCATTACAGTAACCCAAACAGAGGGTGACTAAAGTATGAGTCACCAAGAAGAAAGTCTTCTGGACTAAGAACAATTCACCATTGGTACTCATGGCAGACCTATGCAAAGCCACAGTTGCCCTAGGCCAGGGATGTCCAAACTTGGGCACTTTAAGACTTGTGGACTTCAACTCCCAGAATAGCTGGCTGGGGAATTCTGGGAGTTGAAGTCCACAAGTCTTAAAGTTCCCAAGTTTGGATATCCCTGCCCTAGGCTGTCCACATCCCTGCCCTAGGCTGTCCACAGACCCTTGTCCTCAGCCTTAGGACACAGGCAACAGCCAAAAATGGACTGTCATTTGTCAAAAATGGTGCAGGGTCTCCTGCTTGAAAAGGGGGCTGGACTAGAAGACCCCCAAGGTCCCTTCCAACTCTGTTATTCTGTTATTCCTAAGGGTGTTTTTTTTTTAAAGAGAAATGTTGTCAATAATCAAAACTCAGTCACAGGTCTAAAACAAAACCAATATGTTACTCCAACGATGGAGGTGAACTACAAATTGATAAATAAATCTTTTTTCCCCCTAGAAACAAAGTTGTCAGACATGTACTTCGATTACTGGCTGGGAGGTTTCCTATTCCAGCATTGGATGGAGAAACCAGAATCAAGAAGCCAGGATAGGAGGGCATATAGTGGCTAGTAAAGATCTGGTTATCCTTTCTACCTTCTTCCACAACCCCACTGCCCCCCCAAAAAACCAACAAAAGAGGTTGTTCTTGAATGGAACGGAATGGAATGGAATGGAATGGAATGGAATGGAATAGAATAGAATAGAATAGAATAGAATAATAAAGAATGGGATGGAATGGAATGGAATGGAATGGAATAGAATAGAATAGAATAATAAAGAATGGAATGGAATGGAATAGAATAGAATAGAATAAAGAATGGAATGGAATGGAATGGAATGGAATGGAATAGAATAGAATAGAATAGAATAGAATAGAATAGAATAATAAAGAATGGAATGGAATGGAATGGAATAGAATAGAATAGAATAATAAAGAATGGAATGGAATGGAATAGAATAGAATAGAATAAAGAATGGAATGGAATGGAATGGAATGGAATGGAATGGAATAGAATAGAATAGAATAATAAAGAATGGAATGGAATGGAATAGAATAGAATAGAATAAAGAATGGAATGGAATGGAATGGAATAGAATAGAATAGAATAGAATAGAATAATAAAGAATGGAATGGAATGGAATAGAATAGAATAGAATAATAAAGAATGGAATGGAATGGAATAGAATAGAATAGAATAGAATAATAAAGAATGGAATGGAATAGAATAGAATAGAATAATAAAGAATAGAATAGAATAGAATAGAATAGAATAATAAAGAATGGAATGGAATGGAATAGAATAGAATAATAAAGAATGGAATGGAATGGAATGGAATGGAATAGAATAGAATAGAATAGAATAATAAAGAATGGAATGGAATAGAATATAATAGAATAATAAAGAATAGAATAGAATAATAAAGAATGGAATGGAATGGAATAACAGTTGGAAGGGACCTTGGAGGTCATCTAGTCCAACCCCCTGCCTAGGCAGGAAACCCTATACCGTTTCAGACAAATGGCTATCCAACCTCTTCTTAAAGACTTCCAATGTTGGAGCATTCACAACTTCTGGAGGCAACTTCTGTTCCACTGGTTAATTGTTCTCATCGTCAGGAAATTTCTCCTTAGTTTTAGGTTGCCCTTTTCCTTGATTTTTACTGTTATTGCATAATACAAGGTTAATACAAGGAAGTCCATTAATTAAAACATGAATACTTCCAAGGTTGTTGTTTTTGGTGAGTGGTGGTATAATCGCTCTGGGAAGGACGTGGGAAGCAGCAGCGGTGTTAAAAAATAGAGATGAGGGGGAAGGAGGGAACAGAGGGGTACGTGTGGGGAGGGAGGTCACGCTATTCCATTTTGCCAAAAGATCATCCAATTATTTAATTGTGGAACAAATATGTTTGCTTTCCTTTCCAAATGGCATGCGATCAGACATTTATAGAATTTTAATTTACGTGAAGGGATAATACCACTTTATAAGGCCTTGGGGAGGCCACACTTGGAATATTTGCATCCGGTTTTGGTCACCACCAGATAAAAAATGATGCGGAGACTCTGGAAAGAGTGCAGAGAAGAGCAAGAAAGAGGATTAGGGACTGGAGGCTCAAACATAGGAAGAAGGGTTGCAGGAACTGGGGATGTATAACGTAGCCTTTATTTAAGGTGACCAGATTTTCAAACTCACAAAGCGGGACACCATCGACCGGGGGGGGGGGGGGGGGCGCAGCGGCCTTTCCCAGCTTTGCAGCCTCGCCACCCACTTCCCTCGCTGGCCGGGGGGCACGCAGGCCGACCCCCTCCCTCCCTTCCCCCACCCCCCCAAGCAGGGCACCTGCAGGTAGGCATCTGGTGGGGCGGCGGAGCAGGGCCAGGCAGGCGGCGGGCACTCTGTACGCGCTCAGAGGCGCGGGGCGGGGGCAGGAAGCAGCGGGCTGGTGGGCAGATGGAAGGGGAGGGCCGGCTAGGGAGGAGCCAGGGGCGGAAGAGGAGGACAGCCTGCCGGAGCCCGCACAGCCCTGAACTTCTTTGCGCCGTGCCGCGATGCGCTGAGAGCAGTCGGATGGAAGCCCCACCGCCACCCGCCCGTTCCGCCATGGGCGCCTGGGACGAGCCGGGCAAGGAGGCGGTGGCGGTGGGGCTTCCGTCCGGCTGCTCTCAGCGCATCGTGGCGAGGTGCAAAGAAGTTGAGGGCTGTGCGGGCTCTGGCAGGCTGTCCTCCTCTTCCACCCCTGCTGCCTGCCTGGGCCTGGCTCTTCCCTCGCTGGCCCTCCCCTTCCACCTGCCCACCAGCCCGCCGCTTTCTGCCAGTGCCCCGTGCCTCTGAGCGCATGCAGAGCACCCGCCGTCCGCCCGGCCCCCACCGCCAAAAAACAGGATATTTTTAAGAGGCCACGGGGCAGATGCTTGAAATGCGGGTCTGTCCTGCCAAAAGCAGGACGTCTGGTCACCTTACCTTTATTGTCATTTTACAAAATAAATGCAACAAAATTGGTGATGTATAATTTAATGAAAAGAAGGACTTGGGGTGACATGATAGCAGCCTTCCGATATTTGAGGGGCTGCCACTATTCTTATTCTTATTCTTTTCTATGCTATGCTATTCTTATTTCTTTTCTATTCTTATTTTTATTGTTAGTCCTATTCCATTCCATTCTGTATTTACTATCCTATTCTATTCTAATTTCTTTTCTATTCTTATTTCTATTCCTATTCCTACTCCTATTCCATTCCATTCTGTATTATTCTATTCTATTCTATTCCTATTTCTATGCGATTCTTATTCCTATTCTTATTCCTATTGCTATTCCGTTCCATTCTGTAGTTTTTATTCTATTCTATTCTATTTTTATTTCTATTCTATTCTATTCTAATTTCTTTTCTATTCTTATTTCTATTCCTATTCCTACTCCTATTCCATTCCATTCTGTATTTACTATCCTATTCTATTCTAATTTCTTTTCTATTCTTATTTCTATTCCTATTCCTATTCCTACTCCTATTCCATTCCATTCTGTATTATTCTATTCTATTCTATTCCTATTTCTATGCTATTCTTATTCCTATTCTTATTCCTATTGCTATTCCGTTCCATTCTGTAGTTTTTATTCTATTCTATTCTATTTTTATTTCTATTCTATTCTATTCTAATTTCTTTTCTATTCTTATTTCTATTCCTATTCCTACTCCTATTCCATTCCATTCTGTATTTACTATCCTATTCTATTCTAATTTCTTTTCTATTCTTATTTCTATTCCTATTCCTATTCCTACTCCTATTCCATTCCATTCTGTATTATTCTATTCTATTCTATTCTATTCCTATTTCTATGCTATTCTTATTCCTATTCTTATTCCTATTGCTATTCCGTTCCATTCTGTAGTTTTTATTCTATTCTATTCTATTTTTATTTCTATTCTATTCTATTCTAATTTCTTTTCTATTCTTATTTCTATTCCTATTCCTACTCCTATTCCATTCCATTCTGTATTATTCTATTCTATTCTATTCCTATTTCTATGCTATTCTTATTCCTATTCTTATTCCTATTGCTATTCCGTTCCATTCTGTAGTTTTTATTCTATTCTATTCTATTTTTATTTCTATTCTATTCTATTCTCTATTCTATTCTTATTCCTATTCTTATTCCTATTGCTATTCCATTCCATTCTGTAGTTTTTATTCTATTCTATTCTATTCTTATTTCTATTCTATTCAACATTTTCCAAACTATTCTGATCACCGTAGCAGCTTCTCTAAATTTTGCACTCCAATTCTCATCCAGGAATAGCAGCCCTGGCTGAATAGCAAATAATGCAGCCATACTTGCATTAAGGACAGCTGTGACCAAGTTTCCTCCCTTATCAAAAATTGCATGCGAGCTAAAAGCCGGTGTGTGCCTCTGCTTTCATTTGCAAGCTAATGTGGAAATTTTGCGAACGGGGTTATCATTCAGCGAATGCTAGGCACAGACCAAAAGAAAATGATTTTGAATTTTTTTTTTTTTTGCTATAGCCTGAAGGCAATTCGCAGGTTTCCCTCTTTCACCATTCAGATGTTATATCCTGCCATGTCCTTTCTCATAACACTTTCCACTTTTTATGTCAGGCCCATAAATCATGCCCTATTTTGGAGGCCTTTAGGAAAAGAAATTTCTGCAGAATTATCCACTCACTTCTTTGAAGCAATGATGGACTAGGGGAGACAGGATAGCAGTCTTCCAATATCTCAGGGGTTGCCCCAAAGAAGAGGGAGTCAAGCTATTCTCCAAAGCACCTGGGGGCAGGACAAGAAGCAATGGGTGGAAACTAATCAAGGAGAGAAGCAACAGAACAGAGGAGGAATTTCCTGACAGGGAGAACAATTAATCAGAGGAACAGAAGTTGCCTCCAGAAGTTGTGAAGGCCCCAACACTGCAAGTCTTTAAGAAGAGGTTGGATAGTCATTAGTCTGAAATGGTATAGGGCTTCCTGCCTAGGCAGAAGGTTGGACTAGAAGACCTCCAAGGTCCCTTCCAACTCTTGTTATTCTGTTAATTCTGGTACTTTTCAGCATCTCCAACCACCAGTCCTGTCAAACAGTTTTACCATGACTTAGTTGTCATTTATATTCTCCAAACTAGTAAGCATTCACCCAATTGGCTAAACCAGGGGTCTGCAAAGTTGGCTCTTTTAAGACTGGTGGACTTCAACTCCCAGAATTCCCCAGCCAGCTATGCTGGCTGGGGAACTCTGGGAGTTGAAGTCCACCAGTCTTAAAAGAGCCAACTTTGCAGACCTCTGGCTAAACCATGGGGAATGGCAGTGAACCTTAAATTTATGAGGTGGGCCACCATGTAAAATTGCATGGGGAGGGGGGAGGGGAGGAGGGGAGGGGGAGGGGGAGGAGGAGGAGGAGGAGACTGTGGGGTCCTTGGTGTTCTCTGAGCTTGGTTGTTTTCTTGCAGACATTTCATTACCCAACTAGGTAACATCATCAATGTTAGAAGGGAGTGGGGTTTTTTCTCTCTGTTTATATACAAGTCATTTGCCCTGCCAGTATTAGACCTACCAATCTAGACAAATAAATAAAACCACAAGAACAGCCTAATCAAGCCAAAAACACGCCCGGCCACCCTGACAGGGCAAGCCAACTACTGTCAGAGAGATCAAAGGGAACGAGTCCCCGCTCCCTTCTGGGACTGATGATGTTACCTAGTTGGGTCGTGAAACATCTGCAAGAAAAGAATCAGACTCTGAGAGAACTACAGACCTCATAATTTAAAGGGCCTTTTCCATCACGCACTAGCCTCATGGAACGTAAAAACATGGGAATAAAAGCAAAGATAATATTAAGGTCAATAAAACAAACAAGGTATTTCACTCCCGAAAAATCCATCAGAGGGAAGAAGAAGAAAAACACCTGGATGGAGGGAGGAGGAGGAGGAGGGAAAAGAAGAAAGGGTAAAGGAGAGGAAGCAAGGGGAGGGGTAGTAAGAGTAGGAGAGAGGGGGAGGAGGAGGAGGAGAGAGGAGGAGAAAGAGGGGAAGAAGAAAGGAGGAAGGGGAGGAGGGAAAGGAAGAAAGGATAAAGCAGAGGAAGTAAGAGAGGGGAATTAAGACTAGGAGAGGGGGGAAGAAGGAGGAGGAGAGAGGAGGAGGGAAGAAAGAGAGGGGAAGAAGGGAGGAGGGAGGAGGAGGAGGGAAAGGAAGAAAGGATAAAGCAGAGGAAGTAAGAGAGGGGAATTAAGACTAGGAGAGGGGGGAAGAAGGAGGAGGAGAGAGGAGGAGGGAAGAAAGAGAGGGGAAGAAGGGAGGAGGGAGGAGGAGGAGGGAAAGGAAGAAAGGATAAAGCAGAGGAAGTAAGAGAGGGGAATTAAGACTAGGAGAGGGGGGAAGAAGGAGGAGGAGAGAGGAGGAGGGAAGAAAGAGAGGGGAAGAAGGGAGGAGGGAGGACGAGGTGGGATAGGAAGAAAGGATAAAGCAGAGGAAGTAAGAGAGGGGAAGTAAGAGTAGGAGAGAGGGGAAGAAGGGGAAGAAGAAAGGAGGGAGGGAAACGAAGAAAGGATAAAAGCAGAGGAAGTAAGAGAGGGGAAGTAAGAGTAGGAGAGAGGGTAAGGAGGAGGAGAAGAGAGGAGGGGGGAAGAAAGAGAGGGGAAGAAGAAAGGAGGGAGGAGGAGGAGGGAAAGGAAGAAAGGATAAAGCAGAGGAAGGGGAATTAAGAGTAGGAGAGGGGGAAGAAGGAGGAGGAGAGAGGGGGAGAGAAGAAAGAGAGGGGAAGAAGAAAGGAGGGAGGAGGAGGAGGGATAGGAAGAAAGGATAAAGCAGAGGAAGTAAGAGAGGGGAAGTAAGAGTAGGAGAGAGGGGAAGAAGGAGAAGAAGAGAAGAGGAGTGGGGGAGAGGGAGGAGAAGAAGAGAAGAGGAAGGAGGGGAGGAAAGAAGAAGGTAGAGAAGGGGGTTGGGAAGAAAGAAGGAAGGAGTAGAGCTGTTGCAAAATAAGATGGATGTACAGGGTGAAAAGAAAGCAACCTCAATTATGCTTTTTATATGTTCAAGCAGATTGTGATAAATGCTAGAAGATAACAGATAAATATTAAGAGTATTCACGAAAATGTAAAGGTATGAATGTACAGTATATCGAAAGGAAAAAAATAAAACTTTTTACAAACAACAATAACAACAACAACGACAGGGAATAAAAGATAAATTGAAACCAATCAGTGCAGGGGAAACATCTTCAATCCAGCTTGCCCATCAAGCCTTCGGTGAAGAGACTTTAGTAAATTAAAGCTACAAACAGATAAACAGGAAACTCTACATTTAGAGTCTCCAAATAACTCTACAACAGGGACTCAGTGCCTCAGGGGCTAAGACGCTGAGCTTGTCGATCAGAAAGGTCGGCAGTTCGGCGGTTCGAATCCCTAGCGCCGCGTAATGGAGGGAGCTCCCGGGACTTCTCCCAGCTTCTGCCAACCTAGCAGTTCGAAAGCACGTAAAAAATGCAAGTAGGAAAATAGGAACCACCTTTGGTGGGAAGGGAACAGCCAACCCATTTCTAGGCTGCATCAACAGAGGGAGAGAATTAAGATCACCTGAAGGGTTAATACCACTGTATAGTGCCTTAGTAAGGCCATACTTGGAATACTGCATTCAGTTTTGGTCACCACGATGTAGAAAAGACGTGGAGACTCTAGAAAGAGAGCAGAGAAGAGCAACCAAGAGGATGAGGGGACTGGAGACTAAAACATATGAAGAACGGTTGCAGGAACTGGGTACGTCTAGTTTGATGAAGAGAAGGACCAGGGGAGACAGGATAGCAGTGTTCCGATATCTCAGAGGGTGCCACAAAGAAGAGGGAGTCAAGCTATTCTCCAAAGCACCTGAGGGCAGAACAAGAAGCAATGGGTGGAAACTAATCAAGGAGAGAAGCAACTTAGAACTGAGGAGAAATTTCCTGACAGTTTGAACAATTCATCAGTGGGACAGAAGTTGCCTCCAGAAGTTGTGAATGCCCCAACCCTGGAAGTCTTTAAGAAGATGTTGGAGAGCCATTGGTCTGAAACGGTATAGGGCTTCCTGCCTAGGCAGGGGGTTGGACTAGAAGACCTCCAAGGTCCCTTCCAACTCTGCTATTGTATTGCATTGTATTGTATAATCAAATCGAATTCTTCCTAGTGAGGTCCTGCCCAATCTTGCCAGTTATTAAACAAAACCTGGCAACAATACAGAACCTGGTATCACTCAGACCAACCACAAGGTAATTAAGATTAAAGCGAGCATGTAGGCCCTGGGTATTGAGTTAATAAAACTATAATAAATGCATCTAAATCTACATCAGCGATCCAGGCCTTTTATAATTCTCAGGATGCCCGGTGCATCCCTGGTGCGATAAAACTTGCATGGACCACAATTTTGTTTTAATTTAGTGTCTCATGCGTTCAGTCCAAGTTCTTTAGGAGTTGCTGTGGTGTTCATATATGGTGCCTTTGGTGACCTCTGAGCTTGAAGGTTGTCTCGCAGACCTCTCCTTACCCAACTGAGTAACATCATCAGTGGTAAAAGGCAGTGGGGTTTGTGGAGGAGGAGGAGGAGGAGCAGGAGGAGAAGGAGGTCCCTGATTTTGGTGGTTTTCTTGCAAGACATTTCATTACCAAATAAGTAACATCATTACTACTAGAAGGGAGTGGTTTTTGTGGAGTGGGAGGAGGAGGAGGAGAAAAGGAGGAGGAGATTATGTGGGGTCCTTGGTGCTCTCTGAGCTTGGTGGCTTTCTTGTAGATGTTTCATGGCCCAACTGAGTAACATCATCAGTGGTAGAAGGGAGTGGTTTTTGTGGAGTGGAAGGAGGAGGAGGAGGAGGAAGAGGAGGAGGAGGAGAGGAGGAGGAGTAGGAGGAAGAGGAGAGGAGGAGGAGGAGGAGGAGGAGGAGGAGGAGGAGGAGGAGGAGGAGGAGAAAAGGAGGAGGAGATTATGTGGGGTCCTTGGTGCTCTCTGAGCTTGGTGGCTTTCTTGTAGATGTTTCATGGCCCAACTGAGTAACATCATCAGTGGTAGAAGGGAGTGGTTTTTGTGGAGTGGAAGGAGGAGGAGGAGGAGGAAGAGGAGGAGGAGGAGGAGGAGGAAGAGGAGAAGGAGGAAGAGGAGGAGGAGGGAGAGGAGGAGGAGGAGGGAGAGGAGGAGGAGGAGGAGGAGGAGGAAGAGGAGGAGGGAGAGGAGGAGGAGGAAGAGGAGGAGGAGGAAGAGGAGGAGGAGGAGGAGAGGAGGAGGAGGAGGAGGAAGAGGAGGAGGAGGAGGAAGAGGAGGAGGAGGAGGAAGAGGAGGAGGAGGAGAGGAGGAGGAGGAGGAGGAAGAGGAGAGGAGGAGGAGGAGGAGGAGGAGAAAAGGAGGAGGAGATTATGTGGGGTCCTTGGTGCTCTCTGAGCTTGGTGGCTTTCTTGTAGATGTTTCATGGCCCAACTGAGTAACATCATCAGTGGTAGAAGGGAGTGGTTTTTGTGGAGTGGAAGGAGGAGGAGGAGGAGGAAGAGGAGGACGAGGAGGAGGAGGAGGAGGAAGAGGAGAAGGAGGAAGAGGAGGAGGAGGGAGAGGAGGAGGAGGAGGGAGAGGAGGAGGAGGAGGAGGAGGAGGAAGAGGAGGAGGGAGAGGAGGAGGAGGAAGAGGAGGAGGAGGAGGAGGAGGAGGAGAGGAGGAGGAGGAGGAGGAAGAGGAGGAGGAGGAGGAGGAGGAAGAGGAGGAGGAGGAAGAGGAGGAGGAGGAGGGAGAGGAGGAGGAGGAGGAAGAGGAGGAGGAGGAGGAGGAGGAAGAGGAGGAGGAGGAGGAGGAGGAAGAGGAGGAAGAGGAGGAGGAGGAGGAGGATTGTGGGGTCCTTGGTGCTATCTGAGAAGGTGATTTTCTTGCAGATGTTTCATTACAGACAACATCATCTCTGCTCGTCTGTTTATATCCCTGAGGATGACCTGTCAGAAGACTGTTCAAAGTGAAGCAGGAATTAACAACTTCATATGTTGTCTAAATGGGGCCTAAGAGTTCAGCAGTTAGAGACTCTGAGCTTGTCAGCTGGAAAGTGGACCGCTGGAGTTCAAGACCCGAGCCCCGTGCGATGGCGTGAGCTCCCGTTCCTCGCTCCAGCTCCTGCCCACCTGGAAGCCTGCAAATGTAAGTAGATCAATAGGTACCATTTCAGCGGAGAGAGAACAGTGTTTCATGTCTCTCGCCATATAGCCGTGCAGGCCACGTGGCTACAGACGTGTCTTCGGACAACGCCCGATCCTTCGGCCGAGAAACAGAGATGAATGCCAGCCCTAGTGTTGGATATCACTGTTGTGGCCCGACAACAGCCAGTGGAGCTGGCAGCAGAGTCGGACAGTGAGGAGGTTGGGAGAGGAACATGGGCCAGTCCTGGGAGTTGAGGAAAGCTCTGCATCGGAGGTAGAGAGGGAGCTAGACAGCAGTGAGGCAGAAGAACAGCTGGAGCCTGTTCCCAGGGTGCGCATGCGCAGAGCTGCCAGAAGACAAGAACAACTAAGAAAGCAGGGTTGACTTAGGAGTAAATCCACACCTTGGAGGTGATTGTATCCTCCCATAAGAAACAAACGAGGAGCAAAAGGAGAGTAGGCTTTTGCAGGAAACAATAATGCAACAGCAGAGTTGGAAGGGACCTTGGAGGTCTTCTAGTCCAACCCCCTGCCTAGGCAGGAAGCCCTATACCGTTTCAGACAAATGGCTATCCAACCTCTTCTTAAAGACTTCCAATGTTGGGGCATTCACAACTTCTGGAGGCAACTTCTGTTCCACTGATTCATTGTTCTCACTGTCAGGAAATCTCTCCTCAGTTCTAAGTTGCTTCTCTCCTGGATTAGTTTCCACCCATTGCTTCTTGTTCTGTCCTCAGGTGCTTTGAAGAATAGCTTGACTCCCTCTTCTTTGGGGCAACCCCTGAGATATTGGAAGACTGCTATCATGTCTCCCCTGGTCCTTCTCTTCATCAAACTAGACATAACCAGTTCCTGCAACCGTTCTTCATATGTTTTAGTCTCCAGTCCCCTAATCCTCTTTGTTGCTCTTCTCTGCACTCTTTCTAGAGTCTCCACATCTCTTTTTACATCATGGCGACCAAAACTGAATGCAAATATTCCAAGTGTGGCCTTCCCAAGGCATGAAAAAGTGGCATTAACCCTTCACGTGATCTTTTTCAATTTGTTCCTTCAGTTGTGTCGAGAGTAGAAAGTTATTTTTGTGACTATAAGAGACTGTGCCAAGTGTTGCCTTGGGAAACTAATTCTCTGGCAGTGCTCCAAATGAGATAAGGTTCGTGTGGATAAACATTCCTCTGAAAGAGGGTTTGCCAAGCCTTGCGGACTGGGAATCAAAGGAATTCACAGTCGTGGAAATAAAAGGGGTTTGGCAAAGACCAAGACTCTGCTTCTGGCTGTTTAAGGAAGCCTGGATCAGAACAAGGACCGGACAAAGGAAATCTTTATGCTTTATGTTGTCCAAAGCTGGTTCTTTCTCCATAAAGCTGGTTCTTTTAGCCCCATATGTGTCGGATGACGCCTTTATCTCAAGATGAACAAAAGAGCTGGAAGACAATTTGAATCCCTATGGATTCATTCTTCACACATGGATGACAGCAGGTTAGGACTTGGCTGGGAAGAATCTTCAACCATGAATATTTGATATAGAGCAGGGGTCTCCAACCTATGCAACTTTAAGTCTGAAGGACTTCAGCTCCCAGCTTTGCTGGCTGGAGAAGTCTGGGAGCTGAAGTCCTTCAAACGTAAAGTTGCAAAGGTTGGAGACCCCTGATATAGAGCATCAAACTCAACCTAGCCTCGTTCCTACTTGGTCCTCTTCAGGCCACCAATTTATCAGTCCGTTAGATATACAGATACAGATTAACAGAGTTGGAAGGAACCTTGTGGGTCATCTAGTCCAACCCCTCCTGCACAAGCAGGAGACGCGATACCATTTCTGACATATAGCGGTCCAATCTCTTCTTGAAAGTCTCCAGGGATGAAGCTCCCACAACTTCGGAAGGCAACTTCTGTTCCATGGGTGGATTGTTCCCAAGGTCAGAAAAACGCTTCAACCAATCAAGGTTGGAGCTCCCCTTGATTAGTCTCCATCCATTGCTTCTGGTTTTGCCTTTGGAGAATAGGTTGTTTCCCCTCTTCTTTGAGGGCAGCTCCTTGGATAGCACTAGCATTTAGATTTATATTATTATTATTATTATTTATTGGATTTCTAGACTGCCCCCTCTCCCCGAAGGGACTCGGGGCGGTGTACAGGCAAAAATTAAAATTATGACAATCAACAATACATATAAACTAAAATCGAATTAAATAATCCCCTGTACAAATTTATAAAAAATTAAAAACTTCACCTTAAAAACCTAATCACATAATTTAAAATTACAAACTGAGGCGGGACGCATGGAATTAGGCCAGGCCGGCTAGATGAAACAGGTGGGTTTTGAGTTTCTGGCGGAAGGAGCGGAGATCCGTGGTCGTTCTAATGTCAGGGGGAAGGTCATTCCAGAGGGTCGGGCCCGCCACAGAGAAGGCCCTTCCCCTGGGCGTCGCCCACTGGCATTGCCTAGTGGACGGCACCCGAAGTAGTCCCCCTCTGTGGGAGCGGATCAGCCGCAGGGATGTATGGGGCAGGATACGATCCCGCAAATAGCTAGGTCCTGTGCCATGGAGCGCATTAAAGATAATAACCAACACCTTGAAACGCACCCAAAAGGCCACAGGCAGCCAATGAAGCCCGCGCAGGAGTGGTGTTACGTGGGAGTATCTAGTGACTCCCAAAACTGCCCGCGCGGCCGCATTCTGGACCAGCTGCAGCCTTCGGGTGCATCTCAAGAGGAGCCCCATATATATCGCTTCACAGTGCTTTGCTGCCCTCTCTCAGCAGTTTACAGAGTCATCATATTGCCCCCAACAATCTGGGTCCTCATTTTACCCACCTCAGAAGGAGGGAAGGCTGAGTCAACTTTGAGCCTGGTGAGATTCGAACTGCTAAATTGGTGGCAGCTGGCAGCAGAAGGAGCCTGCAGTACTGCACTCTCACCACTGCGCCACCGTGACTCAGGGTGTTCCTAGAAATGGGTCCTTTCCCTGAATTGCATGTAGACCACAACTGAGGTTCTAAAACAACAGATTAACAGTTGGAAGGGACCTTGAAGGTCTTCTAGTCCAGCCCTCTGCTCAGAAAGGAGATGCTACCCCATTTGAAAAAAGTGATTGTCCTGTCTCTTCTTAGAAATCTCCAGTGATGAAGCACCCACAACATCTGGAGGCAACTTCTGTTCCACTGGTTAATTGTCCCACTGTCTGGAAGTTTCTCCTTAATTCTAGGTTGCTTCTCTCCTTGATGAGGTTCCACCCATTGCTTCTTGTCCTACCCTCAGGTGCTTTGGAGAATAGCTTGACTCCCTCTTCTTTGTGGCAGTTCCTGAGTTATTGGAAGGAGGGAGGGAAGGAAGGAAGGAAGGAAGGAAGGAAGGAAGATGGGAAGGGAGAAGGGAGGGAAGGAGAAGGGAAGGAAGGAAGGAAGATGGGAAGGGAGAAGGGAGGGGAGGAGAAGGGAAGGAAGGAAGGAAGGAAGATGGGAAGGGAGAAGGGAGAAGGGAGGGAAGGAGAAGGGAAGGAAGGAAGGAAGATGGGAAGGGAGAAGGGAGGGAAGGAGAAGGGAAGGAAGGAAGGAAGGAGAGAAGGAAGGAAGGAAGGAGAGAAGGAAGGATCTCTCCTTGATTAGTTTCCACCGATTGCTTTTTGTTCTACCCTCAGGTGCTTTGGAGAATAGCTTGACTCCCTCTTCTTTGTGGCAACCCCTGAGTTATTGGAAGGAAGGAAGGAAGGAAGGAAGGAAGGAAGGAAGGAAGGAAGGAAGATGGGAAGGGAGAAGGGAGGGAAGGAAGGAAGGAAGGATCTCTCCTTGACTAGTTTCCACCCATTGCTTCTTGTTCTGCCCTCAGGTGCTTTGGAGAATAGCTTGACTCCCTCTTCTTTGTGGCAGTTCCTGAGTTATTGGAAGGAAGGAAGGAAGGAAGGAAGGAAGGAAGGAAGGAAGGAAGGAAGGAAGGAAGGAAGGAAGGAAGGATTTCTCTTTGACTAGTTTCCACCCATTGCTTCTTGTTCTGCCCTCAGGTGCCTTGGAGAATAGCTTGACCCCCTCTTCTTTGTGGCAACCCCTGAGTTATTGGAAGGAAGGAAGGAAGGAAGGAAGGAAGGAAGGAAGGAAGGAAGGAGAGAAGGAAGGATCTCTCCTTGATTAGTTTCCACCCATTGCTTCTTGTTCTGCCCTCAGGTGCTTTGGAGAATAGCTTGACTCCCTCTTCTTTGGGGCAACCCCTGAGATATTGGAAGACTACTATCCTGTCTCCCCTAGTCCTTTTTTCTATTCTTTCTATTTCTATTAGACATACCCAGTTCCTGCAACTGATGTTCATGTGTTTCAGCCTCCAGCCCCTTCCTCATCTTGCTTGCTCTTCTCTGCACTCTTTCTAGAATCTCAACATCTTTTTCACATCGGGGCGACCAAAACTGGATGGGAAGGAGACAATGTCCTTCATTGCGATGGGAAGACGATAGCTCCAGAAACCCGAGGAGATCAAAAATGGCATCGCTTGCATCTAGCAAACGATGATTTCCTCGGACTTTGCAACCGCCGTTCTGGCTTCCAAGGCGAATCAGAGAGGATTTATCTTGTCCCTCCTGGATGCTCAGCGTGAGTCATGCAAATCGCATGCAAAATTGATGAGAGCAACACGGGCATCTGCCAAGACAATGCGCTTGGCTTCCAGGGTTCCTGCTGTGGGTGCACCAGGTTAGGATAATAGCTTGTTTTATTGATGCTCTGCGGAGATCTCAGATGCCTGCCTTTGGTCCTCACCATCTGCTTTCGGGCCCAGAGAAGACAGCCAAGAGAAAGAAGAGGGAAAGTCTTGTGGAAAGGAAAACATGGTGGACCTCCAAATTTGGAGACACCTGCAGCTCTTCAAGTCGGGTTTCAATCCAAACTCCACCCAGATCCAAACTGTAGATGGAAGATTGGTCAATCAAAATAGAGCTGCCCAGGAATGGAAGAGTGATCAAATACCAATGGATAGGGCAGTAATAAATAAAATTAATGTATGCGCAGAATCGGATAGATTAACAAAATTAATTAAAGGAAAAAAGGATTCACAATTCTATAACTCGTGGAAGAGGTGGTATAACTGGGTACGGGAACGACCGAATAATAACAACTGAAGCAATAATATAGGTTTAAATCAGATATTGGTATATAATATTAATCAGAAATTAAAGGACGAATAAGAATTGATGAAGTAGGTACATTGACTAGATGGGCTGTATATAGTGTAAATGTTGGTGTTAAATATTAGGCCTATTATTAGGACGGTAATGTTAAGTTTGGTTTCTCACGCTGTGACGGCAATATGTTTAAAATTATGTTTGTATGATTTTATTTTTATAAGAATAAATAAAAAATATATATTAAAATAGAGCTGGAAGGGTGGTTTTTTTGGGAGGGGGGTGTCTTCTAGTCCAACCCCCTGCTCAAGCATCTATGGAGATTCTCAATCATCCAGGTCCTGGTTGCCCCAAAGGTTCTTTTTTCAAGAGGCAATTGAACTTTCTGTGTTTTACTTTCAAGACGTTTCCCTTCTCATCCAAGAAGCTTCTTCAGCTCTGATGGGATGGTGGGGAACGGAAGGATTGATTCTCCTTGGAGACAGCTGGTCATTTGCACCCTTTTTAGAGGGTCATTGAGGCCACTTGGAGGTTTATCTGTGTCCTCAGGGTCATCGGAGTGGTGCAAATGGTTCCTGTAGTCTGCAATTTTTTTTCCCCTCTGGAAATCCATTCCTTCTCCCACCCCATTCCAAGGGTCTTCATCCTAAATTGCATAGCTCAAAGTCTATGGAGATTCTCCGTGATCCAGGTCATGGTGGTCCCAAAGGTGCTTTTTTTCCATAGGCAACTGGACTTTCTGGTTTTTCTGTGAAGACGTTTCGCTTGTCAACCAAAAAGCGTCTTCAGCTCTCAGAAGCTTCTTGGATGAGGAGAGAAACATCTTCAAGGACAAAGCAGAAGCACCATTGGCATCTCTGCTCAAGCAGGGGACCGTATACCATTCCAGACAAATGACCGTCCAGTCTCTTCCTGCAAACCTCCAGTGAGGGAGCCCCCACGATTTCTGGAGGCCATTTGTTCCACCGGTTAATTGTCCTCACTTTGAAGAAGTTTCTCCTTAATGCCAGGTCGCTTCTCTCCTTGGTTACTTTCCACCCATTGTTTCTTGTCTTGCTTTTTAGGCGCTTTGGAGAAGAGGTTGACCCCTCTATCTGTAATCCTCCATGTCTCTGGGTTGACCTAAGAAGGTTCTTCTTCATTAGAGAACTGTAATGCTCTCTATATGGGGCTGCCCTGGAGGCTCCAGCTGATCCAGAATGCGACCGCGCGGGTTATCATGGGGGTACCTAGGTGCTCCCATGTTACACCCCCTTTAGGCGGCCTGCACTGGTTGCCCGTTGCCTTCCGGGTGTGATTCAAGGTGTTAATTATTACCTTCAAAGCGCTCCATGGCTTAGGCCCAGGGGACTTGCGAGGCAACCGGTAGCCTCCCAACGTCCAGTACGATCCCACAGAGTCGGCCTCCTCAGGGTGCCGTCGGCCGGACAGTGTCGGCTGGAGACCCCCAGGGGGAGAGCCTTCTCTGTGGGAGCGCCTTCCCTTTGGAATGAGCTGCCCCCGGAGCTTCGCATAATTCCCGACCTCCCTTCCTAGATTAGATTATCTCTACTTGAGGATACAAATAGACTTTATGCTTGAAATGGGGGGAGGGGGGAGGAATAAAACGTTAAGTTTGGGTTTTGTTGATTGACTGATTGATTGATTGATTTGCTTGTTGGCATGGAAATGTCTAGTAGCTACTAATTATATAAAAGCATAACGTTGAGAGTGTAAGTTTACTTTGTAAAATTATTGCACCACTGGAAAAAAGTTCTTTCTTCTCTCTTTTAACAGAATACAAATTTCTCCTGGATTAATTCAGTTCAATTCAGAAGAGAGTTGGAAGGGATTCACAGATTAAGAGAGTTGGAAGGGACCTTGTAGGTCATCTAGTCCAACCTCCCCACCCCCCCAAGCAGGAGACCCTACACCATTTCTGACAAATAGCACTTTAGTCTCTTCTTAAAAACCTCCAGTGATGAAGTTCCCACAACTTCCGAAGGCAACTTCTGTTCCATCGGTTGATTGTTCTCACTGTCGGAAAATGTCTCCTTGTTTCCAGGTTGAATCTCTCCTTGATCAGTTTCCATCCATTCTTCCTTGTCTGGCCTTCAGTTGCCTTGGATAATAGCTTGACTCCCTTCCTCCTCTCTGGGGCAGCCCCTCAAATATTGGAGAATTGCTCTCGTGTCTCCCCTGGTCCTTCTCTTCACTAGACTGACTATGATCAGTTCCTGCAACCGTTCATCATATGTTTTAGCCTCCAGTCCCCTCATCATCTTGGTTGCTCTTCTCTGCACCCTTTCTAGAATCTCAACATCCTTTACAGATTAACAGAGTTGGAAGGGACCTTGTAGGTCATCTAGTCCAACCCCCCCCAAAGCAAGTGACCTTACACTATTTCTGATAAATAGCACTCTAGTCTCTTCTTAAACACCTCCAGTGATGAAGCCCTCACAACTTCTGAAGGCAACTTCTGTTCCATCGATTGATTGTTCTCCCTGTCAGGAAATTTCTCCTTATTTCCAGGTTGAACCTCTCTTGGAGGTCTTCAACCCCTCCTTGCTCAAGCAGGAGACCTTCTACTGTTTGAGACAAATGGCTCTCCAATCTCTTCTTGAAAGCCTCCAGTGAACTTCCAGAAGCAAATTGTTCCACTGATTAATCGTTAGGAAAGTTCACCTTAACTTAGGTTGGATCTCTCCTTGATTCAGTTTCCAGCTTAAATCTTAATTTTGGCGAAGAGCCTGCTCCTCTCCTGCTTTTTCCCCCTTCCTCCCTTTTCCTGTCCTCTTGATTTTCATTAGCATTTCAGATTAAGATAAATGTCATCTTAAAATTCCCGGGAAGTGGTATGATTCTGTTCAAAAGGAATAGGCATAAAAACAACTCTTGAAGCAACATCAGGCTGGCAAGTCCACCATAACTTTCTGCGTGTGGGGGTAGGAGGGAGCGATTCCAACTTTCTGTTTGGAAGGAGAATTTCCTTTTTGGGGAGGAAGAAGCAAATACGCAAAGAGGGCGGTTGAAGCCAAGTCTTGTCCACCTACCAGTTGCACATATGAATAGCTGCACATGACTCACGTTGTGTCATTTAAGCTTTGCGGACATTCAATGAAGCTTCAGTTTATTGGGATAAACTGTAGAGGGAGAAGTGGAGTGGAAGAGAAGAGAAGATATGGAAGGGAAGTGGGTAGAGGAGAGGAGAGGAAAGAAGAGAAGAGAAGAGAAAATATGGAAGGGAAGGGAGGAAAGGAGAGAAGAGAAGAGAAGAAAAGAGAAGAGAAAATATGAAAGGGAAGAGAGAAGAGGAGAGGAGGAGAGAAGAGAAGAGAAGATAGGGAAGGGAAGGGGGAGAGGAGAGGAGAGAAGAGGAGAAGAGAAGAGGAGAAGAGAAGAGAAGAGAAGAGAAGAGAAAATATGGAAGGGAAGGGAGGAAAGGAGAGGAGAGAAGAGAAGAGAAAATATGGAAGGGAAGGGAGAAGAGGAGAGGAGGAGAGAAGAGAATAGAAGATAGGGAAGGGAAGGGGGCGAGGAGAGGAGAGAAGAGGAGAAGAGAAGAGGAGAAGAGAAAAGAAAATATGGAAGGGAATGGAGAAGAGGAGAGGAGGAGAGAAGAGAATAGAAGATAGGGAAGGGAAAGGGGAGAGGAGAGGAGAGAAGAGAAGAGGAGAAGAGAAGAGAAGAGAAGAGAAAATATGGAAGGGAAGGGAGGAAAGGAGAGGAGAGAAGAGAAGAGAAGAGAAAATATGGAAGGGAAGGGAGAAGAGGAGAGGAGGAGAGAAGAGAATAGAAGATAGGGAAGGGAAGGGGGAGAGGAGAGGAGAGAAGAGGAGAAGAGAAGAGGAGAAGAGAAGAGAAAATATGGAAGGGAAGGGAGGAAAGGAGAGGAGAGAAGAGAAGAGAAAATATGGAAGGGAAGGGAGAAGAGGAGAGGAGGAGAGAAGAGAAGATAGGGAAGGGAAGGGGGAGAGGAGAGGAGAGAAGAGGAGAAGAGAAGAGGAGAAGAGAAGAGAAAATATGGAAGGGAAGGGAGGAAAGGAGAGGAGAGAAGAGAAGAGAAAATATGGAAGGGAAGGGAGGAAAGGAGAGGAGAGAAGAGAAGAGAAAATATGGAAGGGAAGGGAGGAAAGGAGAGGAGAGATGAGAAGAGAAGATAGGGAAGGGAAGGGGGAGAGGAGAGGAGAGAAGAGAAGATAGGGAAGGGAAGGAGGAGAGAAGAGAAGAGAAGAGAGGGAAGGGGGAGAGGAGAGGAGAGGAGAAGAGAAGAGGAGAGGAGAAGAGAAGAGAGAAAATATGGAAGGGAAGGGAGAAGAGGAGAGGAGAGGAGGAGAGGAGAGGAGGAGAGGAGAAGAGAAGAGAAGAGAAGAGAATGACTAGCACATATGTGCGAGGGGAACCTTTACCTTTACCTTAATCTCCCTTTACTTCTTTGTCTGTAAACATAAAATTCAACAATTCTATGGTGCTGGTCATCACTGGCTTAAATCAAAGCAAATTAACTCGGACAATAAGTTTATTTGTGTTGGCCCACCATAACGGCTTAAAAGAAAGGAAATCACATCTCATCATCCAGTCAGGCCAACATTTTCCATCGAAGAATCCACCACTCACTTACCCAAGAAATCCAGCCCGCTGGTGTCCTTGGTAGAACTCATGCAATTCTCCAGGTAAATCCCATCCTTGAAACAATCGTCCTGTTTTTTGGGTAAGCCAAGGATCTCGCTGGGTTGGTCCAACACCTCGCCACTGAAACAAGAACACGGGGTCTGCATGATGCCACATGGATGGGAGCTGCTGCTGGTGGTCAAGCAAGTATCCAGCCACTTGCACAACATCTGGCATGCGGCCTTGCTGGGGCTTCTGTTGCCCACCACAAGATATTCCACTGAGAAGTCCCTTTCCTGAAACTTGGCTGGTTTCCACCTCACCCACCCGCTGTCCACTTTGGAAAGGGTCTGCTTCATCTGGAGGAACTGCTTGTTGGACTGGAGGAAGGCATAGTGGGTGGAGCTATCGCAAAGGTTCAGCACGTCGTCGAAGCTCTCCATGCCCAGGTACGTCCGCGTGGACTCCAAGAAGGAGTCGAATTGGTAGGTGCGTATCTGCTGGCGGTCGCAGAGACCCAGGGGCTTCAAGACCTTCATGTACAAGGTGTATCTCCGAGGATCGGGGTTCTGGATAATCCAATTGCAATGGGAAGCATTCAACGGGAAGACGGCGAAAGAGGAGAAGTACCCGAAAAACTTGCCCTGGACCAAAGTGGTGCAAGGAGACGGTCCCAAGTCAAGGGCCACCGCGGTCCAGGCCAAGAACGGTGGCAACAACCAAAGCAGGTTCAAGGAATATCTATTGCTCCTCCTCATCCTAGTCCCCTGGTCCTTTGGAACTCCAAGCAATTCCCAGGCAAAGCGTAGATCTTGGACATAACAGGAGAAAGAGAGAGAGAGAACTGGCCCCCAGTTCAGCGGCAGATTAATCCAGCCCTTCTCACATCTGGATTGAGGCTCTTCCTTGGGGCTCGGTCAAGCAACCTGCAGAAAAGAAGAAGAGAAACCATGGATTTCATGTCTACGGAGAAGGTTCTCAAGTCATCCAGGTCATGGTTGTCTCAAAGGTGCTTTTTTTCCAAGAGCCAACTGGACTGTCTGAAGCATTTCCCTTCTCAGCCAAGAAGCTTCTTCAGCTCTGACAGGATAGTCAGATCCTTCCAGTCCCCACTATCCTATATCAGAGCTGGAGGAGCTCCTTGGATGAGAAGCGAAATGCCTTCAAAAAAAAAACCCAAGGAAGTCCAGTTGCCTGCTGAAAAACCACCCTTGGTTGGACATGGACTTCATGAGTTTCAAAATGCAGAAGGGTGAAAGGCAGACTTGTAAGACCAACTCAAAAGTACCCCTAGAACATTAAGGGTGAACCTATGGCACCTGCCACGCATGACATCGCCCATGTGGCCTTAATTCATGCAGCAGTGCTGGAAACTGTTAGAGTCGGCCTTCCGTTTTCCAGTGTGAGCATGCATGCCATCCAGCTGACCATCATGCGCACCAGCAGCTGGAAGACTAGCTGGCCAGTGCACATGTGACATAGGTTTGCCAGCACTGAATTAGGGCATTATGGATAGCCTGAGGTCACAGTTGCTTGTGTAATGCACTCCCTTCTCCTCTCTGTTAGGGGCTTATGACACAACTACCATATTTTTCAGAGTATAAGATGCACCATTTTCCCTCAAAAAAGAGGCTGAAAATCCTGGTGCGTCTTATACAACGAATACAGCATTCTTGGCATCCCGAAACCCCTGCCCCCTTCACCAAAAGGGCCGTGCAGAGCCTTTAGGAGGCTTCCAGAGAGCTCCTGGGGGCTGGGGGAGGGCAGAAATGATCACAAAACGGGCCATTTTGTGCTCAATTTTGCACCCCCAGCCCCCAGGAGCACTCTATCAGACTCCCAAAGGCTATGAATGTCCATTTTTTGACAAAAAATGGACGGTTGCTTTGCACGTTTTTGCCCCCCAAACCCCAGGAGTCCTCTAAAAGCCTCCTAAAACAGGGGTCTGCAAAGTCGGCTCTTTTAAGACTGGTGGACTTCAACTTTCAGAGTCCCCAGCCAGCATAGCTGGCTGGGGAATTCTGGGAGTTGAAGTCTACCAGTCTTAAAAGAGCCGACTTTGCAGACCCCTGTCCTAAAGGATGTTCATGCCCTTTAAACAAAAACAAAAAAAGACCTCTCATTTTTGGGAGGTCTGCAGATTGCAAAAACCTTTTCTATTTTATTTTGCCTCTTCAAAACCTTGGTGCATTTTATAGTCAATAATAATAATAATAATAATAATAATAATAATAATAATAATAATAATAATAATAATAATAATAATAATAATAATAATAATAATGTGCTTCATATGACATCTTCTTCCTCTTGAAGGTGCCACAAAGGCACCACAGAGGGTGCCACAAAGAAGAGGGAGTCAAGCTATTCCCCAAGGCACCTGAGGGCAGGACAAGAAGCAATTGGTGGAAACTAATCAACGAGAGAAGCAACTTAGAACTGAGGAGAAATTTCCTGACAGTGAGAACAATCAATCAGTGGAACAGAAGTTGCCTCCAGAAGTTGTGAAGGCCCCAACACTGGAAGTCTTCAAGAAGATGTTGGATAGCCATTTGTCTGAAATGGTGTAAGGTTTCCTGCCTAGGCAGGGGGTTGGACTAGATGACCTCCAAGGTACCTTCCAACTCTGCTATTGTTTTGTATTATTATTGGTTCCAGCCTCCAAAGCCAGGCAGAGAGGCTCGGCATAGATTCTTGGTTTGCTTCCTGTAGCTTTATTCACTCTGCTACGTGCATCCGAGTAGCCAGCAAACTTTAACTAAACATCCTTGCTAAAAGGATGCTGGGTTTTTCGCCTGTTAGACCCCAGGATTGAGTTCCTTTAAACGGAGCTCCATCTGGAAGGTTTTACTGCAAGGAGGGGAAGCAGCGTTACTCTCCCCTCCAGCTGAATGCCGCCAAGGTGCACAAATGTCTGTGTGCTTTTTTTTTTCCTTTTTCTTTCTTTCTTTTCTTTTTCTTTTTTTTTTTTTAAAGAAAAAGAGACTTAACGACACCAGCACATAAAATGGAAAAAAGAATAAAAGATCTCAGCAAAACACCTGGATTTCCAGCGTGGTTGGCAATAAATTCACTCGGCTCTCAGCTCAGCAGCTGAAGGGAGATACAAAATGGTTCTGCCCACTCGATTCCCACCCCAGGTTTGTATAAAAACACCAGAGAAGATATTTTAAGTAAAGAAGGAGGAGGAGGAGGAGGAGGAGGAGGAGGAGGAGGAGGAGGAGGAGGAGGAGGAAAAGAGGAAGAGGGATGGAAAGGAGGAGGAGGAGAAGAAGAAGAAGAAGAGGGAGGGGGATGGAAAGGAGGAGGAGGAGGAGGAGGAGAAGAAGAAGGAGGAGGAGGAGGAGGAGGAGGAGGAGGAGGAGGAGGAGGAAAAGAAGAAGAGGGATGGAAAGGAGGAGGAGGAGAAGAAGAGGAGGAGAAGGAGGAGGAGGAGGAAAAGAAGAAGAGGGATGGAAAGGAGGAGGAGGAGGAGAAGAAGAGGAGGAGGAGGAGGAGGAAGAAGAAGAAGAAGAAGAAGAAGAAGAAGAAGAAGAAGAAGAAGAAGAAGAAGAAGAAGAAGAAGAAGAAGAAGAAGAAGAAGAAGAAGAAGAAGAAGAAGAAGAAGGAGCGCCTTTCCTCTCTAGGACTTCAGCTGCTATCTGCGAGTTTCAGAGGAAACGTTGGCCTTAGGTTCAACTGTCTTATTTTCTTGCTAAATTCCAAAAGATCCTTACGGTGAAATTTCATAAGTCCCAGGGAGGGAGGAATGAATGGATAGATGGATGGATGGGAGGTATGATTGGAGGGAGGGGCAGGGGAGGGAGAGGAAGAGAAACAGGAAGGAAGGGGGAAAGGAGGAAGGAGATATATGATTAGAAGGAGAAGGAAGGAGGGAGGGAGGAAGGAAGGAAGGAAGGAAAAAGGGAAGGAAAGAGATGTGTGATTGATGGGGGAGGGAAGAATGGAGAAAGGGTGAATGGAAGGTAGGTAGGTAGGTAGGTAGGTAGGAAGGAAGGTAGGAAGGAAGGAAGGAAGGAAGGAAGGAAGATGGGTTGAGTTTGAATTCAATGGTTTGAGTTGAGTTGAATTGGATTAGAATTAGTTGGGATGGGTTGAAATGGGTTGGGATGGGTTGAGATGGTTGAGTTGGGTTAGGATGGGTTGGATTGGAATGGCTTAAGGTGGAGTGAGGTGGGTTGGGATGGGTTGAGTTGGAATGGGTTGAGTTAAGGTAGGTTGGAATGGGTTGAGTTGTTATGGGTTGAGTTAAGGTAGGTTGAGATGGGTTGAGTTGGGTTAAGATGGGCTGGGTTTGAATGGGTTGAGTTAAGATGGGTTGGGATGGGTTGGGTTGGAGTGGGTTGAGTTAGGTTAAGATGCGTTGGGTTGGAATGGGTTGACTTAAGATGGGTTGACGTAGAATGGGTTGAGTTAAATTAAGATGGATTGAGATGGGTTGAGTTGGAATAGGTTGAATTAAGATGGGTTGAGATGGGTTGGGATGAGATGGGGACTCATGCACCCTGATAGTTACTACTATCAGTTCTGGGAAGCAAATACCCTAGAATTTAACGCTTCCACTTTCTGAAGGTTCCAGTCTGGCTTTATTTCTTTCCATCTCAATCTGTCCCTTGAGGCCTCCAAGAGCTCATTAGAAGGTTGGAAGGTCCTTCTCTGAAATCTAGCATAGGCACAACCACCGCAGGAAGGACCCCTCTCCATCACCCAAGTCATGTTTGCTCGAAGCCCCTCAACCCAGCTAATCATGGTTGGCAACGGTCGCTTCACTTGTGGGCTCCCATTCCTGCAATCATGGTTTCTTAGCAACGGCGCGGTTAGGAAAAAAAAACACACAACATGCCTCTGCCTTTAACTTGCTATTTTGAGCTGGCAAATGCGAAGCTCTGCATTGCAACCCACCATGTGGACAATGACTAAAGCCTTCTCTTGCCCACCCACTGCGGTGCTTTGGCGCTGCGGTTGAAGGTGAGCCAAAAACAGCTTGCCCCAAAAACATGTTTATGGCTACTTATGTCCTTCTTTTGGCAGGTTTGAAGGGGAAGGTGGGTGGGTGGGTGGGTGGAAGGAGAGGAGGAGGATTGCAAAAAAAAAAAAAAGAAGAAGGAGGGAAGGGCGGAAGAAGACATTCTGGAAACCCTGAGAAGAAACAACACTTCTTGCTAAAAGAGACAGGAGAAAGAAGAGCATCAACACGCAAACATCAAACCACCCTTGGAAGAGGACATCCGGTTTTAAGTCTGTAGAGATTCTCAGTCCTCAGGTTGCCCCTAAAGGTGCTTTTTTTTTTCAGGAGGCAACTGGACTTCCTTGTTTTTTCTTTGAAGACATTTTGCTTCTCATCCAAGAAGCTTCTCCAGCTCTGAGAGGATAGTGGGGAATGGAAGGATTTATTAGTTCATTCACCTACAGAGTTGACCCTGAGGATACAGAGAAACCTCTAAGTGGCCTCAAGGACCCTCTAAAATGGATGCAAAGGACCAACTGTCTGCAAGGAGCATCAATCCTTCCCTTCCCCACCATCCAGTCAGAGCTGAAGAAGCTTCTTGGATGAGAAGGGAAACGTCGTCAAAGAAAAACCTGACACAGCCCATGACCTGAGGACACAGAGAAATCTCCAAATGGCCTCAAGGACCCTCTAAAAGGATGCAAAGGACCAGCTGTCTGCAAGGAGTACAAATCCTTCCCTTCCCCACCATCCAGTCAGAGCTGAAGAAGCTTCTTGGATGAGAAGGGAAACGTCTTCAAAGAAAAACCTGACACAGCCCATGACCTGAGGACACAGATAAACCTCCAAGTGGCCTCAAGGACCCTCTCAAAGGATGCAAAGGACCAGCTTTGTCTGCAAGGAGCATCAATCCTTCCCTTCCCCACCATCCTGTCAATCTTCTTGGGTGAGAAGCAAAATGTCTCCCAAAGAAAAGAACACTAAAGTCCAGTTGCCTCCTAAAAAAACATCTTTGGTGCATCCAGTTTTGGTCACCACAGTACAAAAATGAGGCTGAGACTCTGGTTAAAATGCAGAGAAGAACAACTAGGATGATTAAAGGCCTAAAGAATAAAACATATGAAGAATGGTTGAAAGACTTGGGTTTGGCCCGCCTAGAGAAAAGAAGAACTAGGGGGTGACATGATAGCAACATTTGAGTATTTGAGGGGTTGCCCCAAAGAAGAGGGAGTCAACTTATTTTCCAAAGCACCAGAAGCAACGGATGGAAATTAATCAAGGAGAGAAGCCACCTGGAATGAAGGAGAAAATTCCTGACAGTGAGAACAGTCTGTGGAGATTCTCAAGTCATCCAGGTCCTGGTTGCTCCTAAAGGTCCTTTTTTTTCAGCAGGCAATCGAACGTTCTTTTTTTTTCTTTGAAGCCATTTCACTTCTCATCCAAGAAGCTTCTTCAGCTCTGACAGGATAGCCAGATCCCTCCAGTCCTCACTACCTTTCAGAGCTGAAGAAGCTTCTTGGATGAGAAGTGAAACACCTTCAGAGAAAACACAACAACAAGGAAGTCCAGTTGCCTCCTGAAATAAAAAGCACCTTTGGGACAACAATGAAAGGGCAGGAGAAGAAGCAATGGGTGGAAACTAATCAAGGACAGAAGCAACTTAGAACTGAGGAGACATTTCCTGACACTGAGGACAATCAATCAGTGGAACTCCTTGCCTCCAGAAGTTCTGAATGCCCCAACACTGGAAGTCTTTAAGAAGAGGTTGGATAGCCATTTGTCTGCAGTTTTGGTCACCACAATGTGAAAAAGATGTTGAGAAAAAGAATGAAGAAAAGCAACTAAGATGATTAATGGCCACAGAGACTAAAACAGATGAAGAACGGTTGCAGGAACTGGGTATGTCTAGCTGAATGAAAAGAAGGACCAGGGGAGACATGATAGCAGTATTTCAATATTTGGGGGGCTGCCACAAAGAAGAGGGAATCAAACTATTCTCCAAGGCACCTGAGGGCAGGACAAGAAGCAATGGGTGGAAACTAATCAAGGAGAGAAGCAGCCTGGAATTAAGGAGAAATCTTCTAACAGTGTGGACAATGAAGCAGTGGAACAGAAGTTGCCTCCAGAAGTTGTGGGTGCTCCATCAATGGAGGTTTCTAAGAAGAGACTGGACAGCCCGCTTGTCTGAAATGGCATAGGATCTCCTGCTTGAGCAGGGGGGTGGACTAGAAGACCTCTGCGCTCCCTTCTAGCTCTCTTCTATCCGTGGTGAGAAAGAGTGATCTTTCTGGAGCTTGGAGCTATCTGTCCATCCGTTTTATATCCTTACCAGGTACTAGACCAGGGGTGGGCAAACTTTGCAACTTTAAGTCTGAATTCTGGGAGCTGAAGTCCTTCAGACTTAAAGTTGCAAAGGTTGGAGACCCCTGTACTAGACTCTATTCCGAGGGGCCGAGTGGATAAAAGGGACGATCTCCAGCCCAGAGGCTCCTGGAGATCTGCTCCACAAAAGCACGGTGGAAAGGAAGCCTCTCCAATCAGCCGAGCAAGGCGAATCCAATCCTTCCCTAAATCGACATGTTATGGGTGGTGATTACGCATCGATGAGCAGTGGCAGCATTCGGCCACTAGGGGGTCTCCAAGGGCTGCACATTGACCCCTTTCTATTTCTCCCCCCCTCTCTCCCATTAACCTCAACTGAATTTTCCCGGGGGGGGGGCAGTTTCTATAGCTGACCTCACACACCAGGGGTTGGGCCCGGTTCGGCTGAACCGGTAGCGATCATTTGGCCCGGGTTGCTGACGCGGAATATTTCCAGTCAACTGCGCGTGTACAAAGCGAAGGGGTACGAACCAGTACAGGAACCCACCCTTGGGTTCGTGGGGGGGCGGGATTTGGGGTGTGGAAGAAGTTTACGCATCTCAAAAGTTGCTAAGGGTGAGAAATACTGATTGAGGGAAAGGAAGCGGCTTTCATGCGGTTTGGTTGTTGGAGATGGTCTTCTATTTTACTCCGTCCTTTCTCTTCCCTCTCTCCTCTCTCTTCTTCCCTTTCCTTTCCTCTCCTTTCTTTTCCTTTCCCTCTTTCTCTCTTTCTCTCCATTCTTCTCCTTTCCTTCCCCTTTCACCCTCTCTTCTCTCTTCTCTTTCTCCTCTCTTTCTCTTCTCTATTGCCTCCCTTCCCCTCCCTTCCTCTTCCCTCTCTCCTCTCTCTTCTTCCCTTTCCTTTCCTCTCCTTTCTTTTCCTTCCCTTCCCTTCCTTTCTTTTCCTTTCCCTCTTTCTCTCTATTCTTCTCCTTTCCTTCCCCATTCCCCTCTCTTCTCTCTTTCTCCTCTCTTTCTCTTCTCTATTGCCTCCCTTCCCCTCCCTTCCTCTTCCCTCTCTCCTCTCTCTTCTTCCCTTCCCTTTCTCTTTTCTTTTCCTTCCCTTCCCTTCCTTTATTTCCTCTCTTTGACTTTTTCTTTTCCTTTCCTTTCCGTTCCTTTCTTTTCCTTTCTCCTTTCCTTTCCCTCTTTCTCTCCTCTTTTCTCCTTTCCTTCCCATTTCCCTTTCCTTCCCCTTCCTTTCCCTTTCCCTTCCCTCTCTGCTGTGTCTTATTTCCTTTCCCTTCCTTTCCTTTCCCTTCCCTTCTTCATCCATTTACTTCTCCATTCCTTCCCTTCCTTTCCTTTCTCCTTTCCCTCTTTCTCTTTTCCTCTTTCTCTCCTCTTTTCCCCTTCCCTTCCCCTTCCCTCTCTCCTGTGTCTTCTTTCCTTTCCTTTCCTTTCCCTTCTTCATCCATTTACTTCTCCATTCCTTCCCTTCCTTCCCTTCCCTTCCTTTCCTTTCTTTTCCCCTCCCTTCCTTTCTCCTTTCCTTTCCCTCTTTCTCTCTTTCTCTCCATTCTTCTCCTTTCCTTCCCCTTTCCCTTCTCTTCTCTCTTCTCTTTCTCCTCTCTTTCTCTTCTCTATTGCCTCCCTTCCCCTTCCTTCCCCTTCCCTCTCTCCTCTCTCTTCTCTCTTCGCTTCTCTCTTTGGAGAATTTGGGCATGTCTAGTCTAGAGAAAGGATGCTGAGCTTGTCAATCAGAAAAGTCGGCAGTTTGAATCCCTAGCACATAACCGAGTGGGCTCCCTTAACCTTATTTTTCTTCTCTCATCCAGCATATTCTCCCAGGCAGAGATTTCTTAAACTGAAAACCTTCATAGTGTTTGAATAAGATATATTAAAACAGTGGCTAAGATGCTGAGCTTGCCGATCACAAAGGTCGGCAGTTCGGCGGTTCGAATCCCCAGTGCCGCGTAACGGAGGGAGCTCCTGTGACTTGTCCCATCTTCTGCCAACCTAGCAGTTTGAAAGCAGGTAAAAAGGTAAGTAGAAAAAGAGGGACCACCTTTGGTGGGAAGATAACAGTGATCCATGCACCTTCAGCATTGAGTCATGCCAGCCACATGACCACAGAGACGTCTTCGGACAGCGCTGGCTCTTTGGCTTTGAAATGGAGATGAGCACTGCCCTCTAGAGTCAGGAACGACTAGCACATATGTGCGAGGGGAACCTTGACCTTTAGTCTAGAGAACAGAAGGATTAGGGGTGACATGATAGCCGTCTTCCAGGATTTGAGGGGCTGCCACAAAGAAGAAGGAGAAAACTTATTTTTCAAAGCCCCTGAAGGCAGGACAAGAAAAAATGGCTGGAAACCAATCAAGGAGAGAAGGAACCTGGGATTTAGATTGAGATTTTTTTAGATTTTATTAAACTTATATACCGCGGCCCTCTCCCATAAGGGACTCGAGGCGGTGCACAGGTGAATAAAATATGGACACAAACATATATACAAGAATAAATACGTCGGAAGTAGTCAATATAAAATCCTATTAAATAAGCAACGCCCTGTGCTAAAAATTAATTTAAAACCCTCTTATTAAAACTATACATTGATTTAAAATCAGCCGGTAAAATAGTCTCGGAAATTAGGCCAGACCAGCTAGATGGAAGAAGCGTGTCTTTAGACGTTGGTGGAAGAGGCGGAGGTCCGTGATAGTCCTGAGATCAGGGGGAAGGTCGTTCCAAAGGGCAGGGCCCGCCACAGAGAAGGCCCTTCATTTGGGCGTCGCCAGTCGGCATTGCCCGGCCGACGGCACCCGGAGAAGACCCTCTCTGTGGGAGCGGATCGATCTGAGGGATGTATGAGGAAGGAGGCGGTCTCGCAAGTAACTAGGACCTGTGCCACGGAGGGCTTTAAAGATGGTAATCAACACCTTGATTGAGGAGAAACTTCCTAACGGTGAGGACAATTAACCAGTGGAACAGCTTGCCACTAGAAGTGGTGGGCGCTCCATCACTGGAGGCTTTTCTTAAAAGAGAGTCACTTCCTGAAATGGTATAGGACAGTGACGGCGAACCTATGGCACGGGTGCCACAGGTGGCACGCGGAACCATTTCTGAGGGCACGCGAGGCGTTGCCCTGTCAGCTCCAGCACGCTTGTGTGCACTGGCCAGCTGATTTAGGCCTTCTTTGGAGGCCATTTTTCACCCTCCGGAGGCTTCAGGGAAGCTCCTGAAGCCTCTGGAGGTGGGGAGGGAAGGCTGTTTTCACCCTCCCCAGGCTCCTAGAAAGCCTCTGGAACCTGGGGAGGGCGAAAAAAGCACGTCAAAAGCAGGGGGCCGTGCACATAGCATTATGGGTGTGGCACGCCCATGCACGACCCCCCCCCCTTGCACTCCCCCCCCCCGCTTTTGGCACACAAGCCAAAAAAGGTTAGCCATCTCTGGTCTAGGATGTCTGCGTGAGATGGAGGTTGGACTAGATGACCTCCAGGGTCCCTTCCCGCTTTATTCTGATGATTCTGATGAAGCGATCTTCAGTCTAACTTATTCTTAGTATCTTTTTGTCCAGCTGGCTTTTACAACGCAATAAAACAACAGGAACAACAAGAACTTCATATATATATATATATTTAAAAACCCCAACGCTTCGATTACAAGAACTCGCTCAAAGCGAAGGTTTGGGTGAGTCATGAATAATTCAAAAAATAAATGTTAGCTGAAGCTTGGGGGGGAGAAAGAAAGGAAAAAACGAAGCAAAGCATATGTCTTTAGCAGACCAAGCATTCTCTCAAATCTTCCCCAGCAGGAGGGGCTGTTTTGGTTCAGATGATGATCAAAATAGAAGATCATCTGGATGCTATTGTTGGCTCCTGGATTGAGAGCCCCCAGTGGGGGGAAAAAAAAAACCCAGTACATTTTTGGTCTCTGTGTGGGTGATTTTTCCCTCTCTTTCTCGTTAAATCTCTGGATTTGCCTGTTGCAAAAGCTGTTTGGGAGGGGAAAACGTTGAGATCTCTGATCTAGAACAGAGAGTCGCCAAACTTGGCCGCTTGAAGGTTTGTGGACTTCGACTCCCAGAATTCGCCAGCCAATTCACATGGCTACCAGCGGGGGAAATTCTGGGAGCTGAAGTCCACAAGCCGTCAATTTGCTAAGTTTGGAGACCTCCCGATAGAATAGAAGAACAGAGTTGGAAGGGACTTTGAAGGTCTTCCAGTCCAACCCCCTCCCTAGGCAGGAAGCCCTACACCACTTCAGACAAATGGTTATCCAACATCTTTTGGAAAACTTCCAATATTGGAGCATTTACAACATCTGGAGGCAACTTCTGTTCCACTGATTCATTGTTCTCACTGTCAGGAAATTACTCCTCAGTTCTAGGTTGCTTCTCTCCTTGATTAGTTTCCACCCATTGCTTCTTGTTCTACCCCCAGGTGCCTTGGAGAATAGCTTGACTCCCTCTTCTTTGGGGCAACCCCTGAGATATTGGAAGACTGCTATCATGTCTCCCCTCGTCCTTCTTTTCATTAAACTAGACATACCCAGTTCCTGCAACCGTTCTTCCTATGTTTTAGCCTCCGGTCCCCTAATCCTCTTTCTTGCTCTTCTCTGCACTCTTTCTAGAGTCTCAACCTTTTTGTAATGGATGCAGGATTCCAGGTGTGGCCTTCCCAAGGCTTTCTAAAGTGGTACTCATACTTCACGTGATTTTGATTTTATGCCTCTTGTTTATAAAACCCAGGATTGTATTAGCTTTTTTTGGCTGCTGCCAGACACGGCCGGCTCATCTTTAAGTGATCATCCACTAAGTCTGTCCAAGGTCCCTCTCAGGCCACCAAGTTCCTTGGCCCTACATGAACAAAGAAGAGGGAGTCAAGCTATTCTCCAAGGCACCTGAGGGTAGAACAAGAAGCAATGGGTGGAAACTAATCAAGGAGAGAAGCAACTTAGAACTAAGGAGAAATTTCCTGACAGTTAGAACAATTCATCAGTGGAACAGAAGTTGCCTCCAGAAGTTGTGAATGCTCCAACACTGGAAGTCTTTAAGAAGATGTTGGATAGCCATTTGTCTGAAATGGTATAAGGTTCCTATATATGCAGGGGGTTGGACTAGAAGACCTACAAGGTCCCTTCCAACTCTGCTATTGTATTATTCTAACTCTAGGTATGTCTGCAATTGAAATCTAGGGAATATTGGAAAGAATGAAAGAGACTCAGGTGGGGAGAAAATTGTCATTTCTTTCTGCTTCTTCTGCTTCTTTTTATAACACTTCACAGGGTTGAGAATGTGTTTCCGGACAGATTTTTGATTGAAAGTGATCTTGAAACACTGGCAACAAATGGAGATTTATAAAAAACCACTTAGAGCTTTATTGAAAAATCAATACGCCCGAAACATGCCAGGGAGAAGCAGGTATATATGAACGGCTGCGTGAGCAACATGGAATAAAAGAATAGACAGAAGACAATTTTGCAAAACGTTTGCCGTTCAGTTATATTTCTCCCATTTTGCTTCCTTTACTTCTCAGAGCAAAATTGAACCTCTTTTATGCCAAATCATCGGAGCGGAGCCTTTTATTACTTTTGACTTATTTATAATCTTTTAAATACTCGACGGGGTAGATCCTGTTGGACCAAACTAGATCAAAGGCAAGTTCAATGAAAACGGGACAATTTGCCACAACAAACTCACCATGGCCAACTCACCATGGCCAACTCACCATGGCCAACTCACTATACGACAACTTAACAATTCTATTTAATTATACAATACAATACAATAGCAGAGTTGGAAGGGACCTTGTAGGTCTTCTAGTCCAACCCCCTGCGTGGGCAGGAACCTTATACCATTTCAGACAAATGGCTATCTAACATCTTTTTAAAGACTTCCAGGGTTGGGGCATTCACAACTTCTGGAGGTAAGCTGTTCCAGAGGTTAATTGTTCTAACTGTCAGGAAATTTCTCCTTAGTTCTAAGTTGCTTCTCTCCTTGATTAGTTTCCACCCATTATAATAATAATAATAATAATTTTAATACTTATAAACCGCTCCCTCTCCCCATGGGGACTCGGGGCGGTGCACAGGTAGAATAAAAAACAGTAAAAATATACAAACAACAGTAAAAATATACAAACAATTTTAAAAGCCAAATTAAACTCAACCTGTGCTAAAATTTCCATAAAACTAACTAAGCTAAAATCTACCCAATAAAACCCCAAGACAGGGAGACTATCCCAAGCCGGCCAGACGGAAAAAGTAAGTTTTTAATTTAAGACGGAAGGAGCGGAGGTCCGTGGTCGTCCTAATATCGGGGGGAAGGTCGTTCCAGAGGGCCGGGCCCGCCACAGAGAGAGCCCTTCCCCTGGGTGTCGCCCACTGACAAAGTCTAGTGGACGGCACCCGGAGAAGTCCCTCTCTGTGGGAGCGAATAGGCCGTGAGGATGTATGAGGCAGGATCCGATCCCGCAGATAGCTAGGTCCCGAGCCATGGAGCGCTTTAAAGATGATAATTAGCACCTTGAAGCGCACCCGGAAGACGACAGGTAACCAGTGCAGCTCGCGCAAGAGCGGTGTTACATGGGTAGACCTTGCGGTCCCCATAATTGCTCGCGCGGCTGCATTCTGGACTAGCTGAAGTCTCCGGGTGCACCTCAAGGGAAGCCCCATGTAGAGAGAGTTACAATAGTCCAGTCGGGATGTCACGAGCGCATGAGTGACTGTGCGAAGGGCGTCCCGATCCAATAGGGGGCGCAATTGGCGAACCAGGCGAACCTGGTAAAACGCCCTCCTGGCCACGGCTGTCACTTGATCTTCCATGGACAGCCGGGCATCCAGGAGGACACCCAAATTGCGCGCCCCATCCACAGGGGCAAGATGTTCGCCCCCTATGGCCAGCGATGGAGTGAGCTGGTTGAATCGGGCGGCCGGAAATCACAGCCACTCGGTCTTGGTCGGGTTGAGCTTGAGTCCGTTACTTTCCATCCAGATCCGTACGGCTTCCAGGCACTGGCACATCACCGCTACGGCATCGTTGGGGTGGTTTGGGGTAGATATATACAACTGAGTATCATCAGCGTATAGATGGTACTCTACCCCAAAACCACGGATGATCTCACCCAGCGGCTTCATGTATGTGTTGAACAGGAGGGGCGAGAGGACCGACCCCTGAGGCACCCCACATGTGAGGGGTCTCGCGGTCGACCTCTGCCCCCCTGCCAACACAAATTGGCAGAGAGGTAGGAGGAGAACCACCGTAAAACGGTGCCTCCCACCCCCAACCCCCCCAGCCGATGCAATAGGATACCATGGTCGATGGTATCGAAAGCCGCCGAGAGGTCTAATAGGACCAGGATGGAGGAACAACCCCCCATCTCTGGCCCTCCAGAGATCATCAACCAACGCGACCAATGCCGTCTCGGTGCTATGCCCGGGCCGAAAGCCGCCGAGAGGTCTAATAGGACCAGGATGGAGGAACAACCCCCCATCTCTGGCCCTCCAGAGATCATCAACCAACGCGACCAATGCCGTCTCGGTGCTATGCCCGGGCCGAAAGCCGGACTGGCGCGGATCTAGATAATCAACTTCCTCCAGGTGACGGGGAAACTGTTGTGCCACCACACTCTCGACAACCTTCGCCAAAAGGGAAGGTTGGAGACTGGACGGTAGTTGTTCAAAAGAGCTGGATCCAAAGAGGGCTTCTTAAGGAGGGGCCTCACCATTGCTTCTTTTAGGGAAGCAGGCAAGGAACCCTCACTTAAGGATGCGTTGACAACCTCTTGGAGCCAGCTTCGTGTCACCTCCCAGGATGCCAGTACAAGCCAGGAGGGACACGGGTCCAATAAACATGTGGTGGCTCGCAGTCGCCCACGTAACCTGTCCATATCCTCGGAAGTAAAGAAGTCAAACTCCTCCCAAACAAGATCTGTCTCGTGGCATCCCACTGGGCCATGAATGGGGGCTAGCTCGTTTTGTATCTGAGCGATTTTCTCCTGCAGAAAAGTCACAAATTCCTCTGCTCTACCCTGTAACGGGGCTTCCCGCACCCTCTGTTGAAGGAGGGAGCGGGTCACCCTAAACAGGGCGGCCTGGCGGTTTTCTGCGGATGCTATGAGAGTAGCACAATGGTGACGTTTGGCTACTCTCAGCGCCACAATGTAAGTCCGTAAATGGGCTCTTACCTGTGTCCGGTCAGATTCAGAACGGGTAGACCTCCATCTTCTCTCTAGGCATCTCTTGCGGCGTTTCATCACCCCCAGCTCCTCGGTAAACCAAGGAGCCAGGGTGTTGTCCTGCCCCCAGGTGCCTTGGAGAATAGTTTGACTCCCTCTTCTTTGTGGCAGCCTCTGAGATATCGGAACACTGCTATCATGTCTCCCCTGGTCCTTCTCTTCATCAAACTAGACATACCCAGTTCCTGCAACCGTTCTTCATATGTTTTAGTCTCCAGTCCCCTAATCATCTTGGTTGCTCTTCTCTGCACTCTTTCCAGAGTCTCCACGTCTTTTATTATTTAAAATAAACGTATTTTATTATTTAAAATAAATTTTAAAAAATATGATTAATTGTTCTAACTGTCAGGAAATTCCTCCTTAATTCTAAGTTACTTCTCTCCTTGATTTGTTTCCATCCGTTGCTTCTTGTCCTACCCCAAGGTGTTTTGGAGAATAGCTTGACTCCCTCTTCTTTGGGGCAACCCCTGAGATATTGGAAGGCTGCTCTCCTGTCTCCCCTGGTCCTTCTTTTTATTAAACAAGACATCCCCAGTTCCTGCAACTGTTCCTCATATGTTTTAGTCTCCAGTCCCCTAATCCTAGTTCTTCTTTTCATTAAAGATCTTGATTCTCTCCCTCTGTTGATGCAGCCTAGAACTGAGTTGGCTTTTTTGGCAGCTGCTGCACATTGCTGGCTCCTATTTCAATGGTTGTCCACTAGGTCTCCAAGATCCCTCTCACAGTTACTACTATTGAGCCAGGTACCATCTATACTGTACCTCTGCATTTGGTTTTTGTTGCCTAAATATAGAACCTTACTCTTTTCGCCCTTGAATTTCATTTTCTTAGATAGTGCCCAATGTTCAAATTTGTCAAGAATCTTTTTGGCCATTCACATTTCATTCTGTCCCTGCTTTTGCATTCTTTCTTTAATGATTCTACCATTTCTTTGATAGCAGTGTAACTTTTGTTCTGCCATGATTTGTCACACAGTGAGTTGGCCGTTGTTTAATGGCAGGTTTTAACGAAGAGATTGGATAACCATTTGTCTGAAATGGTATAGGGTTTTCTGCTTGAGCACGGGGCTGGACTAGAAGACCTCCAAGGTCCCTTCCTATTCCTATTCTGTTTAGCACCTGAGGATAGAACAAGAAGCAATGGGTGGAAACTAATCAAGGAGAGAAGCAACTTAGAACTGAGGAGAGATTTCCTGACAAAATTCAAATTCAAATTAAGATTTATTAACCGCACCCTCTCCCCACAGGGACCCGGGGCGGTCCACAGGCATAATCAAAAACAATATACAAAATACAAACATTACTTAAAATAAAATTAAATAAATCTACCTATGCTAAAAATATATAATTAAAACCCATTAAAATTTGTAATTAAAAGACAGAGAGAACTATTCAAGGCCGGCCAGTCGAAAGAGATGGGTCTTCAATTTTACCCGGAAGGAGCGGAGGTCGGTGGTCGTTCTAATATCAGGGGGAAGGTCGTTCCAGAGGGCCGGGCCCGCCACAGAGAGCGCCCTTCCCCTGGGCGTCGCCCGCTGACAAAGTCTAGTGGACGGCACCCGGAGAAGCCCCTCTCTGTGGGAGCGAATCGGTCGTGAGGATGTGTGGGGCAGGATCCGATCTCGCAGATAGCTAGGTCCCGAGCCATGGAGCGCTTTGAAGATGATAACTAACACCTTGAAGCGCACCCGGAAGACGACAGGTAGCCAGTGCAGCTCGCGCAGGAGCGGTGTAACATGGGCAAACCTGGAGGTGCCCATAATTGCTCGCGCGGCCGCATTCTGAACTAACTGAAGCCTCCGGGTGCACCTCAAGGGGAGCCCCATGTAGAGAGAGTTGCAATAGTCCAGTCGGGATGTCACGAGGGCATGGGTGACTGTGCGAAGGGCGTCCCGATCCAATAGGGGGCGCAATTGGCGAACCAGGCGAACCTGGTAAAACGCCCTCCTGGCCACGGCTGTCACTTGCTCTTCCATAGACAGCCGGGTATCCAGGAGGACACCCAAATTGCGCGCCCCATCCACAGGGGCAAGATGTTCGCCCCCTATGGCCAGCGTTGGAGAAAGCTGGTTGAATCGGGCAGCCGGAAACCACAGCCACTCGGTCTTGGTCGGGTTGAGCCTAAGTCCGTTACTTCCCATCCAGATCCGCACGGCTTCCAGGCACTGGCACATCACCGCTACGGCATCGTTGACAGTGAGGACAATGAACCAGTGGAACAGAAGTTGCCTCCAGAAGTTGTGAATGCCCCAACACTGGAAGTCTTTAAGAAGATGTTGGCGAGCCATTTGTCTGAAATGGTATAAGCTTCCTGTTCCTTCACATTTGTGTGAAGTGGTGTAGGGCTACTGCCTAGGCAGGGGGTTGGACTAGAAGACCTCCAGGATCCCTTCCAACTGTATTATTCTATTCTATTCTATTCCATATTTATTATTGTATTCTATTCCATTCCATTCCATTCCATATTTATTATTCTATTCTATTCCATTCCATTCCATTCCATATTTATTATTCTATTCTATTCTATTCTATTCTATTCTATTCTATTCTATTCTATTCCATTCCATTCCATTCCATTCCATATTTATTATTCTATTCTATTCTATTCTATTCCATTCTATTCCATTCCATTCCATTCTATATTTATTATTCTATTCTATTCCATTCCATTCCATTCCATATTTATTATTCTATTCTATTCTATTCCATATTTATTATTCTATTCTATTCTATTCTATTCCATTCCATTCCATTCCATTCCATTCCTGCCAACTCTGTTATTCTGTTGTTCACTAAATGTATGGGATGCCTACAAGGGTCATTTTTAATGAAAGGTCATACAAAGGTAGTATTTACTGTGGTTAGTGAATGGACAACTCTTGCGATTGTGAGGGTGTGATGGAGAATGACAAAGCAGATGATGACAAATGCCATCATTTTCCTTTCTCTTTTCCCAATTTCTTTGCAATGTGGGAGGAACACGTTAAAATGCTATAATGGCAGCTTTGGAGCCCAAGAAATCCCCATCTTCTTAACGGGCAGAGTCAGGATGACTCTGTAACCATGACAACAGGAAATTCAAGTTATCTCCCAACTGAAAATGGTCCTTTATTCTTCTTTCACCCATCCTTTCCTAAAATTGGGGGTCCCCCCCCCCAGGTTTTTCCGAGAAGTGACGGTAGCTCAGTGTGGGTGGAAAACAGGAGGGTAGAAGGCTTGAATCTCATAAACCTAACTTTCAAAATATAGCAATGTGCTCTGGATATCAATTTAGAGATCCTGAATTGGAACTTCAGGGAGACCTATGATGAGAGGAAGGACTAGGCGAGATAGGATAGCAGTCTTCCAATATCTCAGAGGGTGCCCCAAAGAAGAGGGAGTCAAACTACTCTCCAAGGCACCTGAGGGCAGGACAGAAAGCAATGGGTGGAAACTAATCAGGGAGAGAAGCAACTTAGAACTGAAGAGAAATTCACTGACAGTGAGAACAATAAGTCAGTGGAACAATTTGTCTCCAGAAGGTGTAAATGCTCCAACACTGGAAGTTTTTGAGAAGACATTGGACATCCATTTGTCCAAATAAATGGTGTAGGGTTTACTGCCTAAGCAGGGGGTTGGACTAGAAGACCTCCAAGGTCCCTCCCAGCTTTGTTATTCTACTCTATTCCATTCCATTCCATTCATTATTCTATTCTATTTTATTCTGTTCTGTTCCCTTCCCTTCCCTTTTCTTCCATTCTTCTATTCTATTCTCTTTTCTTCTTTCCCCTATTTGATTCCATTCCATTCCATTCTACTCCTTTCCTTTCCATTTTGCATTTTGCATTTTACATTTTTGACAACTATCTTTAAAGCGCTCCATGGCTCGGGGCCTAGTTATATGCGAGACCGCCTCCTGCCCCATACATCTGTTGAGTCCCCAAGCCTATGTCCCAGACAACCTGTCTGGTAACCTATGAGTCACCGCATTCCGGAGCTGAGCCAGCAGCTGCAGTGATTAACAGAGACAAGCTGTCTGGAATCTGTCTGGAAAGGAGTTACAATGTTGCAACTGCTTGCTAGGAGTTTCCTGCCTGGTAACTCTATATAAGAGGTTGCCAGAGAAGAAACCTTGCCAGTTGAATCTTGTGTGTGTTGTAAATAGTGTGAATAAACGTTCCTGTTGTTTTGACCATGCCTGAGTCGGAATCCTTTGTCTGATCTAACACTGGCGACGAAGGTGGGATTCAGGCCGTGGCCTTAGAACGCAACGGGTAACGAATACTTCAACAACAGAGCGCAGCGCGACGCACAGCCTCACCATGGCTACGGCGACAATGCCTCCGTTTGTACCGTTCGACCCGATGAAGGAACAATGGGCTTCCTTCTTAGCCCGGTTCGAGTGCTTCTTGATAGCCAGCGACTACGGCGAACTCGCGCCTGCCAGGAAGCTGAGCCTATTCCTCCAGTGCGGCGGCCCTGAATTGTTTGCTGCCGCCCGAACCATAGCAGCACCCGCAGCGGTGCACGAAGTGCCGTGGGACGATCTCCTGGGCCGCCTGAGAGCACACTACGCGCCGGCGCCTTCCCGCATAGCGCATCGCTATGCATTCAGGCAATGTGTGCAACAGCCGCAACAGTCGGTAGCCGAGTTCCTGCAGAAATTGAGAGCGACCGCAATCCCCTGCGAGTTCCCTGCTGGCTTCCTGGAGGAATCCCTACTGGAGCAGTTTGTATGCGGCGTAAGAGACATCCGCCTAAAGCGCCGCTTGCTTTCAAAAACTGTCCTGACTCTCGAGCAAGCGGTGGAAGAAGCACGTGCGACAGAATTGTCGGAGATCTCCACATCCGACATGGGCCGCGCGCGCCCTCCTCTTTTCCCCACTCCGCAAGCGTGTCTGGTAGACGAAATAGCGCCGCTGGATGAGCTGGAGGAGGATGACCGTGGGGACTGCATGAGGGTGACCGGGCGCGTGCCGAATCGCGCATTCACACCGCAGCAGAAGTCCGGGAACTGCCTAGGCTGCGGAGGGGCCCACCAGAGACCAGAGTGCCCATTCAAGGCATCGGTGTGCCGCAGATATGGCAGGAAAGGACACCTAGCAGCTGTGTGCCGTGCTGCCGCTCCAGCGACAACGCCAGCTGCCGCCTCCAGAACCGTTCCACCAGGACAACGAGGGTCGCAGAAGCGTTCAGGACGCTACCAGCCACAGCCGACCGACTGCTTCGCGCTGGCGGAGATGCCCCCAGCTCTAAGCTACGACCAGGCAGAGAGTAGGAGACTGTCAACAGTGGTTTGCTTAGAGGGGGTGGGGGTAAAAATGGAAATAGATTCAGGGTCCTCTAGATCACTCATGTCCTGGGCGCATTTAGTTAAGCTTTGCCCCAAGCTCAGGAAGCGGGATCTCGGCCCCACGGCGACGATCCTGAAAGATTACCAGGGCTCACAAATTCCCATTCTAGGTCTGCACAGAGTGAGAGTAGACTACGGCCCCTTCCACGGATCCCTTCCCATCCTGGTAGTGGCCAAACCCCTAGCTGCCTTGATCGGATTGGACTGGTTTCCAGCCTTGGGACTGTCAGTCCAAGGAGTACACAGCGTGCCAGCCAGTTCTCCGGTAGACGAAGTAATCAGAGAGTTCAACGACGTCTTTGATGGCAGCTTAGGAACGTACAAAGGCACTCCAGTTTCCCTAAATTTGGACCCCCAGGTTGCTCCAGTCCGCTTGAAGGCCCGCAGGCTGCCGTTCGCGCTGAAGCCCAAGGTTGAAGCGGAATTGGATCGATTGGTGGCACAGGGCGTGCTCGAACCCGTCGATCAGGCGAAATGGGAGACCCCAATTGTGGTCCCCATTAAGCCCGACGGGTCCGTGAGGATCTGCGCCGACTATAAGTCGACGATCAACCTCGGGCTTCAGGCGAACCCATACCCGGTTCCGGTGGTGCAAGACCTACTCCACTCATTGGGACGAGGTCGAGTGTTCGCGAAACTGGATATGGCGCAGGCCTACCAACAGCTCCCGGTGGATGACGAGGCTGCGGAAGCGCAGACCATCGTGACCCACCGTGGGGCTTTCCGCTGTCGCCGTCTCCAATTCGGCGTGTCCGTAGCCCCGGGGATCTTCCAGAGCCTCATGGAGCGACTGCTCCATGGGCTCCCTGGCGTTGTACCGTATTTTGACGACGTCCTGATTGCTGCTTCCAGCATATCAGAACTCGCCAAAACGTTACGGAAGGTCCTCAGAGTTTTCAGGGGCGCGGGTTTAAAGTTGAAACGCAGCAAATGTACGTTTGCTGCGCCTAGGGTGGAATTCCTGGGTTTCATGATTGACGCCCAAGGAATTCACCCAACCCCCTCCAAGGTCGAGGCCATCCAAAAGGCCCCCACTCCTGCCTCCAAAACGGAGCTGCAGGCATTCCTCGGCCTTTTGAATTTCTACGCGCCGTTTATTCCCCATAAGGCATCGCTAGCCGAGCCGCTGCATCGGTTGCTTGACCGATCCGCGGCCTGGCACTGGGGCAGCCGCGAAGCACACGCGTTCGCGGCTGTCAAAGCCATGCTCACGTCAGATGCAGTACTAGTCCAGTACCATGACAGGCTTCCTCTGACGCTTGCGTGCGATGCCTCCCCTTTTGGCCTGGGGGCTGTCCTTAGCCACGTCTTTCCAGACAGCTCGGAAGCCCCCATTGCTTTTTACTCCCGGACAATGTCTCAAACGGAGAGAAACTACAGCCAAATCGACAAGGAGGCTTTGGCTGTAGTGTCCGGGATTAAGAAGTTCCACAATTACCTCTATGGGCGGACCTTTTCTGTTGTCACGGACCATAAGCCGCTCCTTGGGCTATTGGCCGGTGACCGTCCGACACCCCCCATCCTGTCGCCCAGGATGACCCGCTGGACGGAATTCCTGGCAGCGTATGACTATACGCTGCTATACCGTCCTGGCAAGCAGATAGGGCATGCTGATGCCCTAAGCCGCTGCCCTCTCCCGGGGCCGGATCCGGCCCCTGTGCCTGCTCTCTCTGTCCTGATGGTCGCGGAGTCGGACTTGCCCCTGTCCTCTTCCGCCGTTGCCGCTCACACCCGCGCAGACCCCCTCCTCGCCCAGGTCTGCCGATGGGTGCTGAGGGGCTGGCCTTCGGGCAGTGTGGCTGAAAACTTTCGGCCTTACAAGTCACGCCAGCTGGAGCTCTCGCTCCATTGCGGGTGCTTGTGTTGGGGAGATCGGGTCATCGTCCCTTCCCCTCTCCGGCACATGGTTCTTCAGTCGCTCCATGCCAACCACCCAGGCATCGTCCGTATGAAGGCATTGGCCCGGAGCTATGTCTGGTGGCCCGGCATGGACGCTGAAGTGGCGGAATGGGTGGCCGCCTGCTCCTCCTGCCAATCGTCCCGGCCGGCCCCGCCGGTCTCCCCGCCGAGGGAGTGGGATGCCCCCAGGTGCCCATGGTCCAGGCTCCACTTGGATTTCGCGGGTCCCTTCCATGGCCAGAATTTCCTCGTGGTGGTGGATGCGTTCTCACGCTGGGTGGAGGTGATTCTCATGGCTTCCACCACAGCGGACAGCACGGTGCGTGCCTTGCGCCGTCTGTTCGCGACCCACGGGTTGCCGGACGTCGTTGTGTCCGACAACGGACCCCAATTTCAATCCTCCACCTTCTTGGACTTTCTGGCCACCCAAGGGATCCGCCACGCGCCGGTCGCCCCTTATCACCCGGCGTCTAATGGACGCGCGGAACGAGCCGTGCGCTCAGCCAAGGAAGCCTTGGCCCGTTTGGATAAAGGGGACTGGCAGGCAAGGGTGGCCGCGTACCTTTTGGGACAGCATGTCACACCTTGCCCAGCCACAGGGAAAAGCCCCGCGGAGCTCTTGATGGGCCGACGCTTGCGGACCACTCTGGACAGACTGCACCCCGATTACGACGGGTTGCAGAGGGGCAACCTGCAGATTCCCACTCCTCGTTTATTTGAAATTGGGGACCTGGTTTGGGCAAGGAACTTTTCAGGGGAGCCGCGCTGGATTGCCGCAACCATTTTGGACGTAACCAGACCCTGTTCTTACAGAGTCGGCCTTCAGGATGGATCCGAGTGGCGGCGCCACCTGGATCAACTGAGGCGCCGCCTGCCCGAAACAGCAGTCACCACGCCAGGCCGTTCCTGCCCGTTGGCCCCCGTTGGGCCGTTGTTCTCTGCTCAAGCCGAGCAGTTGTTTGGAACCCCGGAGTCCCTAGCCGGTCCAGACCTCGTATCGGCGGGAACAGCACGGAAAGACCGCCAGGACCTCACAGCCCAATCTGACTCTCAGCTGGGGGCCTCGCCCATGGGGGAACCACCCTACCAGAATAATACTCGCCAGCAAATGCCAACTACCTCAAGCCCGGTCGCCACGCCCCCTCACCCGGACTTGCTAGGGTCGGCATTGCCGCCTACGGCGACTCCACCTCCGAGGGCAGGCCGCGATGACGTAGGCGAAGGCTCCGTGTCCCACAGGGAGGAGCCTCCTCAAGAACTAAGGCGGTCAGGGCGGACCCGACACCGCCCCGCCTATCTGAACGACTACGCGTGCGCATGTACTGTGTTGGACAGAGAACCTAGACACATGCGCACTGACTATGGGGGAAGGAGTGTTGAGTCCCCAAGCCTATGTCCCAGACAACCCGTCTGGTAACCTATGAGTCACCGCATTCCGGAGCTGAGCCAGCAGCTGCAGTGATTAACAGAGACAAGCTGTCTGGAATCTGTCTGGAAAGGAGTTACAATGTTGCAACTGCTTGCTAGGAGTTTCCTGCCTGGTAACTCTATATAAGAGGTTGCCAGAGAAGAAACCTTGCCAGTTGAATCTTGTGTGTGTTGTAAATAGTGTGAATAAACGTTCCTGTTGTTTTGACCATGCCTGAGTCGGAATCCTTTGTCTGATCTAACAACATCCCTTAGACCGATACGCTCCCACAGAGAGGGCCTCCTCAGGGTGCCGTCGGCTGGACAATGCCGACTGGCGACACCCAGGGGAAGAGCCTTCTCTGTGGGGGGCCAGCCCTCTGGAATGACCTACCCCCTGAATTACGTACCATCACCGACCTCCGCCTCTTCCGCCAATGTCTTAAGACATATTTGTTTCAACAAGCCGGCCTAGCCTAACCTCCCATGGGGACTTTTAGATAGTTTTAAATTGGGTTTTTAAAATTTGGTTTTAGCGCAGGATAGGTTTATTTAATAGTTTTTAAATTATATTTATTGTATTTTGTATGTTTTTAAATTTCCTGTGCGCCGCCCTGGGTCCTCTGTGGAGAAGGGTGGGATATAAATTTAAATAAATAAATAAATAAAATAAATTTTCCATTTTCCATTTTCCATTTTCCATTTTCCATTTTCCATTTTCCATTGCATTGCATTCGATTCTATTCGATTCTATTCTGTTCAGAGGCTCCCTTGAATAGAGTTGGATCACTGCCGCAGACCACAGGACCTAAGCCACCTTGAGATCTTTTCCAAAGGAAGAACCTCAAAAGTCATTAGGGGGCTTCCCCGTTGCCTTCCCGGCACTCCCCCATGCCAGCTGGCCTTCCGAGATTGGCCAGTGGGTGGGTGGGTGGGTGGCCCTTGGTGGAGATGTAGCCACCACTCTGGGGCTGAGAGAAGCAGTGGCAGTGGTGCTTTGGGTGGGCAGGTGCCAGGTGGATGTCCTGGGGCTGCTGTCTGCCTTTGTGACCTGCCCATGGGGACACCAGGAAGCCCACGTGGAAGGCAGGCAAGCGTGGTAGGGCTGCCAGGAAGGGAGTAGGCTGTAAGTTCCCTTCCCCTCGGCCATACTAGTTGTTCCTGACTCTAGGGGGCACTGCTCACCTCTGTTTCAAAGACGAAGAGCCAGGGCTCTCCGAAGACGTCTCTGTGGTCATGTGGCCGGCATGACTCAACGTGGCCAGAAGGAGCAAGGGACGCTGTTCCCTTCCCACCAAAGGTGGTCCCTGTTTTTCTACTGGCATTTTTTTTACGTATTTCTAATGGCTAGATTGGCAGGCGCTGGAACAAGTCACAGGAGCTCGCTCAGTTATGCGGGGCTAGGGATTCGAACCACTGATCTGCCAACCTTTCTGATCAACAAGCTGAGCCTCTCAGGCACTGAGCCACCACGTCCCTTAGATGCATACATATACCTACCCTGTTTCCCTGAAAATAAGACCTCCCCGGATAATAAGCCCAATCGGGCTTTTGAGCGCATGGGCTAAAATAGGCCCTCCCAAAAAAATAAGCCCTCCCCAAAAATATTGCAACACAACAGCAGCCATGAGCTGACCACACTGGCTGCCTCCTGCACCCCAAAAATAATAAAAACTCCCCCAAAATAAGGCCAAGAGCTTATTTCGGGGGTCAAAAGAAAATAAGACACTGTTTTATTTTTTGGGAAATTCCACAACACCCTGTTAGGGCCCCAATTAAGGGAGGAGACATACTGTTTCCTCTTCTGCCTTTCGGCTCATCACCAGAGACCATCTAGACAGAAAGCCATGAGTTCCGTTGTGTGATTTTTTAAATATGTGTGTTAGGTTGTTGTGCTGATCAAAGGAAACAGTATGCTTCCTCCCTTAATTGGGGCCTAACAGGGTGTTGTAGAACAAGTATATACTTATCCTCCTGTCTCAGCTGAACAGGAAGAGAACCTAGTGGCCTAATGGCTAAGGCTCCTGCCTAGCATGTAATACAGCCCCGGTTCAAATCTGATGAGAGCTAAAAAGCTTGAAATAGATCTATTCTAGTCTCCCTGATTTATTTATTGATCAGCTCATAAAACTAATGTATGTATGTATGTATGTATGTATGTATGTATGTGTGTTACGTATGTATGTATGTGTGTTACGTTTTTGAGCTGATCAATAAATAAATAAGGGAGACTAGTATAGATCTATTTCAAGCTTTTTAGCTCTCATCAGCTAGCCATACCCTTACTGGGATTTGAACCGGGGCTATATTACATGTTAGACAGATGTTTTAGCCACTAAGCCACCAGGTTCTCCTCCTGATCAGCTGAGACAAGCATACATACATACATATATTCCTTCTCTGCCGAAAGGCAGAGAAGGAAACAGTATGTCTCCTCCCTTAATGGGGCCCTAACAGGAAGTTGTGAAAACAATTATCTATACTAAATACTCCTGTCTCAGCTGATGCAATAAGGTAGAGCCGGTTAGGCTGAATTGCTAGGCTTCTGCCTGAGATGCATTAGAGCCCCGGTTCGAATCCCAGGAAAGGGTATGGCCAACTGATGAGAGCTAACAAGCTCGAAATAGATCTATCTTGGTCTCTCAAATTTAAATTTATTGATCAGCTCATAAAAACTAACACACAAACATCTATCCATCCAACCATCCACTCACCCTCTTACATACCTACCTACCAACCCTACCTACCTATGTTATCTATAATTTATTTATTACTAAATATCTAAATATGTGTATTTGTATAAAAGCACAGGGTGTCTGACTCCATGTGGACACAAGCTGTGCAATTCTTGGACCGAGCTCAATCCACGTTTCCTGGGGAACATCTGGGAGTTTGGCAGCCAGACAAATGACACATCAATAGACACATGGAGATTAGCCACATTTACACATCATTCAGGGGAATAAAAGACAATAAAAAGCTAAGCAGGGAAGCGAAAGGACAGAATCCATCCCCATCAGCAGTGAACATGCAGATAAGCAGGGATTTAACACCAGGCAAACAATGAAGTGGAAAACAATACCCTAATCAAGGAATTACCAAGGAGACAGACAATTAAGCAGACAGACAATCAAGCAGAAAACAATAGAGTAATCAAGGCACTACCTAAGAGATTTCCTCCCCCCACCAATACTGCCAGGGCAAGCTACTGTATATAAATAAGGGGCAGACCCTACCTTTTCTAGCACTGATGACGTTACCTAGTTTGGTAATGAAATGTCTGCAAGAAACCAACCAAGCTGAGAGAGTACCAAGAATTCCACAGTCGTTGTCGTCGTCCTCCTCCTCCTCCTCCTCCTCCTCCTCCTCGCCACATACCCATTCCCTTCTAAGCACTGGTGATGTTCCTAGTTGGGTCATGAAACGTCTGCGAGAAAACTACCAAGCTCAGAGAGCACCAAGGATTCCACAGTCATTCTCCTTGTTATCCTCCTCCTCCTCTTCCTCCTTCTCCTGTCTACAAAACCCCACGGCCTAGCACTGATGGTGTTATGTAGCTGGGTTATGAAACATCTGAAAGGGGGAGAAGAAGGATTAGAACTGGAATTCTTGAGAGCCCAAGAGAAAACAGATAAAGGAGGAAGAAAAGGAAAACGAGTTGTATTGGTAGATCAAAAGGAATAGTAGCATGGTTGGTATTGTTATGTAACGAATTAAGAAAAAAAGAAATTGCAGGATATTGTTAATTGTAGAAAAATATTGAAAGAAATGCTCTCTTTGTTAAAACTAACGGAGATATATATATGTGTGCGTGTGTGTGTATGTGTTAGGTTTTTTTGAGCTGATCAATAAATAAATCAGGGAGACTAGGATAGATCTATTTCGAGCTATTTAGCTCTCATCAGCTAGCCATCCCCTTACTGGGATTCAAATTTATTTATTGATCAGCTCAAAAAACCTAACACACATATAAAAAAAAGTACACAATGGAACTCATAGCTTTCTGTCTAGATGGTCTCTGGTGATGAGCCGAAAGGCAGAAAAGGAGAGCAGTATGCTTCCTCCCTTAATTGGGGCTTGACAGGGTGAAGTGACACACCCATATATATACAAAATTCCATGTAAAATCTGCCCTGCCACTTACATAGGACAAACCAACAGAAGGATAAGTGCACGTATCGCAGAACATAAAAATGCATTAAAAAATCACCTTAATACCTCATCTCTTAATCAACATTTCAAAACTACAGGACATGACATTGACTTTCAAGGAACTAAAATGATCTCCAAGGTTGAACAGCTGAACAGGAGAATAATCAGAAAAGCCATGGAAATAGAGAAGCAACCTAACAATATGAACAAACGTGATGACACCTCCCGTCTACCAGACATCTGGAGACCAGCACTGACCAACAGCCGAGCCCCACCCTCCACCCAAGCCATTGAAATTCAAAATAAGGGGAAACATACAAATAAGACCAATCAGCATCAATCTACCAATCATGATACAGCTGCACAGCCAATCAACCCACTCACAACAATAGTCAGCACTCCACCCCCCTCCCCACCAAGATTTAAGGAAGGGCAACGCCTTCGCAATCACAGACCGAAGCCTGAGGATGGCAAGTGAGATTTTGCTGAAACGTTGCAATAACAATTCCATGCTATATACACGGGAAAACACCCGAGGATGGCAATACCAGCATATGTATGTATGTATGTATGTAGGTAGGTAGGTAGGTAGGTAGGTAGCAGTGGTGGGTTTCAATTTTTTTAGAACCTACTCTGTAGGTGTGGCCTATTTTGTGGGTGTGGCAGTCATGTGACAGGGTGAGAGTGGCCAACTTGTAAAATGTGGTGAAACTCATTTAACAACGCTCTTGCTTAGCAACCAAAATTTTGGGCTCAATTGTGATGATAAATTCTTTCTTTCTTTCTTTCTTTCTTTCTTTCTTTCTTTCTTTCTTTCTCTTTCTTTCTTTCTTTCTTTCTTTCTTTCCTTCCTTCCTTCCTTCCTTCCTTCCTGCCTTCCTTTCCTTTCCTTTCCTTTCCATTGGGTTACTGGCAGCGGCAGGCCAGACTTACTTCTGGGTCTGCCGGTGGAACCCCCTCTCACCGGCTCTCTAAATTTCACCATCCGGTTCTTGCAAGTAGGTGCGAGCCTGCAGAAACCAACCACTGGTAGGTAGGTAGGTAGGTAGGTAGGTAGGTAGGTAGGTAGGTAGGTAGTTTATAGTAAAGTAGGCCTACAGAGAAATATGAAATGGTAATTTGGTATAATTTTTGAAGGGACAATCAAAGAGATCGTTTCTGTATGAAGAAAAAAATAAGTATAAAAATGGAAAGTAACGAAAGAAAATAATTTGGCTGAAAGTGATAACTAAGCTATGATGTAAAACGGATTGGGTAAAGGAGAGGGTGTAAAAGGAAAGGAAAGATCCAATCAACACTTTGTTTCTATAATATGTGTGAATTTGTATTAAAATAAAAAACTTTGGATTGCCGGGAAAAATAAAATCATCTGCAAGCAAACAATGAAGCTCAGAGACGACCAAGGGCTCTGCAGTTCAACTTTGAGTTACAAATATTATCTTCTTTTGGAGAATTCTGTAGCTCCAGGAAGGTATTTTAAGGCTTTATAACATAATTGGAAGTGTCAGGGCTGATAAGACGCTAGTCAAACACTGATTCCCACGATCAGTTCAGATATAACCCAAGTGCAACTAATTCTTCACCAAAGACAAAATCATAGTTTCTCACCAGAATCCTTCATCTTGTTTCTTGCCTTACCTAGATCCATTCAACCAATGCTTTTGGTAGGAAGTCAGTATCTTAATTCAGATTCTCTACAAACTGGGTTTATGCCAAGACCCTATCAGCAAAGCCTAACCGGGAAAGACAATGTCATATGATAATGTGGTTTAAGGACAATAAATAGGAGGGTAGGATAGTTTGTACAGACTGGAGAAGCTCTCATTTGTTCTTGTTCTTGTTTTGTTTTTTTAATATAATTTTATTATTATTTATTTATTTTATTTTATTAAATTTATAAACCGCTCCACTCTCCCCGCAGGGACTCGGGGCGGTGCACAGGAAATTAAAATAGAAAAAAGTAAAAACATAGCGATTAATAAATACTAAAAGCAAATTAAATCCCAATAACCCTGTGCTAAAATCCTAAAACCATTAAATAGCCTAAAAGTCATTTCCCCTTAAAATCCAAATTTAAAACAGTTTAGTCTTCAGTCAAATTTGATGGTAAGGATTAGGCCAGGCCGGCGAGATGAAAAAAGTGCATAATTATAAACTAGTAACAGAAAAAAAAAATAGAAATGGGACTTTGACAAGACAAAACTACATAGGTATAACTGGGAGTGACTCACCCCCTATATAATAATAATAATAATAATAATAATAATAATATTTATGTATACAGCTACCAGGTAAGATTAGGGGACTGGAGGCTAAAACATATGAAGAACGGTTGCAGGAGCTGGGTATGTCTAGTTTGATGAAGAGAAGGACCATGGGAGACATGATAGCAGTCGTCCGATATCTCAGGGGTTGCCACAAAGAAGAGGGAGTCAAACTATTCTCCAAGGCACCTGGAGGCAGGACAAGAAGCAATAGGTGGAAACTAATCAAGGAGAGAAGCAACTTAGAACTGAGGAGAAATTTCCTGACAGATAGAACAATTAACCTCTGGAACAGCTTGCCTCCAGAAGTTGTGAATGCCCCAACCCTGGAAGTCTTTAAAAAGATGTTAGATAGACATTTGTCTGAAATGGTATAAGGTTCCTGCCCATGCAGGGGGTTGGACTAGAAGACCTACAAGGTCCCTTCCAACTCTGCTATTGTATTGTATTGTATTGTATTGTATTGTATTGTATTGTATTGTATTGTATTGTATTGTATTGTATTGTATTGTATTGTATTGTAACCTCCTATATCATCTTACTACATTTCCAGGTATTCCAGTTATTTCTGTTTATCTATATCTTACATTTATTAATTCTTTATAATTTTTACTGCTCCATATATTTATTTTATTTACTATTTACATATCTACATTGCAGTGGTGGGATTCAAATAATTTAAGAACCGGTTCTCTGCCCTAATGACCAGCTGGGTAGGCATGGCTTGCTGGACATGTGACCATGTGGGCATGGCAAACTCAACATCATTCAGGTCGATGGGCGCTTCACCTTAGCTGTTACAACGTAGTAAGGGTTAACCAGAGAGGCAGTTTCTGTAAGCAGGGCAATCAAGATCAGGCTAGAAACAACACCAGAATGTTCCCTTCCTGCCTTCCTTACAGGATTAGCCCTGTAAAGTGGAAGGAAACAAAAGGAGATTTCTTCCAACAACCGGTTCTCTGAAATGCTTAGAAAGTTAACAACCGGTTCTCCCGAATAGGTGCGAACTGGCTGAAACCCGCCACTGCAAGCATTGTATATTTTTCCCTATCGCTCATCCCGTAACCTTTTTACCTCTATCCATTCATACCATTTTTCCCAACTTTGATAAAATATTGCTTCCTGTCTGTCTTTGAGAATATATGTTAGTCTGTCGCATTCAGCACACCAGAAGATTTTGTGGATAATTAGTGGGTCTGATGGTCGTTCTTTCCCTTCCCATAACCGTGCGTATGCTATTCCGGCTGCAGTGGTCATGTGTGTGAAAAGATACCAGAAGCTCTCATTTCTGAATGAAGTCCTAAAGATGGGGTCACCCAGAGATGTGGGGGAACGGAGGTGTTTGAGCTTCTTTATCCCCAAATGGAGAGAATGACGCCATTTTAGGTAAGTTTCAAATTTCAACTTTTTAAAAAATATATTTGGAAATAAACAGAAAAAAAGAGGCTTTTGAATGAAAATCAGATTCTGAAACACACATATATATAAGGTAAAGATTCCCCTTGCACATATGTGCTAGTCATTCCTGACTCTAGGGGGCGGTGCTCATCTCTCTTTCAAAGCCGAAGAGCCAGCGCTGTCCGAAGACATCTCTGTGGTCATGTGGCCGGCATGACTCAATGCCCGAAGGCGCACGGAACACTGTTCCCTTCCCACCAAAGGTGGCTCCTATTTTTCTACTTGCATTTTTTTACCTGCTTTCAAACTGCAAGGTTGGCAGAAGCTGGGACAAGTCACAGGAGCTCCCTCCATTACGCGGGGCTGGGGATTCGAACCGCCAAACTGCCGACCTTTCTGATCGGCAAGCTCAGCGCCTTAGCCAGTGTTTTAATATATCTTATTCAAACACTATGAAGGTTTTCAGTTTAAGAAATCTCTGCCTGGGAGAATATGCTGGATGAGAGAAGAAAAATAAGGTTAAAAGAGACCTTGAAGGCTGGTTACTAGAGGCAACCAACGAAAGAATTGAAAAAATTATAATTAAAGGCGGGCACTCACTAATACAGAATGGAGAAAGGTGTTTTAATTTTAAAATAATTCAAGGCTCTTTGGCAAGACTGAACTTAGTCGGCTTCCTCTTGATATGATTACAATCCACAAGGGTTTATTAAAAAACGACACAGAGGTTCAGAAAAACAAACTGTTGTGTTGTGTACATCGATTTAAAGCCAACAGGAAACAAGACTGATCCTGCCAAAAACATTGTACAGCAGGGGTGTCAAACTCTGTTTCAATGAGAGCTTCATCAGGGTTACGTTTGATCTTGGAGGGCTGGAGGTGGGCGTAGCCAGGGTGGGCGTGGCATGGTGGTATGTCTAGTTTAATGAAAAGAAGGACCAGAGGAGACATGATTGCAGGCTTCCAATATCTCAGGGGCTGCCACAAAGTTAGAACAATTAGTTAGTTAGAACAATTAACCAGTGGAACAGAAATTGCCTCCAGAAGTTGTGAATGCCCCAACCTTGGAAGTCTTTAAGAAGATGTTGGAGAGCCATTTGTCTGAAACGGCATAGGACTTCCCGCCTAGGCAGGGAGTTGGACTAGAAGACTTTCAAGGTCCCTTCCAACTCTGCTATTGTATTAAAGATGAGGGAGTCAAGTGTTCTGTCCCACACATTTGCTTCCTGCAAATGCCCCCTCCCATCGCCTCACCTATAAGCTCTCTTGGGAGGGGCCAATCAACAACCACCTGGTACTTAATCATTGTCTGTGAGCCTGCCTACGGAGTTGCTGCCTCCGCCTCTCAGCCCTGCTCACTCTAGCATCATGGACAAACTGCCTTTGATCCTCCCCACTGCTCCATGACCCAGGGGCCTACTGGTGGCCAACCAGCCTCTCTGACTCCTACTCTGACTGAGCGCTGCTCAAGGCCTCCCTTCTCCTCCAGAGCAGACTCATAGGGCTCTTCGCTAGAAGAGTCCGTCAGCAGCTCATTCGGAGTCGGCTGGGCCACAACACTCAAGGTAGTCTCCAAAGCAACTGAAGGCAGCATAGTTGGTACCTCGCTCAATAGTGGTGACTGTGAGAGGGATCTTGGAGTCCTAGTGGACAGCCATTTAAATAGGAGCCAGCAGTGTGTGGCAGCTGCCAAAAAAGCCAACACGGTTCTAAGCTCTAGAAAGGGTGCAGAGAAGAGCAATAAAAATGGTTAAGGAACTGGAGGCTAAAACATATGATGAACGGTTGCAGGAACTGGGCATGGCTACTCTAGTGAAGAGAAGGACCAGGGGAGACAGGAGAGCAGTGCTCCACACCATGAAGAGGGATTCAAGCTATTCTCCAAAGCAGAAGTAAAGAACAGCTCAGAAATCAGGGCGGACTTGAGAGTAAAGTCACAGGTGGATGGTGAATGGCCCCTCCCATAGGATATTTATTTATTTAATTCGATTTATATACCGCGCCTTCTCCATCGAAACGGACTCAGTGTGGTGCACAGGAAACTAAAAGCCAATAAATAAAATATAATACAATAAAAAGAGTATTTTTTTTGTAAAATAAAAGAGGAGCAAAAGGGGAGGGGGCTTTTGCAGGAAACAATGTGTCCGTTCGTTCGTTTCAGGAGTGTGAAGATCTGTCCATGAATCCCAGAGACTCTGTGCCCAGTCTTTCCTTGCAGAGCTCCTCGTTTGGAAAAGATTGACAGGGCAGCTTTCAGATAAGACAGATAAGGTCTGTGGTCATAAATTCACCTTTGAAAGACGGTTTGCCAGGCCTTGGCTGAATGTGAAAGGAGAAGAATTCACATTTGTTTAATCAAGGGGTTTTTTGTCGGGACCAGGACTCTGCCTCGGGCATTTTGGGGACGAGGATCAGAAGAGGAAATGCAAAAAAAAAAGAACGAGAAGCTATCCATTTCATTACTTAAAAGGAATAAATGTCCAAACCTTAAGAAGGAAAATGAACGTTTAGAAAAGTTGCCTTATTCGATCCAGGCTAACCTGTATACGTTTCATTTTTCCCCCCCACTCCAGCAGCTTTTAATATTAGTTTTCCTACTTCACTACAAACTGAAGAAGAAGGAGGCTTTGAAGATTTGTTCACCGATAGGGGAAGGGAAGAAGTTCTGTCGGCTTTTTATTTTATTTAATATTTTTTAGAGAAAGAAGAAAGCGATAAGCCCTGGTATTAAATTTTGAGACGGCGATGAAGAGAAACGGATAAGAAATTAATTTGCCGGCCCTCATTTGAAGGGATTTAAAGGTTCGCCTTTTTAATAGGTCATTGTTTTGGGTTGCTCCCGATGGGGTATTTTTTCTTCCTTGATTAAGTTTGAATGACGAGGTTTTGGAAGATTGTTTGATAGAGAGCGGGCGTGGGAAGAACACTTTTTATTCCTTTTTTTATGTGAAATTGAAAGAAAGAAAGACGAAATTGCTTTAGAGAAAGATGATATCAATACAATACAATAGCAGAGTTGGAAGGGACCTTGGAGGTCTTCTAGTCCAACCCCCCGCCTAGGCAGGAACCTTATACCATTTCAGACAAATGGCTATCCAACATCTTCTTAAAGACTTCCAGTGTTGGGGCATTCACAACTTCTGGAGGCAACTTCTGTTCCACTGATTAATGGTTCTAACTGCCAGTAAATTTCTCCTCAGTTCTAGGTTGCTTCTCTCCCTGATTAGTTTCCACCCATTGCTTCTTGTCCTATTCTCAGGTACCTTGGAGAATAGCTTGACTCCCAAACAAGCTACCATAGCGGTACAATGGCTGCTGACTCCCGGTATGGTCGTACCGCACCGTACCGGCTGAAACCCATCGCTGGGCCTCTCGCTCAAGGAGGGGGTTGGACTAGAAGACCTCCAAGGTCCCTTCTAGCTCTATCCTGATTGATTGAAGACTATTACACACATCGTGAAGTCTTTGGTGCTCTTGTTTGCTTGCAAGCATTCCAGGGAACATCTGCAAGGGAAGCACCCCGTTCAGGGTGCCCCGAGGACTCCCCAATTCAACCCCTGGCGCTGCAGAGACTCTCTTCAATTAAGCACTTTGTGAGGCGAAATAAAGAGAGGCAATGTCCAGACACAGCAATTTCAATCTATTTTTGGCCGCTCTTCAAAACGCATTTTCAATGGCAATCTGGAAATTAAAAAGCGAAAGCATTGGCAGAGAAACCGATCCTACCGTAACGGGAGTTCTTGGACTCCCTCATTTGTGGTTCCAGACTTCAGGGGAGTCTACCAGACCTCACAACTCACAACTCCCCGTTCAGGAGTAGTAGCAACTGTGAGAGGGATCTTAGAATCCTAGTGGACAACCATTGAAATAGGAGCCAGCCGTGTGCAGCAGCTGCCAAAAAAGCCAACACAGTTCTAGGCTGCATAAACAGAGGGATGGAATCTAGATCACGTGAAGTGTTAATGCCACTGTATGGTGCCTTGGGAAGGCCACACTTGGAATACTGCATACAGTTTTGGTCGCCACGATGTAGAAAAGACGTGGAGACTCTGGAAAGAGTGCAGAGAAGAGCAACCAAGATGATTAGGGAACTGGAGACTAAAACATATGAAGAACGGTTGCAGGAGCTGGGTATGTCTAGTTTGATGAAGAGAAGGACCAGGGGAGACATGATAGCAGTGTTCCGATATCTCAGAGGGTGCCACAAAGAAGAAGGAGTCAAACTATTCTCCAAGGCACCTGAGGGCCGTAAAAGAAGCAATGGGTGGAAACTAATCAAGGAGAGAAGCAACTTAGAACTAAGGAGAAATTTCCTGACAGTTAGAACAATTAACCTCTGGAACAGCTTGCCTCCAGAAGTTGTGAATGCCCCAACCCTGGAAGTCTTTAAAAAGATGTTAGATAGCCATTTGTCTGAAATGGTATAAGGTTCCTGCCAACCAGGGGGTTGGACTCAAGGTCCCTTCCAACTCTGCTATTGTATTGTATTGTAGGAGTGTCGTCTTTCTGTCTACCTGGCTACTTGCAGGACCGCCTCCTGCCACATACCTCCACTCGACCTGTCCGCTCCCACAGGGAGGGCCTCCTTAGGGTGCCGTCCACCGGACAATGCCGTCTGGCGATTCCCAGGGGAAGAGCCTTCTCCGTGGCAGGCCCCGCCCTCTGGAATGACCTCCCCCCCGCCCTCTGCACAATCACGGACCTTCGCCTCTTCCATCGAGCACTTAAAACACACTTCCTCCATGCGGCCGGCCTGACATAGCTATGTATATTATTGAATCTTTTAGCTGGGTTTTTAAATTAAGTTTTAGCAAATTTATTTAATCCAATTTTAAATTTATTTGATTGTCTGTATATTTATATTTTATTTTCTTATTCCTGTGCACCGCCCTGAGTCCCACTTGGGAGAGAGGGCGGTATAAAAGTACGATATATAAATAAATACTTTCCCCCTTCATTCTGGGCTCTAAGAAGTCAAAGCTGGGCCCTTGAGCATCGGAGTCTGCTCATGAGCACCCCCAGAGCAAGGGTCTGCAAAGTTGGCTCTTTTAAGACAGGTGGACTTCAACCCCCATAGCTGGCTGGGGAATTCTGGGAGTTGAAGTCCACAAGTCTTAAAAGAGCCAACTTTGCAGACCCCTGCCCCAGAGTAAAGGCGCTCGTGGCAAATGGCACAACTGACTGATCGATTCCAGCGGCCACAGAGCAATGGTCAGCGCCAATCGAGATGATGATCGAGCAAAGATCCCCCTCTTGACTATTGTTTTCTTCTCCGACGGTCTTGGGATTCGGCTGTCTAACCTTCCTGCGTTGCTGTTCTCCTTTGCTACTGAGTCGCTTCTTCTTGGGGGTTCCCCCCAAAAGGAACGAAGTGGTTAGTTCGACTACTACAATACGTGCAGCCAGGAAAGGCAGAAAGTTGTCCCCGAATCAATTTATACTTTCAGGAGTGTTCTTGAACCTCCTTGGCAACAGGAAATGGTTTGTCCTTCCTTCCTTCCTTCCTTCCTTCCTTCCTTCCTTCCTTCCTTCCTTCCTTCCTCCTTTCATCCCCTTTTCCCTCCCTCCCTTCTTCCCCCTCATTTTTCTTCCCCTCCTCTCATCTCTCCTCACCTCTCCTTTCCTCTCCACACCACTCCACTCCTCTCCCTCCTTCCTCCTCCTTCCCTCCTCCTTTTCCTTCCCTCCTCCCTTCCTCCCATCTCATCTCTCCTCCTCTAATCCCCATTTTCCTCCATTTCCCTCCCTATTTCTCTTCCTCTCTCCTTCCCTCTCCTTTCCCTTCCTCCCTCCCTCCTCCTCCTGTCTCCTCTCCTCTAATTTATTTATTTATTTATTTATCAAATTTATATCCCGCACCTATCTCCGGATTGGACTCAGGGCGGCGCACAGGAAAGGAATAAAATGTAAAAAACAAAAAATGCAGGATATTAACAATAAATTAAATTAAATGGCACTCGTGCTAAAATTGCCAATTCCCCTTTTCCTCTCTCTCCCCATCGCCATTCCTCTCTCCTTCCCTCTTCTCTCCTTTCCACACCACACCTCTCCCCCCTTCCTCCCCCTTTCTCTTCCTTTCTTCCTCTAATCCTCCTTTTCCTCCCTACCTCCCCATCCTCATTTCTCTTCCTCTATCCTTCCCTCTCCTCTCCCTCCTTCCTCCTGTTCATCTACTCCTTCCTTCCTTCCTTCCTTCCTTCCTTCCTTCCTTCCTTCCTTCCTTCCCCTATTTGACTTTGGGCGGCTCATACATTTAGTCTAATGAAAAGAAGGACTAGGACTGACATGATAGCATCTCTTGCTCAACTCTCCTCTCCCTCCTTCCCTTCTTTCTGCCCATCTCACATAATTGACTTTGGGGGTTTAATACAATAATACAATAGCAGAGTTGGAAGGGACCTTGGAGGTCTTCTAGTCCAACCCCCTGCATGGGCAGGAACTTTACACCATTTCAGACAAATGGCTGTCCAACATCTTCTTAAAGACTTCCAGGGTTGGGGCATTCACAACTTCTGGAGGCAAGCTGTTCCACTGGTTAATTGTTCTCACTGTCAGGAAATTTCTCCTTAGTTCTAAGTTGCTTCTCTCCTGGATTAGTTTCCACCCATTGCTTCTTGTCCTGCCCCCAGGTGCCTTGGAGAATAGGTTGACTCCCTCTTCTTTGTGGCACCCTCTGAGATATCGGAAAACTGCTATCATGTCTCCCCTGGTCCTTCTCTTCATCAAACTAGACATAACCAGTTCCTGCAACCGTTCTTCATATGTTTTGGTCTCCAGTCCCCTGATCATCTTGGTTGCTCTTCTCTGCACTCTTTCCAGAGTCTCCACGTCTTTTCTACATCGTGGCGACCAAAACTGTATGCAGTATTCCAGGTGTGGCCTTACCAAGGCACTATACAGTGGTATTAACACTTCATGTGATCTTGATTCTCTCCCTCTGTTTATGCAGCCTAGAACTGTGTTGGCTTTTTTGGCAGCTGCTGCACACTGCTGGCTCATATTTAAATGGTTGTCCACTAAGATTCCTAGATCCCTCTCACAGTTGCTACTATTGAGCAAGGTACCACCTATACTGTACTTGTGCATTTGGTTTTTCTTGCTTAAATGTAGAACCTTACTTTTTTCACAATTGAATTTCATTCTGTTAGATAGTGCCCAATGTTCAATGTTAATGAAAAGAAGGACCAGGAGCGACATGGTAGCATCGTACCAATATTTGAGGGGCTCCTGCAAAGAAGAAGGTGTGTGTGTGTTGTGTTTCAAACTGTTTTCCAAAACACCAAAAGGCAAGACAAGAAGCAATGGATGGAAACTAACCATGGAGAGAAACAACCCAGAACTAAGGAGACATTTCCTTAATGGGGAGAGCAGTTAACCAGTGGAACGGCTGGCTGTCAGAAGCTGTGGGTGATCCTTCACTGGAGGCTTTCAAGGAGAGACTGGGCAACCATTTGCCTGAAATGGTATAGGGCAGGGGTCTGCAAAGTCGGCTCTTTGAAGACTGGTGGACTTCAACTCCCAGAATTCCCCAGCCAGCCAGGCTGGCTGGGGAATTCTGGGAGTTGAAGTCCACCAGTCTTCAAAGAGCCAACTTTGCAGACCCCTGGTATAGGGTCTCCTATTCAAGCAGGGGGTTGGACTAGAAGACCTCCCTTCCAATTCTATTATTCTATGATATAGCTTGTGTCATAGTGGTCTAGTGGCAGTTACAGCTGCCTCACATGTAATACTTCCCTGGTTCGAATCCCAGTAAGGGTATGGCTAGCTGATGAGAGCTAAATAGCTCGAAATAGATCTATCCTAGTCTCCCTGATTTATTTATTGATCAGCTCAAAAACTTAACACACACACATATATATAAAACAACAGCCAAAAAAAAAAAAAAACCACCTGGTAAACCCAATAAAAAATGCAGAATTCTTCATTGCTCAGAGTTGATTCCAATCAGTTTATAAGCCCTGCCAAAAAAAAAAAATGGAGCCCTAGAATTGTTCAATATTCTCCCCTCCAAATCTCCACCTAACCAGACCCTGCTTAGCTTGTAATAATAATAATAATAATAATAATATATTTAATTTCTAGACCGCTCCCTCTCCCCAAGGGGACTCGGAGCGGTGCACAGGGAAATTAAAACAATAAATATACATAAATATACAAAACAATTAAAAAACACATTAAACAATAAAACCCTGCGCTAAAATTCCCCAAAACCAATCACTAAAACCCTAAACCCTATAATACTATTGTAAGAGGCTAAATCCAGGGCTGACTGATACCAACTGCTTAGACTTTTGCCCTATATATAGATCCCCCCCCCAATCCACCATCTCTATCCTATGAGGATCCTATAATAAATAAAGATAAATAAAGAATAATAAAGACACTTCCCAGATAGAGGAAGGCTAGGTATAATCCACTAAAACAGCTATAGAGATCCAAGAGGAGGAAAAAATGTGATTGTGAGTTTTTCTCTATTTCCATTTCCAAAGATGCTTGCGGTTGGAGTGCAAGGGATATTTTGCAATACCGATGGGGAGCCAGAGAGCCTAAAGTGATCTCTTTAGAAAGGAAAATCTGTGCACAGCAAGGCGTGTATGTTCTTTGATTTATACTGACTTAGCTTCAGCTCCTGTTTTTTTTTTATCGTTCTTTTGATGCACACATGAATGGTTTTAATATGTTTTGTATTACTTCTTGTGAACGTATAACCGGACCATGGAATGGTGATTATAATAAGCCAAAAATCTGTTGATTGCAATGGGAGCAGAGCAGAGTCAAATAGGGTGGAATAGAGTACGGTAAGGTAGGGCAGGGTAAAGTTGAGAACAGAATAGAGTTGTGTTGGATGGGAAGGGGTAGGATGGGATGGGATGGGGGGGATAGGAGGATGGGATAGGATAGGATAAGATAGGATAGCATACTGTTGCATAGCAGAGCATTGCATCGCATTACATCGCATTGCATCTCATAGCATACAATAGGAATAGGAATGGAATACGAACAGGGAATAGGGAATAGAATAGAATAGAGAATAGGAATAGGAATGGAATATAATATAATGGGGATGGAATAGGAATAGGAATGGAATGGAATGGAATAGAATAGAGAATAGAATAGAATAGAGAATGGAATGGAATGGAATGGGAATGGGAATGGAATAGAATAGAATATATACGAGACCGTCTCCTGCCCCATACATCCCTTCGTCCGATCCGCTCCCACAGAGAGGGCCTTCTCCGGGTGCCGTCAGCGGGGCAATGCCGGTTGGCGACACCCAGGGGAAGGGCCTTCTCTGTGGCGGGCCCGGCCCTCTGGAACGACCTACCCCCTGAATTACGCACTATCTCGGACCTCCGCCTCTTCCGCCAACGTCTTAAGACGTATCTATTCCAACAAGCCGGCCTAGGATAGCCCCTACTTCTGACTTTTTAAAAATAAATTAATTTGGTATGGTTTTAACATGGGTTTTTAGCACGGGTCTAGTAATTTAATATATTTTAATTGATATTGTATTTTGTGGTTTTAATATTGCCTGTGCGCCACCTAACAAGGAGAAGGGCGGGGTATAAATTTAATAAAATAAAATAAAAAGAATAGAATAGAATAGAATAGAATAGAATAGAATAGAATAGAATAGAATAGAATAGAAAAGAAAAGAAAAGAAAAGAATGAATAGAATAGAATAATAAAGAATGAATAGAATAGAATAGAATAGAATAGAATAATAAAGAATGAATAGAATAGAACAGAACAGAACAGAAAATGGAATGGAATGGAATGGAATGGAATGGAATAGAATAGAATAGAATAGAATAGAATAGAATAGAATAGAATAGAATAGAGAATGCAATGGAATGGAATAGAATAGAATAGAATAGAATAGAGAATGGAGTGGAGTGGAGTGGAGTGGAGTGGAGTGGAGTGGAGTGGAGTAGAGTAGAGTAGAGTAGAGTAGAGTAGAGTAGAGTAGAGTAGAGTAGAGTAGAGTAGAGTAGAGTAGAGTAGAGTAGAATAATGGGGAATGGGAATAGAATTACCACTTAGATATCTACCACCCCATAGTGCTTTAATGAGTGTTTTAGAATGTCAGTAGCTTGCTCCCAACAAGCTGGATCCTAATTTTATCGACCTGGGAAGGATGGACGGTTGAGTCTACCTGAGTTCAACTCCTGACAGTGGGCAGAGTCAGCCTGCAATACTGCCTTCTAACCACGGCGCCACCAGCATCCAGGCAGCCTCCTGTCTGCGTGGCTCCTGAGCTTTAGAGGGACTGAACTGTCGATGGGCATTTTTGTGTTGTGAAGACATCAGAGAGGCTGTTGAATTGCAGACCCATCTTAGGCACGAAGCCAGCTGGGTATCCCTGTGCCGGCCACCCACTCTCAGCCCTAGGAAGGTGGCAATGGCAAGCCACTTCTTTAAAACTTTATCTACAGGGTCTTGTCCAGACGGCCTCATAGAATCAGTCACAAATGATGGGAAGACAAAAACACTGTTGGTGCAGTTAAAATAAAAGAAAATTAAGACAACTATGGCATTTAATACGTTTGGAGGCTATTGAGTGAAGCTGTTAGGAAACAGACATATTAACCATCGTTATATTCAGAAGGACTGATGGCCACGGGGCCTATATTAAGGGGGAAAATGAAGAGACTTGTTTTTAAGCAGGGAGAGAAGGGAAGAAAGGAAGAAAGAAAAGAAAAAAGAAAGAAAGAAAGAAAGAAAGAAAGAAAGAAAGAAAGAAAGGGGGGAGGGAGGGAGGAAGGGAGGGAGAAAGGGAGGGAGGAAGAGAGGGAGGAAGGGAAGGAGGAAGAAAGAGAGAGAGGATGGAGATTAGATAGAGAGAGATAGATAGATGGATGGATGGATGGATGGATGGATGGATGGATGGATGGATGGATATAGATTGATAGATGATACAAAAAGGAAAGAAATAGAGATAGAGGATAGATAGATAGATAGATAGATAGATAGATAGATAGATAGATAGATAGATAGATAGATATTAGATATTGATAGATGATAGAAGGAAAGAAAAAGAAAGAGAGAGAGGATCGAGATTAGACAGATAGATAGATAGATAGATAGATAGATAGATAGATAGATAGATAGATAGATAGATAGATATTGATAGATGATAGAAAAAGGAAAGAAAAAGAAAGAGAGAGGATAGAGATTAGATAGATAGATAGATAGATAGATAGATGGATGGATGGATGGATGGATGGATGGATGGATGGATGGATGGATGGATGGATAGATAAAGATTGATAGATGATAGAAAAAGGAAAGAGAGAGAGATGATAGAGATTAGACAGATAGACAGACAGATGATAGAAAAAAGGAAAAAAAGAGAGATGATATAGATAGATAGATAGATAGATAGATAGATAGATAGATAGATAGATAGATAGATAGATAGATGATAGATAGATAGATAGAACAAAGGAAAGAAAGAAAGATAGAAAGAAATGGAGGGAAGGAGAAAGATAAAGAAAAGAAAAGATTTTGGAACGTTGCTGGCGTAGAAACATTTTCTTGGCGTGAAGACTTCTCTAATTCCCTGAAAATCTCTTAAAAACTTTGGCAGCTTTGAGAAGCCTAACGTTTATTTTAATTGACTAATTAATTGTTTCATCGGTGGAAGGCAAGACAAGCAATCAATTAGGAAACCTTCGCTGTGACGAGGGGCTGACTCACAAGCTTCCCTTCAGGGCCCTCTTTCCCTTCTTTCCTTCTTTCCTTCTTTCCTTCCTTCCTTCCTTCCTTCCTTCCTTCCTTCCTTCCTTCCTTCCTTCCTTCCTTCCTTCCTTCCTCCCTCCCTTCCCAGCAATTCCTCCCCTTTTTTTTGTCTTTATAACAAGGCGAAAGAACTTCAGAGGCTAAGAAAGAGCCAAGAACAGGATCCTCCCTGGTGGGGGGCAGGGGGGGCAGGGGGGGCGGGGGCGGCAGGAATCCCAGGATATTACGGAACCCACCAAGTGGTTGGTCTGATTGTTGTCGCCGGGGGTATCCTTATGCTTTGTCAACCCTGAACAGGGGTGGGTTTCAAATTTTTTAGAACCTACTCTGTAGGTGTGGCCTATTTTGTGGGTGTGGCTTGGTAGTCATGTGACAGGGTGGGAGGGGCCACCTTTTAAAATGTGGTGAAACTGGGCTTCCGGTTCCGGCTCCTGCGGCGACGGGCGAGCCTAGCGCTCGCTCGCCGCTTTGTTTCTCTTTCTGCCCCCCCACGGGGGCGAGACTCCTCTTGTTTGAGGGTCTCCCGTAAAGCCGGCTCGTCGGGGGGCGCCCCCCCCCCACGGCGGTGGAGGAAGTGGCCCCCGGCGCGGCTTAGGTGAGGGAGAACATGCTGCGGGGGGTTCTCCCTTCGCCTAAGGAAGACGGCGCCATTCATAACAATGAAGAGGGTTAATCGGCTCAGTCGGAAGGCTTCCCGAGGCTTCAGCTGCGAGGGGAGAGTGAGTTTTTAAAAAACTTTTTTTCTGCTGTCAGCTAGGCTGAAAGGACTGGGAGGGGGGAGTTTGTTTTCAAAAAAAAAACCTCGGAATTAAGCGGCACTTGGAAATGGCTTCTCGTGGAGAGAAAGCGGAAATCTCTAATCCTGACTGTTTGCAGCAAGGGAAAGTTGTCTGTGGTTGTTTGCAACAATGTTTCTAGGTCTGGCTGAAACAATTTCTTTTACCACTCTCTCCTCTGGGCTCTGAGTTTGGGCGGTGGAGGATGGCCTCTCTTTGTTCCTGACTGACTATTTTACTTATGGAAAATTTCCAGCGTCTCTTTGCAACTTGGACTCCCTCTGGATATTAAGGAAGAATTTTTTTTTTTTTTGGATTTGTGATCTCTTCTCTGGAGTATCTTCGTTATTATACTTATTGATTTGGAAAACTGTCTCTCTCTTGGTTCCTGAATTTCACAACTTTACAACTCTGAACTGAACTTTTGGCTCCTGGTTTGCCTCAACAGCCCCACCCCAAAAACGCCATTTTAGTGGCACTGACTTTAACAATTAATCATGGCACAAGAAACAGCACTGGCAAGCTTAGAACAAAGGATGGCTTCTCTTGAAACTGTTATACAAACTTTGGTACAAGAGATTAAAGCCCAGAGGGCAGAAAATATCAACTTCAAGAAGGAGCTATTGGATACACGGAAGCAGGTGCTGGAAAACACACAGAAGAATGAAGAACTGGAAGGGGGGCTGGTGGGGGCTAAGGGAGAGATTAAAAATGTTACTAATGAGGTTGTGGAAATAAATGGGCATGTGTCTAGGATTGATATGGAAAGAATGACATATTTTTTGAGATTTCAGAATGTTTTTGAGCAACCTGGTGAATGCCTCCCTGATCTTATGAGCACGATTATAGCAGACTATTTACAAAAACCTAAGGATGAGATCAGGGGGGACATTGACCTAGCTTATAGAATAAATTCAGCATATGCCAGGATAAATGAAGTGCCTAGAGAGATACATGTGAAATTTGTTAGAAGGTCAACCAGAGAGAAAATCCTGAAAGTGCAGAGAGGGAGTCCGTTAATTTACCAACAAAAAACGGTTGCCATCTTGAAGCAGATCCCTAGAAAGATTAGAGATGCAAGAAGGAAATTTTCCTTCTTGTCTAAAACATTGTTTGATCATGGGATTTGGTTCAAGTGGGTGACACCTGAAGGGATGCTGGTGTTCTGGGAAGGAGGAAGAGTGAGGATTAAAACAGTTGCTGAGGCAGAAGCCTTTCTTAAAAAACATTCCTCTATCCTGGGGGAGGACTCAGGGGGGACGGAGGGGGCCACGGCCCCACCCACTGGGGGCCTGGGAGGAGAAAAAGAAGATACAATTGCCAAGAGACTTAGATCAAAAAAAAAAACTTTGCCTTGATTTTTTTCTGATTAATTTTGCATAATATTTGTATTTAGATTTTTTGTAAATGTCTGACAGTATAGAACTGAGAACTTAGGTATATGTACTTGCTTTCACTTTGTAGTGTTAAGATAATAATTTTTTCTTTTATTGTTATTGATGTATTTTGAAGCCCCGGAAGGGCCGACGACTTTGACGTGAATACTCTCAAAATTTCTTTGTATCCCTTACCCTACCCTATAGGAAAAATTGTAAAACCAATAAAACTTTTTCAATATAAAATGTGGTGAAACTCATTTAACAACGCTCTTGCTTAGCAACCAAAATTTTGGACTCAATTGTGATGATAAATTCTCTTTCTTTCTTTCTTTCTTTCTTTCTTTCTTTCTTTCTTTCTTTCTTTCTTTCTCTTTCTTTCTTTCTTTCTTCCTTCCTTCCTTCCTCCCTTCCTTTCCTTTCCTTTCCTTTCCGTTGGGTCACTGGCAGCGGCGGGCCAGATTTACTTCCAGGTACGGCGGTGGAACCCCCTCTCACCGGTTCTCTAAATTTCACAAACCGGCTCTCGCGAGTAGGTGCGAACCTGCAGAAACCCACCACTGACCCTGAAATACAGGGAAGGGCTTTTGACGACACAGGTAGTCCTCACTTAGTGACGTCTTATCCAACAACCATTTGAAGTTACAACAGTGCTCAACGAGAAGACTTTTGGCCGGTCCTTGGAAGTTGTGGCTGTCACAGTGTCCCCCCCCCACAGTCACAGGATAAAGATTGGGGCCCTTGGCAACCGGCACACGGTTCTAATGGTCCCAGCTTCCCACAGTCATCTCCTCCACCCCCTTGTGATCTACACTGTCAGCTTCCCCATAAGTCAAGTCCCCAAGGAAAGCAGCCACCCCCCTGGCGTTGCGCTTAAGGACAGCACAGGATTCCTTAACAACCACAGCCTGAACTGTCGTTGTGCATTGAAGATCACATTGAATTTTGTGAATGCCCCAACACTGGAAGTCTTTAAGAAGATGTTGGAGAGCCATTTGTCTGAAACGGCATAAGGCTTCCTGCCTAGGCAGGGGGTTGGACTAGAAGACCTCCGAGGTCCCTTCCAACTCTGCTATTGTAAGCAAATTAACTACAGTAAGTAAGAAGCCGCAGGGCCCAGGGAGCCCACCCAAGAGAGTCTAGGCAAGGGAGATATTACACACAAACACACACACGCCTTTACACACGTCCCTTTACACACCCCCATGCACCCCTATACATACACACACCGTTACGTACAAACAAATTCATATACATACCCCTTTACACAAACATACATTCGTACACACACATTCACGCGCACACACACCTTTACACACGTAACTTTACACACATGCACATGTCCCTTTACACACACACCCCGTTACATACACACAAACGCATATGCACACCCCTTTACACAAACATACATTTACACACACCCATTTACACACCCACACCTTTACACATAGGCAAAAACACTGACACACATTCTCTTACATACACACACACACCTTTTACACATACACACCCCTTTAAACACACACAAGCACACACATCCCTTTACACACACTCTCTTTTTACACATACACCCCATGTGCACCCCTTGACACACACAAATACTCATATTTATCCCTTTACACGCACCTTTATGCACACACACACACAAACACCCCTTCACACAAACACCCCTTCACACAAACACCCCTTCACACCAACATCTAAACGCACAATTTTGCCAGGACTGAAAAACGTGATGGTTGTGTGGACCAGCAAAGGCAGCAAGAGAATCCGAGTTGGTTTGTCTCAGCTAAAAGAGTGGACGGGTGTCAATCGTCTCTTCCCACTTCATTCCACCAAAGGAGGCTTCCCAACAGTCTGTCTCCAGGAGACATACAGCCTGACTCAGAGGTGGGATTCAGCCGGTACGCAGCGGTTCAGACGAACCGTTAGCGAAAATTTTGAGTAGTTCGGAGAGCCAGCCAATTCCACCTCAGGCTGGCCCTGCCCTCCCGCCCCTTTTCCTATAGTCCCTTGTATTTTTACCTCAGCTGATTCGTGCGGCAGGAGGATTTCTGCGCCTCAGCTGAGGTAAAAAAGCAGAATCAGAAGCGCTGGCACCGAGGGCGGTCTTGGAGTGCTGCGCGCGCAAGGCGCTTTCTCATAAAACTGGTACAGGGGTGAGATGCTACCGGTTTGGATCCGTTCGCCAGAACCAGTAGTGAAAATGCTACTGGTTTGTCCGAACCGGTAGTACAATAAATGAAACCGGTTCGGGCGAGCCCGTTTTTCTGATGATCAGCTGTGACGTGCGATTTACATTAAGTAGAAAGGAGGATTTCCTGCTTTCTAGCTAATCTAAATCGCTGTTTACTTACCTTACCTTTTACACACTCTGCGCATGCGCTCACATTGCTACCGAACCAGTAGCAAAAGTAGGTGGATTTCACCAACCAAGCTCAGAGAACATTGAGGACCCCACAATATTCCTCCCCCTCCTCCACTCCCTCCTAGAACTGATGATGTTGCCAAGTTGGGTCATGGACCATCTGCAAGAAAACCACCAAGCTCAGAGAGCACCAAGGACCCCACAGTCCTCCTCATCATCATCATCACCATCACCATCACCTCCCTCTTTCCTAGCACTGATGATGTTCCCTAGCCGGGCCATGAAACATCTGCAAGGAAACCACCAAGCTCAGAGAGAACCAAAGATTCCCAGTTCTCCTCCTCCTCCCCATAATTCCCCTCTCTTGTAGCACTGATGATGTGAGCTAGTTGGGTCACCAAACATCTGCAGGAAAACAATCCAGTTAAAAAAAGCACCAATGATCTCACACCAAGGATCTCATCTTGTTCTCCGCCTCTTCCCTTCACTCCCTTCTAGCACTGATGATGTTACCTAGTTCGGTAATGAAATATCTGCAAGGAAACAATTAGGTTCAGAGAGCACCAAGGATCCTAGACTTCTCCTCCTCCTCCTCCTCTCCCTTCTAGCACTGGTGATATTTGTTGGGTCATGAAACATCTGCAAGGAAACCACCAAGCTCAGAGAGCAAGAAGGACCCCACAGTTCTCCTTCTCCTCCTCTTCCTCCTCCTCCTCCTCCTCCTCCTCCTCCTCCTCCTCCTCCTCCTCCTCATCTCCCTTCTAGCACTGGTGATATTTGTTGGGTCATGAAACATCTGCAAAGAAACCACCAAAGTCAGAGAGCAAGAAGGACACCACAGTTCTCCTTCTCCTCCTCCTCCTCCTCCTCTTCCTCCTCCTCCTCCTCCTCCTCATCATCATCTCCCGTCTAGCACTGGTGATATTTGTTGGGTCATGAAACATCTGCAAAGAAACCACCAAGCTCAGAGAGCAAGAAGGACCCCACAGTTCTCCTCCTCCTCCTCCTCCTCCTCCTCCTCCTCATCATCATCATCATCATAATCTCCCTTCTAGCACTGGTGATATTTGTTGGGTCATGAAACATCTGCAAAGAAACCACCAAGCTCAGAGAGCAAGAAGGACCCCACAGTTCTCCTCCTCCTCCTCCTCCTCCTCCTCCTCCTCCTCCTCCTCCTCCTCCTCCTCATCATCATCATCATCATCATCATCATCTCCCTTCTAGCACTGGTGATATTTGTTGGGTCATGAAACATCTGCAAAGAAACCACCAAGCTCAGAGAGCAAGAAGGACCCCACAATTCAACCCTGAGCTACAAATATTCTCGTCTATCGATTCCAAAATACGTCTGTAAAGTCCCCTGTTGGTCTGGACGGCTATTAGCAAATAAAAGAAGAGTCTGTTGTGGAGAATTGCATTCGTCCTTTGAGGGGTGTTGATTGCTTCAACCCCACCTCGACCTTCTACTTTCCAACCAGAACTCCAGGCTGACCTCCCTAACCTCCATTACCCATCCTAAGCCCTCTCCGCCTCTTCTTGCACCTTTTTCATGACTTACAAGTTAGCAGGGCTATTTCCATATCTACCCAGACACCCTATTTATTCCTCCCCCCCCCAAAAGAAAAATCATTATTCCTGAAATATGGGAGACCTTTTCCAGGGTGGAGCCTCCGAGAAACTCCAAAGGGGGCGAAAAAATCTCTTTTGGAAATCTGACCATTTTGGGGTCAGATGTTCAGCATTTCTCAGCAAGCATTTCAGCCCCTGCTAATTTTATTTATCAGGGATGCGGTGGCTAAGATGATGAGCATGTCAATCAGAAAGGACGGCAGTTCGGTGGTTCGAATCCCTAGCGCCGCGGAACGGAGGGAGCTCCCGTGACTTGTCCCAGCTTCTGCCAACCTAGCAGTTCGAAAGCACATATAAAAATGCAAGTAGAAAAATAGGAGCCACCTTTGGTGGGAAGGGAACAGCGTTCCGTGGGCCTTCGGCGTTGAGTCATGCTGGCCACATGACCACGGAGATGTCTTCGGACAGCGCTGGCTCTTCGGCTTTGAAACGGAGATGAGCAGCGCCCCCTAGAGTCGGGAACGACTAGCACAGATGTGCGAGGGGAACCTTTTCCTTAATTTTATTTAGTGTAATGACATCTATATTTTTTCCGTTCCCTCTCTGTATTGGCTTTGAAGATGCACCGTGTTTCAAAGTATTAAATGCGTCTGCCTGTTTTCTGGGCAGCGAAACAGAAATTCTTTTACTGGAGAAGCAAACGAGGCCAAAATGTGGCCTTTGGAAAAGAAAGCGCCATGTCCCTCTGGCTCTTTGTCCCTGGGCAAAGAATCCGTTTTCCCCTGGTGTGGTCATCTCCCATTCATTCCCACAACGGCAAGACAATGCCAGGCCTTGGTTGCCTTGCCAAGCCTTTCGCCCTCTCCCCTTTTGTCCTGCTTAATGAACTGCTCAATAAGCTCCCAGGATCCGTCATGGCTGGCTTCCCACCCAGCCCTCTTTGGCCTTGGGCTGAGAGGTGGGGAGGGGGTGGCCCTCCATTCCCCCAGGATCTGTTGCGGGAAAGAGGGACATGTAAATCTGTCTGCTGAGTAGTGCCTTGAGTCTGGGGTCATCTATCTATCTATCTTTCTTTCTTTCTTTCTTTCTTTCTTTCTTTCTTTCTTTCTTCCTCCCTCCCTCCCTTTTTTCCTTCCTCCCTTCCTTTTTTCATTCCTTCCTTCCTTCTTTCTTTCTTCCTTCCTTCCTTCCTTCTTTCTTTCTTCCTTCCTTCCTTCCTTTTTTCCTTCCTTCCTTCCTTCTTTCTTTCTTCCTTCCTTCCTTCCTTCTTTCTTTCTTCCTTCCTTCCTTCCTTTTTTCATTCCTTCCTTCCTTCTTTCTTTCTTCCTTCCTTCCTTCCTTCTTTCTTTCTTCCTTCCTTCCTTCCTTTTTTCCTTCCTTCCTTCCTCTTTTCTTTCTTTCTTTCTTTCTTCCTCCCTTCCTTCCTTTCTTCCTCTTTCTTTCTTCCTTTCTTCCTTTTTCCTTCCTTCCTTTTTTCTTTCTTTCCTTCCTTCCTTCTTTCCTTTTTTCCTTTCTCTTTCTCTCTTTTTTCCTTTTCATTCAGTTGCTGCTCCCTTGTCAATGTATTTTTAATATATTTTTTTATAAAAGAAAGAGAAAATAATAGAAATTAAAAGAGGGAGGGAGGGAAAAAGAAAGGAAGGAAGGAAGGAAAATAAGTAAACGAGGGAGAGAGGGTGACAGGATTGAAGGGATTGAAGGGAAATAAGTAAAGGGGAAAGGGAGGGAGGGAGAAACACAGAAGGGAAGGAGGGAGGGAGGGAAGAAAAGAAGGGAGGAAGAAGGATAAGTAAATGCGGTAGAGAGGGAGGGAAGGTGGGAGGAGGATTGAAGGGAAAGAAGGAAAGGGGGAAGGGAGGGAAGGAAAAATAAATAAACAATGAAGGGATGAAAGGAAGGGAGAGAGGAGGCAGGCAGACAGGGAGAAAGGAAGGAAGGAAGGAAGGAAGGAAGGAAGGAAGGAAGGAAGGAAGGAAGGAAGGAAAGAAGGAAGGAAAGAAAGAAAGAAAGAAAGAAAGAAAGAAAGAAAGAAAGAAAGAAAGAAAGAAAGAAAGGAGGGAGGGAGGGAGGGAGGGAGGGAGGATAAAGACTCCAAATGGGGAGTCTTCCCAAAAGAGCCGTGATGGAGGACCCCCCCAGTCTTCTAATCCCCAGACTGGCCCACTCAGAAAACCTGCCTCCTGCACTTAGCATGGAGCGTGGCCCCATCCAGCCTAGCCATTCTTAGGGTTTTCTCTGCCTCAAAATAAAACGACAGAGGGAAGAACTAATGAAATACATGCTGGGGAGCAATCAAGTTAATTATATTTATTTATGACTGCCTGCAAAGGTTAATAAAATGGAATTTAGTTTTTGCCTGAATTTGCCTCTTCGCTTCAGATCCCCGCAACTCACTCAAATGCAAGGACTGCTTCTCAACGCAACAGAAATGTTGTGTTCCTTTTTTCAGGCACCTGATGAAAACCTGTATCCAAGATCACACCTGACCCATCACAAGACCCTCACCTGATGTAACCCTCACCTGATGTGAGCCCTGCATCACCAGACCCTCACCTGACATAACCCACACCTGACCCATCACAAGACCCTCACCAGATGTGATTTCCTCATCATAAGATCCTCACCAGACATTACCCACACCTAACCTCTCACAAGATCCATACAAGACCCTCACTTACTGCAACCCAACCCTGACCCATCATAAGACCCATGCCAAGACCCTCATTTGACATGACTCTCATCTCATGGACCTCATTACAAGACCCTCACCTGGTGACCCACATCTGACCCATCACAAGACCCTCACTTGATGCAAGCCATCATCTCACCCATCATCTGATCCTCACTTGACATACCCACACCTGACCCATCACACAACAAGACCCTCACTTGATGCAACCCGCAAGCGGATGTGACATCCTCATCATAAGACCTCCTCACCACACCCAGCCCTTATAAACAAAAGAACACCCACACTGGCATCCCCCAAACTCCACTGAAGATGTTACCTGGTAACGAAACATTTGTAAACCAACTCACAACCTCAGAGAATAAACCTCCACCCTTGTCAGTGGGATATACTTATGAGTTACACCTGCATGGATAAGACACCTGGTCATAAACACAATACAACAGCAGAGTTGGAAGGGACCTTGGAGGTCTTCTAGTGCAAACCTCTGCCTAGGCAGGAAGCCCTACACCATTTCAGACAAATGGCTATCCAACATCTTCTTAAAGACTTGCAGTGTTGGGGCATTCACAACTTCTGGAAGCAAGTTGTTCCACTGATTAATGTTCTCACTGTCAGGAAATTTCTCCTCAGTTCTAAGTTGCTTCTCTCCTTCATTAGTTTCCACCTATTGCTTCTTGTCTTGCCTTTAGGTGCCTTGGAGGATAGCTTGACTTCCTCTTCTTTGTGGCAACCCCCGAGATATTGGAAGACTGCTAGCATGTCTCCCCTGGTCCTTCTTTTCATTAAACTAGACATACCCAGTTCCTGCAACCATTCCTCATATGTTTTAGCCTCCAGTCCCCTAATCCTATTGGTTGCTCTTCTCTGTACTCTTTCTAGAGTCTCCGCATCTTTTCTACATCGTGGCAACCAAAACTGAATGCTGGATTCCAAGTGTGGCCTTCCCAAGGCCTTATAAAGTGGTATCAACCCTTCACGTGATCTTGATTCTCACCCTCTGTTGATGCAGCCTAGAACTGTGTTGGCTTTTTTGGCAGCTGCTGCCCACTGCCAAATGGCATCCTTACAATACAATACAATACAATACAATACAATACAATACAAAACAATACAATAGCAGAGTTGGAAGGGACCTTGTAGGTCTTCTAGTCCAACCCCCTGCGTGGGCACGAACATTATACCATTTCAGACAAATGGCTATCTAACATCTTTTTAAAGACTTCCAGGGTTGGGGCATTCACAACTTCTGGAGGCAACTTCTGTTCCACGGATTCATTGTTCTAACTATCAGGAAATTTCTCCTCCGTTCTAAGCTGCTTCTCTCCTTGATTAGTTTCCACCCATTGCTTCTTGTCCTACCCTCAGGTGCCTTGGAGAATAGTTTGACTCCCTCTTCTTTGTGGCACCCTCTGAGTTATCGGAACACTGCTATCATGTCTCCCCTGGTCCTTCTCTTCATCAAACTAGACATACCCAGTTCCTGCAACCATTCTTCATATGTTTTAGCCTTCTTCCAAGTCTTCCAACAACGTGGCTAATTGAAGACATCAGGCTATTCCGAAATTAAGGAGTGGAGGTAGCCTTGCGAATAGGAGCAGGAAGAAACCAACTGTTTTGAAGGACAGTCCGATGTGCTTATAATCAAGAGTATGGGCGTGGTCATTAAGAACAAGACAACCATGAGCCAACAGTAGGAGGTGGTTACAAGAAGGGTTAACCAGTAGAAGAGAACATTTCTATGTCAGGGTTGAGTGGTGCAGTGGCCCAGAGGCGGAGTTTGCACGTCACAATCATGGAGGTGATTGGAGGTGATCTATGGAGGTGATCTAGAAAGAGTGCAGAGAAGAGCAACCAAGAGGATGAGGGGACTGGAGGCTAAAACATATGACGAACGGTTGCAGGAACTGGGTAGGTCTTGTTTAATTAAAAGAAGGACCAGGGGAGACATGATAGCAGTCTTCCAATATCTCTGGAGTTGCCCCAAAGAAGAGGGAGTCAAGCTATTCTCCAAGGCACCTGAGAGTAGAACAAGAAACAATGGGTGGAAACTAATCAAGGAGAGAAGCAACCTAGAACCGAAGAGAAATTTCCTGACAGGGAAAACAATGAATCAGTTCAGAAGTTGCCTCCAGAAGTTGTGAATGCCCAACACTGGAGTTCTTTAAGAAGATGTTGGATAGCCATTGGTCTGAAACGGTATAGGGCTTCCTGCCTAGGCAGGGGGTTGGACTAGAAGACCTCCAAGGTACCTTCCAACTCTGCTATTGTCTTGTCTTGTCTTGTATAGTTCAATCCTAGGTAGCTGCAGATATTTCTTTCTCTGGGCAAAAAGAATCACTATCTGCTGTAAACTCTGCCTTGGCAACAGGAAGGGCATCTGGCCAATAAACACTCACCTGCATTCAGTTGCCCTGGGATTACTGAGTCATTAAACCAGGGGTCTCCAACCTTTGCAACTTTAAGTCTGAAGGACTTCAGCTCCCAGAATTCTCCAGCCAGCAAAGCTGAAGCTCTTCAGACTTAAAGTTGCAAAGGCTGGAGACCCCTGCATTAAATGACTCGCTAAAAAAACCCTATGTAGCTCAGGGTTGAACTGTGGAGTCCTTGAGGCTCCCTGAGCTTTGTGGGTTGCCTGTAGGTGGTTAATGATCAGTGCTGAAAATGTTGCACAATTAGGTAATTTAATTCGCTCTCCAAAGCACCTGAGGGCAGGACAAGACACAGGGGGTAGAAGCTCCCCAGAGGGAGATGCAACCTGGGAGTAAGGGGGAATTTTAATTGTTGGAAGAATTAATTAATGGAGCAGCTTGCTTCCTGGAGTTGTGGGAATTCTGTCGCTGGAGGTTTTCAAGAAAGGATTGGACACTCATTTGTCCTGGATGGTATAAGGACTCCTGCCTTGGACAGGGAGTTGGGCTAGAAGACCTCCAAGGTCCCTTCCAGCCCTAGGATTACTAATCCATTCATTTTAGATTTGGAAGGGACCTTGGAGGTCTTCTAGTACAACCCCCTGCCTAGGCAGGAAGCCCTATACCATTTCAGACAAATGGCTATCCAACATCTTCTTGAAGACTTGCAGTGTTGGGGCATTCACAACTTCTGGAGGCATTTTCTGTTCCACTGATTCATTGTTCTCACTGTCAGGAAATTTCTCCTCAGTTCTAAGTTGCTTCTCTCCTTGATTAGTTTCCACCCATTGCTTCTTGTTCTACCCTCAGGTGCCTTGGAGAATAGCTTGACTCCCTCTTCTTTGGGGCAGCCCCTGAGATATTGGAAGACTGCTATCATGTCTCCCCTGGTCCTTCTTTTCATTAAACTAGACACACCCAATTCCAGCAACCATTCTTCATATGTTTTAGCCTCCAGTCCCCTCATCCTCTTGGTTGCTCTTCTCTGCACTCTTTCTAGAGTCTCCGCATCTTTTCTACATCATGGCGACCAAAACTGAATGCAAATATTCCAAGTGTGGCCTTACCAAAGCATTATAAAGTGGTATTAACACTTCACATGATCTTGATTCTCTCCCTCTGTTGATGCAGCCTAGAACTGTGTTGGCTTTTTTGGCAGCTGCTGCCCACGGCTGGCTCCTATTTCAATGGTTGTCCACTAAGACTCCACGATCCCTGCCAGCAAAAAGTGATGACGTTCCCACAACTTTGAGAGGCAAGTTGTGCTCCACTGGTTCCTTGTTCTCCCGGTTAAGAAATTTAGGAACTGTTAGGAAACTGGGAATTCTAGGTTGTTTCCAAATTTAATTTAATTTATTTAGATTTCTAGAACCGCCCTTCTCCATCGAAATGGACTCAAATGTCCATAGATGCCAAATTCTTAGCATCTCGAAGGCTACCAAGGGCCGAAAATTGATTTATGGAATCCTGACCCCCAAAGCATCCACCTGAACAGCGAGCGCCTTGCCGTGCTGCCAGCCACCTATGTTTTACGGCTTCCACATTTCTTCATAATTTACCCTGCTCTCTTTTTCCTTCCTCCCTAGAAATGCAAGGCAGGCGATCTATATGACAAAGTATTTGCTGCCCGGCCTTAAATCCAGTTGGCTAATGGAGGTGTGGGTTGGGGAGAGGAGGAACATGCAAAAAAGGTTCCTTGCCTACAAAATTAAAATGCGACTTCAGTTAAAGAGAGTAAGAGATTAAGGGTGCCACAAAGAAGAGGGAGTCAAACTACTCTCCAAGGCACCTGGGGGCAGGACAAGAAGCAATGGGTGGAAACTAATCAAGGAAAGAAGCAACTTAGAACTGAGGAGAAATTTCCTGACAGTGAGAACAATTAACCTCTGGAACAGAAGTTGCCTCCAGCAGTTGTGAATGCCCCAACCCTGGAAGTCTTTAAAAAGATGTTGGATAGCCATTTGTCTGAAACGGTATAGGGTTTCCTGCCCACGCAGGGGGTTGGACTAGAAGACCTACAAGGTCCCTTCCAACTCTGCTATTGTATTGTATTGTATTATCTTGCTTGGAAAATTAGTTTCAAAGCAAGCTTTTTTTATTATTATTATTATTTTAGTCTCCCAAATGGCATAGGTTCTTCTCCTGCTTGAGCAGGGGGTTGGACTAGAAGACCCCCAAGGTCCCTTCCAGATTCTATCCTATACTTCAGGGGTCCCCAACCCCCGGGCCGCGGACCGGTGCCAGTCTGTGGCTTAATAGTAACCGGGCCGGAGTGAGCAATGGACAGAGTAGCGCGTAGCGCGAACTGCTGACTTTTCTGATCGACAAGCTCAGTATCTTAGCCATTGAGCCACCGTGTCCCTTTATCTTACCTTTGAAAAAGCACCTTTGGGATAAGGAGGGGTGATCCATGTATTCCATGATAGCTGATGAGGTGACCTTCATTCCCTAACTTTGGTTGGTCAGAGATGCAAGAAATTGATGAGCCTGCTCTTCTAGCAATCTTTAATAGGGCTGGACACCACTACTCGTCCCTGCGGACACAAATGTGGAAGTCCTTTTGGACAGACCATCCTCAATTCAAGATCACATGAAGTGTTATAAGGCCTTGGGAAGGCCACACTTGGAATCCTGGGTCCATTTTTGGTCGCCACGATGTAGAAAAAATGTGGAGACTCTGGAAAGAGTGCAGAGAAGAGCAACCAAGAGGATGAGGGGACTGGAGGCTAATACGTATGAAGAACAGTTGCAGGAACTGGGTGTGTCTAGTTTAATGAAAAGAAGGACCAGGGGAGACATGATAGCAGTCTTCCAATATCTCAGGGGATGTCCCAAAGATGAGGGAGTCAAGCTATTCTCCAAAGCACCTGAAGGCAGGACAGGAAGCAACGGGTGGAAACTTAGAACTAAGGAGGAATTTCCTGACAGTCAGATCAATTAATCAGTGGAACAACTTAACCTTCTTGCCTCCCAATCCGGAGGTTGTGAGTTCAATCCTAGGTAGAGGCAGACGTAGGGTCTCCTGCTTGGGAAGGGGGTTGAACTAGATCAGGGGTCTGCAAAGTCGGCTCTTTTAAGACTGGTGGACTTCAACTCCCAGAGTTCCCCAGCCAGCATAGCTGGCTGGGGAATTCTGGGAGTTGAAGTCCACCAGTCTTAAAAGAGCCGACTTTGCAGACCCCTGAACTAGATGATGTGCAGACCCCTGAACTAGATGTGTCCCTTCCAACTCTGTTAATCTGTAACTTGCCTCCAGGTGTTATGAATGCTCCAACACTGGAAGTTTTGAAGAAGAGACTGGACAGCCACTTCTCGGAATGACACGGGAACTCCTGCTTTGAGCAGGGGGTTGGACTAGAAGACCTCCAAGGGCCCTTCCAACTCTGTTATTCTGTTATTTGGACCCCATGGGTGGTTTGGGGAGGAGAAGGAGAAGGAAAAGGCTCAGTTAATGAGGGTGACAAGGGTTTCTAGCAGAGGGGGCCCATCTGCAGCCAACCCCTTTTCACACAAAGGAAGCCCCTTCTCCTCCTCAGCCTTATGGGGTGGCTGGGAGGGAGCCTTCATTAGATGGGAGGGACACAGAGAAGAAAGCAAAGAAAGTGACAGGCGTCCGGCCAATCAGCCCGCAGCATTTGGTGATGCTCCGGGTGATGTCGGCAGGCTGCCATGGCAACGGAACCCCACCAAGCCCCTGATGTAGGTCTGCCAAGGGGAGGGGGGAAGTCCCTCCTCCCAAAAGGCACCAGCTGGGAGTGCATAGCTAGTAGCTCCTTCTCCTTTAAGGAGCAAAGCAAAGCAGAAATCCGATTAGATTCCTACACACACACACAGAGAGACCCTCTCTCCCCACTCCAGCCTCCTCTTTTAAGGACAATTTTTCTAATTTCCCAAAGCAATCTGCACCAAGAAGATAAGTGGCTGGGGGAAGGGAGATCAGATTTGTATATTTGCTGATATTTTTTTTCCTTTCCCCTTTCCCAAGGAAGGGAGGAAGAAGGAAGAAAGGAAATAGAAAGGGAGGAAGGGAGGGAGCGGGAGAGAAAGGAAGGGAGAAGAATGGGAGGGAGAATGGAAGGAAGGAAGAAGAATGGGAGGGAGAATGGAAGGAAGGAAAGAAGGACGGAAGAAGAATGGGAGGGAGAATGGAAGGAAGAAGAATGGGAGGGAGAATGGAAGGAAGGAAGGAAAGAAGGAAGGAAGGAAGGAAGGAAGGAAGGAAGGAAGGAAGGAAGGAAGGAAGGAAGGAAGGAAGAAGAATGGAAGGGAGAGTGGAACGAAGGAAGATAATGAAAGGGATGGAGGAAAGGAGGGAGCGGGACTGGAAGGAGGGAAGGAAGAAGGATGAGAGGGAGAATGTGAGGAAGGAAAGAAGGACGGAAGGAAGGAAGGAAGGAAGGAAGGAAGGAAGGAAGAAGAATGGAAGGGAGAGTGGAACGAAGGAAGATAATGAAAGGGATGGAGGAAAGGAGGAAGCGGGACTGGAAGGAGGGAAGGAAGAAGGATGAGAGGGAGAATGTGAGGAAGGAAGGAGAGAATGGGAGGGAGAATTGAAGGAAGGAAGGAAGGAAGAAAGAAAGAGAGGGAGAATGGAAGGAAGGAAGAAGAATGGGAGGGAGAATGGAACGAAGGAAGATAATGAAAGGGATGGAGGAAAGGAGGGAGCAGGGCTGGAAGGAGGGAAGGAAGAAGGATGAGAGGGAGAATGGGAAAAAGGAAGGAGAGAATGGGAGGGAGGGAGGGAGAAAATGAGGGAGGAGGGTGGAAGGAAAAAGGATGGGAAGGAGGAAGAAAGAAAGGAGAGAATGGAAGGGAGAGAGGGAACAGGGGAGGGAGGAAGGAAGGAAGGAAGGAAGGAAGGAAGGAAGGAAGGAAGGAAGGAAGGAAGGAAGGAAGGAAGGAAGGAAGGGAGCTAGGGATTGCCAACAATTACCTGTGTTTCCAAAATTCCAATCATTTCATTTACCTGCCACGGCAGGTGCAAGAATCTAACACTGCCAGCTAGATACCATTAACACAACCAAGAGAAGTCAATGCACAGGTGGGGATTCAGAAAAGGTCAAGATGGAAGTTGTGATCACATGACCAAGGTCCCGCCCCTTCTTGGCATGCTTTAATAAATAACGCACAAGGCTAGAAACAGGGAGATGGTGAGTTCTAGTCCCACGTTGGGAATGAAAGGCAGCTGGGTGACTCTCTCCCTCCCTCCCTCTCCTCCCTCCAACCTTCCCTCCCTCCCTCCCTCTCTCTCCCTCTCGCTCTCTCCCTTCCTCCCTCCCTCCCTCCGCCTCCCTCTCTCTCTCTCGCTCCCTTCCCCTCTCTCTCGCTCCCTCCCTCTCTCTCCCTCCCTCTCTCCCTCTCTCTCCCTCCATCCCTCCCTCTCTCTCCCTCTCTCTCTCCCTCTCTCTCCCTCCATCCCTCCCTCTCTCTCTCTCTCCCTCCCTCCCTCTCTCCCTCCCTCCACCTCCCACTCCCTCTCTCCCTCCCTTCCTTCCCCTCTCTCTCCCTCCCTCCCTCTCTCTCTCCCCTCTTCTCTCTCTCCCTCCCTCCCTCTCCCTCCCTCCCGCTCTCTCTCTCCCTCTCTCCCTCCCTCTTTTTCTCTCCCTCCCTCTCTCTCTCCCTCCCTCTCCCTCTCTCCTTCCCCCCTCTCTCTCCCTCCCTCCCTCTCTCCCTCCCTCTCTCTCTCTCCTGTCCTCTCCCGCTCTCTCAGCCCAACCCACCTTCCAGGGGGACAGTTGTAGGGAACATAAGAGGAGGGAGGTATGTTGGCTACATTCACCCATGTGACTCATGTGTAAAAAATAATAAAGGCGGGATGCAAGTGAAGGAACCAATAAAATGGAGCCCCCAATGGCTTTTCGTCCTTCCCCAGCTAAAAGAAGAGGAAACAAATCAAAACTGAGTGGAAGCCCTTTCCTAGGTTATACCGAGACCCTCTAGCACCGTAAAGGCGTTGCCCTGCCAGCTCCAGCGCACATGCGCACGCTCACCAGCTGATTTTCGGCCCTGATTTTCAGCCGTTTTTCCCAGAGGCAAAAAAACAACCCGAAGCACAAACCGGAAGTTCGGGAACGGACTTCCGGTTTGAACGTTGGCCAGTTTTTCACCTTCCGGAAGGCAAAAAAAAACAGCCCAGCAGGCAATCCGGAAGTCTGTTCCCGAACTTCCAGTTTACATGTTGGGCCGTTTTTCGCCCTCCCCAGGCTCCAAGAAAGCCGTGTACACATGCATGTGCAGGCACAGGTGGGCATTAAGTTATGCGGGTGGGGTGGGGGGCAAAGAAGCGCACGCCATAACACGTCCGTATGCACTTTTGGCACCCGAAGCGAAAACGGTTCGCCATCACGGATCTCGCATGAGCCCCACAAAAGCAACAGAGGCCAGTCTCCGTTTGCAATCCTGCCTTTACTATCCGTTCAAAATTACAACCGTGATGTAAAAAAATAAAAATAACTTACAACTAGTCATCGCATTCGGAACTAATGTAGCATCTACAAGTGTGTGTGTGTGTGTTTGTGTGTGTGTATGTATGTATATGTATGTAGTTTAATGAAAAGAAGGACCAGGGGAGACATGATAGCAGTGTTCCAATATCTCAGGGGTTGCCACAAAGAAGAGGGAGTCAAGCTATTCTCCAAAGCACCTGAGGGCAGGGCAAGAAGCAATGGGTGGAAACTAATCGCTTCAAGGTTTTGACGACCATCTTTAAAGCGCTCCATGGCTCGGGGCCTAGTTATATGCGAGACCGCCTCCTGCCCCATACATCCCTTAGACCGATACGCTCCCACAGAGAGGGCCTCCTCAGGGTGCCGTCGCCTGGACAATGCCGACTGGCGACACCCAGGGGAAGAGCCTTCTCTGTGGCGGGCCCAGCCCTCTGGAATGACCTACCCCCTGAATTACGCACCATCACCGACCTCCGCCTCTTCCGCCAATGTCTAAAGACATATTTGTTCCAACAAGCCGGCCTAGCCTAACCTCCCGTGGGGACTTTTAGGAAGTTTTTAAAATTGGGTATTTTAAATTTGGTTTTAGTACAGGATAGGACTGTTTAATATTTATTTTAAATTATATATTTATCTTTGTATTGGTATGTTTTTAAATTTCCTGTACGCCGCCCTGGGTCCTCTGTGGAGAAGGGCAGGATATAAATTTAAATAAAATAAATAAATAAATAAAATAAATAAATAATCAACTTAGAACTAAGGAGAAATTTCCTGACAGTTAGAACAATTAACCTCTGGAACAGCTTGCCTCCAGAAGTTGTGAATGCCCCAACCCTGGAAGTCTTTAAGAAGATGTTAGATAGCCATTTGTCTGAAATGGTATAAGGTTCCTGCCCACACAGGGGGTTGGACCAGAAGACCTACAAGGTCCCTTCCAACTCTGCTATTGCATTGCATTGCATTGCATTGCATTGCATTGCATTGCATTGCATTGTATGTGTGTGTGTTTCTCTCTCTCTGTGTAGCAATGATATAGTTGTACCGTACAATGTAGTGTAGGAAAGTAGCACCTACCCCTCTCCTAGAAAAATGAAATATTACAAAGGCAGAATATTATATTTCCCTGGATGAGAAAAAGGAGAAACCCATTTTAAAGACAAAACAGCTCCAGCCCGATCCGCTCCCACAGAGAGGGTCTTCTCCGGGTGCCGTCGGCCAGGCAATGCCAGTTGGCGACGCCCAGGGGAAGGGCCTTCTCTGTGGCGGGCCTGGCCCTCTGGAACGACCTGCCCCACGACCTACGATCTATCTCGGACCTCCACCTCTTCCGCCAACGTCTTAAGACATATCTATTCCAACAAGCCGGCCTGGCTTAGCCCCCCGTTTCTGACTTATATATATATAAATTGTAATTTGCAGGGTTTTAAATGGATTTTAGAGCACGGGTTTAATAATTTAATTAGTTAGTTAGAACAATTAACCTCTGGAACAGCTTGCCTCCAGAAGTTGTGAATGCCCCAACCCTGGAAGTCTTTAAGAAGATGTTAGATAGCCATTTGTCTGAAATGGTATAAGGTTCCTGCCCACGCAGGGGGTTGGACTAGAAGACCTACAAGGTCCCTTCCAACTCTGCTATTGTATTGTATTATTGTATTAATATGTTTTTAATGATGTATATTGTTGTTTTTTGTAATGTTTTTAATAATGCCTGTGCGCCACCCTGGGTCCTAACAAGGAGAAGGGCGGGGTATAAATCCAAAATACAGTGGTACCTCGGTTCACGAACGCCTCTGTTCACGAACAACTCGGTTCACGAACAGAAAAGTTCATAAAAATATGGTCCGGTTCACGAACTCCGCTTCTGTTCACGAACTCCGCCTCGGTTCACGAACTCCGCCTCGGGTCACAACCAATTTGGTTCGCGACCAGAGTCAGTTCAAGAATTACAACCAAAAGAAAGATCAGAACGGATTAACCAGATTTACATTAAACCCTATGGGAAACTGTGCCTCAGGTCACGACCAATTTGGTTCGCGACCAGAGTCAGTTCAAGAATTAAAACCCCCCCAAAAAAAGATCAGAACGGATTAACTGGATTTACATTAAACCCTATGGGAAACTGTGCCTCGGTTCGCGACCAATTCGGTTCGCAACCAGAGTCAGTTCACGAATTAAGTTCGTGAACCGAGGTACCACTGTAAATAAATAAAAAGCAGCTTCCTGCCCCACCCCCACTTCCTGTGTCAACGGGCTGTTAAGGCCTGAGCCAGTCTATTCTACATAACAAAGATCTACCTCCTTCTGGAAGAGCCATAATAGGAATCCCAAAGTCCTTTCAATACACCATCATCCAGCAACAGCTCAACCAAGCTTGGGACTCAAAAGACAAGTTAGCTATGACCCCCGCCCCCTGGGACTCTGACAGCCAATGGGATACATTTCTTGGATAGGAACAGGAAGCTCCAAGTCAGGGCCCAAGAGAGGGTATAAAACTCAGGCAATTCTCAGCATCTCAAGAGAGGAAGAAGAAAGAGAGAGGGAGAAGAAAGGGAGAAGAGAGAGAAAGAGAGAAGAAAGAGAGGAGAGAGAAAAGAGAGAAGCGAGGAGAGAAAGAGAGAGAGGGAAAGAGAAAAGAAAGAGAGGAGAAAGAGAGGAGAGAGAGAGGAGAGGGGAGAGAGAAGCGAGGAGAGAAAGAGAGAGAGGGGAAAGAGAAAAGAAAGAGAGGAGAGAAAGAGGGAGGGGGGAAAGAGAGAAGAAAAAGTGGGTGAGAGGAAAGAGGAAAGAGAGAGAAGAAAGGGAGGAGAGAAAAGAGAGAGAAGAGAGAAAGAGAAAGAGAGGAAGAAGAGAGACAGAAAAAAGAAACAGAAGAGAAAATAGACAGAGAGAAGAGAGAGAAAGAGAGGGGCGGAAGAGAGAGAGGAGAGAGAGGGGGGAGAAAGAGAAGAAAGAGAGAGGAGGAGCAGAGAGAGATGGGGAAAAAGAAAGAAAGAAAGGAGAAAGAGAGAGAGAGAGAAAGAGAAGCAAGAGAGAAGAAAGAGAGAGAAGTTAGAGAGAAAAAGAGAGAGGGAGAAAGAAAGAGAGAGAGAGAGAGAGAGAGAGAGAGAGAGAGAGAGCCTCTCACTTGGCTTTGCCATGCAGTCCCTGGCATTTGATTGGGCACAAAGGGCTCCCTGTTCGCTTCTTTTAAGCAGGAACAAGAGATCTCAATAGCCCTGAGTCCATTTGAGGTCTACAAACAGTAGACTTCTTGTGCGAAGGTTGAATAAGGGAAACGCAGAGAGCAGGAGGGAGGAGGAGGACGAGGAGACGGCAAGGAGATGTTGATTAGGTCAATTCTTGACTCATTCCAGAAGAGGGGAACAAGCAGAGAGGGGGAGGGGAAGAAGGGAGAGAGAGGGGGGACTCCTTCCCACCCCAAACTTCACCTCAAAGAACCTGGATGAGATGCTGCGGCTTCTAAATTACCCACAGAGGTAGGGAAGGATTTAAAAAAACAACCCAACTCTCGGGCAGAAACGAAAGCTCAAAAATGTTCGCCTTGAGACTTGCAAGCCGCAAGGAAAGAGAGCTGAAGACCAGTCGAAGTCTGGGGGAATGGCAGGTGTGAAAGAGGGACTTCAAGAATCGCTTGCCTTTAGCAGAACACAGCAGTTACGTGGCCTTGGCCAGGGGTCAGCAAACTGCAGCTCTGGAGCCACATGTGGCCCTTTCTTCCCTCTGCTGTGGCTCCCTGTCGCTCAAAATATGCATCACAACCATCGATGAGCGACACCCGCTGGCACGTGATTTATTGAGCCATTCAACCCCCAGTAGGCCAACCATGGTTAAATCCAAGAAAAGAAAAGTTTCAGAAGAAAACAGAAGGTTTCACTCAACTACCTATACTAGTTTTGTGGGCGCTCTCGGGAAATACCATATTTTTCGGAGTATAAGACGCACCAAGACTTCTGGAGGCAAGCTGTTCCTGACAGTTAGAACAATTAACCTCTGGAACAGCTTGCCTCCAGAAGTAGTGAATGCCCCAACACTGCAAGTCTTCAAGAAGATGTTAGATAGCCATTTGTCTGAAATGGTATAAGGTTCCTGCCTAGGCAGGGGGTTGGACTAGAAGACCTACAAGGTCCCTTCCAACTCTGCTATTGTATTGTATTGTAAGATTTTGAAGAGGCAAATTTAAAAAAGGTTTTTGCACTCTACAGACCTCCCAAAAATGGCCCATTCTTTTTGCAAAAACAAGCCCATTTTTTGTAAAAAATAAAAAAGGGCATGCAGTGCTCCTGGGAGCTGGGGGGAGGGGCAAAAACAAGCAAAAAATGGGTCATTTCCCACTCATTTTTGCCCTCCCCATCCCCCAAGAGCACTCTGGGAGCCTTAATAATAATAATAATAATAATAATAATAATAATAATAATAATAATAATAATAATAATAATAATAATAATAATAATAATAATAATAATTTAATTTCTTGACCGCTCCCTCTCCCCGTAGGGACTCGGAGCGGTGCACAGGGAAACTAAAAAACCATAAATATACAATAGATATACAACATCTTAAAAACAAATTAAACAGTACCTGTGCTAAAATACCCATTTTAGACTAAAATTCCCAATTAAAACAACTAAAACCCCATAGAGAGAGACTACCCTAGGCCGGCCAAGCAAAAAAGATATGTTTTTAATTTTAGACGGAAGGAGCGGAGGTCCGTGGTCGTTCTAATGTCGGGGGGAAGGTCGTTCCAGAGGGTCGGGCCCACCACAGAGAGAGCCCTTCCCCTGGGCGTCGCCCGCTGACAAAGTCTAGTGGACGGCACCCGGAGAAGTCCCTCTCTGTGGGAGCGGATCGGCCGTGAGGATGTATGAGGCTATGCACTGCCATTTTTGCAAAGGGGTGGGGTTTCAGGAGGCCAAAAAGGCTGTATTCAGTTTATAAGATGCACCCAGATTTTCACCCTCTTTTTAGGGGCCGTCCGAACAATACAGTTAGTCAGACATGTAAAGGGTTTTGTGGCTTCTGTGGGAAAAGGGTCCAAATTGCTCATTGAGTGTTTAAGTTTGCCGACCCCTGGCCTTGACCATCAGACTGTAGGGCATTAACACCCACCCCTCTCCTAGGAAAATGAGATATTTTAGGAAATATTAAAAAGGGGAGAATACTTCCCCTAAAAGGGAGGCAGAAAGTCAGCCTTTGTCAATGGGTCATTAAGGCCTGAGCCAGTCTATTCTACATAACAAAGATCTACCTCCTTCAGGCACAGCCATAGTAGGAATCCCAAAGCCCTTTCATTACATCATCACCCAGCAAGAGTCAACCAAGCCTGGGTCCAAGATCCAGCAAAGGTAGGATTACCCATCTAGCAAAAGATCTCACCACATGGCACCTGGGAAGATGACATCACCCAGCAAGATTCAACTAAGCTTGGGATTCAGGCCAGCCTACAGAGTTGCCCCTGCATGGCCCCATGGGAGTTAGACAACCAATCAGAATACAAGCTCAAATTCAAAAGCCCACTAAACCATCTTTCCAAGCCCGTGTCATGTGTCCAGTGTCTTTCTTCTGAACCCAGATGGACGTTTCGTCCAACATGATCTTTGCTTAAGCCACAGCTCTCTCTTTCCACCCCTACCCTTAGTGTCCTCACAATGTCATAGACACTTTTTGTGCTTTCCACACATTTAAAGGTATAAGTCTATAGTAGGAGATACCCACCATGGGGTCCACTGCTGGAGGTTTTCAAGAAAAGTTTGGACAACCATTTGTCCCAAATGGTAACATCCTAAATTCAAGATCACGTGAAGTGTCAATACCACTTTATAAGGCCTTGGTGAGACCACACTTGGAATACGGCATCCAGTTTTGGTCGCCACAATGTAGAAAAGATGTGGAGACTCTGGAAAGAGTGCAGAGAAGAGCAACAAAGAGGATTAGGGGACTGGAGGCTAAAACATATGATGAACGGTTGCAGGAACTGGGTATGTCTAGTTTAATGAAAAGAAGAACCAGGGGAGATATGATAGCATCTTCCAATATCTCAGAGGGTGCCACAAAGAAGAGAGAGTCCAGCTATTCTCCAAAGCACCTGAGGGCAGAACAAGAAGCAATGGGTGGAAACTAATCAAGGAGAGAAGCAACTTAGAACTGAGGAGAAATTTCCTGACAGTGAGAACAATTAATCAGTGGAACAATTTGCCTCCAGAAGTTTTGAATGCCCCAACACTGCAAGTCTTTAAGAAGAGGTTGGATAAACCTTTGTTTGAAGTGGTGTAGGGGTTCCTGCCTAGGCAGGGGGCTGGACTAGAAGGCCTCCAAGGTCCCTTCCAGCCCTTCGATTCTATGAGCATTCTGAATCTTTTTTCCACACAAAGAGTTTAGGAATTGTTTCTCATTCCTTACAATGTTCTTTCCCCCCCTATCATAACAACCCTTAACTCATCATCAATGATGGACAAGAACAACTGATACAGTTTGGAACCTGTTGTCCTTGGACGTTCTCCATCATCCAGATCAGGGTTGTCCCAAAGATACTTTTTTTTTCAGAAGGCAACTGGACTTTCTGGGTTTTTTTCTTTAAAGACATTTCCCTTCTTCATCCAAGAAGCTTCTTCAGCTCTGACTGGATGGTGGGGAAGGGAAGGATTGATCCTCCTTTCAGGCAACTGGTCATCTGCATCCTTTTAGAGGGTCGTTGAGGCCACTTGGGGGTTTATCTGTATCCTCAGGTCATGAGCTGTGTCAGGTTTTTCTCTGAAGATGTTTCGCTTCTCCTCCAAGAAGCTTCTTCAGCTCTGACTGGATGGTGGGGAAGGGAAGGATTGATCCTCCTTGCAGGCAGCTGATCATCTGCATCCTTTTAGAGGGTCGTTGAGGCCACTTGGGGGTTTATCTGTATCCTCAGGTCATGGGCTGTGTCAGGTTTTTCTCTGAAGATGTTTAGCTTCTCCTCCAAGAAGCTTCTTCAGCTCTGACTGGATGGTGGGGAAGGGAAGGATTGATGTTCCCTGTGGGCAGCTGGTCATTTGCATCCTTTTAGAGGGTCCTTGAGGCCACTTGGAGGTTTCTCGGTGTCCTCAGGGTCACCTGAGTGGTGCAAATGGGTGTGGAGCCTTCTTGGAACTGCTGAAAGGACCATTGTTGTAGACTGGAGATAGATGATGCCACATCCCTCCCCCTCTGTTCAGAGAGGACCGTTCAATTTTCACATAGATGTCCTCTTTGACCCCTCCTTCAAGCCAGTGATCCTCTCTGTCCAAAATGTGGACTTTGCTTTCTTCCAAAGAGTGGCCTTTGTCTTTTAAATGCAGATGGACCTCTGAATCTTGTCCTGAAGGGTTTGTTCTCCTCTGTCATGCCCCGTGTTTGTGCAGTGGTTGAGTTGTTTCCCCAGTGCACAGATCTGCGTACGGCTCACTGCGTTGTACTGCATATACTACTACATTGCTCAGTTTGTGTCTGGGTGTTTTCTCCCTGGGGGTGGACATACTCCTGCCTTCAGGTGTTTATTTATTTTATTTTTATTTTATTAAATTTATACCCCGCCCTTCTCCTTGTTAGGACCCAGGGCGGCGCACAGGCATTATTTAAAACCATAAAATACAATAAATATCAGTTAAAATATATTAAATTAATTAACCCGTGCTAAAACCCATGTTAAAACCTTACCAAATTATAATTTATTTTTAAAAAGTCAGAAACGGAGGGCTATCCTAGGCCGGCTTGCTGAAATAAATACGTCTTAAGACGTTGGCGGAAGAGGCGGAGGTCCGAGATAGTGCGAAGGTCGGGGGGTAGGTCATTCCAAAGGGCAGGGCCCGCCACAGAGAAGGCCCTTCCCCTGGGTGTCGCCAACCGGCATTGCCCCGCCGACGGCACCCGGAGAAGACCCTCTCTGTGGGAGCGGACCGGACAAAGGGATGTATGGGGCAGGAGGCGGTCTCGTATATAGCTAGGCCCCGAGCCATGGAGCGATTTAAAGATGGTCATCAACACCTTGAAGCGCACTCGAAAGGCCACAGGCAGCCAGTGCAGCTCGCGCAGGAGAGGTGTTACGTGGGTTTGCCTTGAGGCACCCATAATCACCCACGCGGCCGCATTCTGTACTAACTGTAGCTTTCGAGTGCACCTCAAGGGGAGCCCCATGTAGAGAGCGTTGCAGTTTGAAGTGGAGTCTGTTCTCTTTGAGCCATCCTAGCAACACCAAAGTGGAGCCTCTGAAACTCGGCACTGATTTTATCGGGCGAGATTTAAAAAAAAAGATAGAAGGACAAATCGAGTCCTTTCCTTCGGAAGTGGAACACCATGAGCGAACAAATTCACTTAGAAGAACGACAAAGTCATTTGATTCAGGGTTTTAATGTTGTTGTTGGGAAACTTAAGACAGATCCCTGCCTTTGGAACTACGGATCTGCTTCGACAAGAACTTTTAAGAACTTCCAGGAGTCTCAGAGACATCCCTATGAAGCAAAATGCTTAGATCATCCCCAAGTTACAATGAATTGGTCCGTCAAAGCCAAAATAAAAAATAAAATAAAAATCCCTGCTGCTGTTTGCTTGACTTTGGTTGAAAGGATTTCAGCTGAGAGCCTCAGATTTTTTGCCAGCGGCTGCTTTTACAGCCAACTTCTGCAGCTGGTTACTTTTTATTCCCTGTGTACAAGTGAAGTCAAAAACAATAAATAAATATTTATTATTTATTTATTTTTCACATTTATAACCCGCACCCATCTCACCATAAAGGGACTCGGGGCGGCGAACAGAGATTTAAAATCAATTATACATAAATACAAAATATTATTAAATAATAACGAAATTAAATCAATATCCTGCTTCACTTAAAATAAGTTTAAATTTAAAACCCAAATTACAGTTTTGATTTGTTATAAAATAATGGGTGTGGAGTAGATCATGCTAGGCCGGCCAGATGAAAATAATAAGTTTTTAGGTGCCGGCGAAACAAGCGGACGTCTGTGATGGAACGGAGGTCGGAAGGTAGGCCATTCCAGAGGGTAGGGCCCACCACAGAGAAGGCCCTTCCCCTGGGAGCCGCCAACCGGCATTGTCCGGTCGACGGCACCAGGAGAAGACCCTCTCCCTGGGAGCGATAGATACACATCAAATCACGGAGGTTTATGAAACCTAGCCTCAGATGGTAGGATGGAGGGTCCAATTGAAGAAGGGTTTTCTAGGGGAAAGAAAGGACATCCCAACCAACACGGTTCTAGGCTGCCTCAACAGAGGGAGAGAATCAAGATCAGTGTTGAAGTGTTGAAACCAATCTTGAAGGCTTTTTTAGTAAGGCCGCGCTTGGAATACTGCATCCGGTTTTGGTCTCTGCGGTGTAAAAAAAAAAAGAAGATGCTGAGACAGAATAACAGAATTGGAAGGGGCCTTGTAGATCATCTAGTCCAACCTCCACCCAAGGAGGAAACCCTACACCATTTCTGACAGATGGCACTCCAATCTCTTCTTGAAAGCTTCCAGGGATGAAGCTCCCACAACTTCTGAAGGCAACTTCTTCGCCATGGGTTGATGGTTCTCACGGTCAGAAAGTTCCTCCTTATTTCCAGGTTGAATCTCTCCTTGGTCAGTTTCCATCTATTGTTCCTTGTCTGGTCTTCAGGTGCTTTGGGAAATAGCTTGACCCCCTTCCTCCTCTCTGTGGCAGCCCCTCAAATATTGGAAGATGCTCTCCTGTCTCCCCTGGTCCTTCTTTTCATTAAACTAGATATTAACTGATATACAGAGCCGGAAGGGACCTTGTAGGTCATATAGTACAACCCCCCACCCCCAAGCAGGAGATCCTACACCATTTCTGACCAATGGCAGTCCAGACTCTTCTTGAAAGTCCCAAGTGATGAAGCTCCCACAACTTCTGAAAGCAACTTCTGTTCCATGGGTTGATTGCTCTCATTGTCAGGAAATGTTATTTCTAGATTGAATCTCTCCTTGTTCAGTTCCATCCATTGTTCCTTGTTTGGCCTTCAGGGGCTTTGGAAAATAGCTTGACCCCTTCCTCCTCTCTGGGGCAGCCCCTCAAATATTGGAAGACTGCTCTCCTGTCTCCCCTGGCCCTTCTCTTCCCTAGACTATCCAGGTCCAGTTCCTGCAACTGTATTATTATTATTATTATTATTATTATTATTATTATTATTATTATTATTATTATTATTATTATTATCATCATCATCATCATCATCATCATCATCCTAGAGACCTAGGATGCTGGCAGCAAACTGTATCAACCATTAGCACCAGTCAATAGTATTTGTAATATGCATTTTTAGATGTTCAGTTGGCTGAGTTTCATGTTTTATGAATAAAGATGATGATAATAATAATAATAATAATAATAATAATAATAATAATAATAATAATAATAATAATAATAATAATAATAATAATAATAATAATAATAAGGTTCTAGTTATCATCTTCAAAGCGCTCCATGGCTCGGGACCTAGCTATCTGCAGGATCGGATCCTGCCCCATACATCCTCACGGCCGATTCGCTCCCACAGAGAGGGACTTCTCCGGGTGCCGTCCACTAGACTTTGTCAGCGGGCGACGCCCAGGGGAAGGGCTCTCTCTGTGGCGGGCCCGGACCTCTGGAACGACCTCCCCCCCGATATTAGAACAACTAGGGACCTCCGCTCCTTCCGTCTAAAACTAAAAACATATCTGTTCTGCTTGGCCGGCCTAGGGTAGTCTCCCTTCTATGGGGTTGTTAATAATTTTAGATGGAGATTCTAGTAATTTTTAACTGGGAATTTTTAATTCGTTTTTATTATGTTTGTATATTTATTGTTTTATTTGCCCTGTGCACCGCTCCGAGTCCCTTCGGGGAGAGGGAGCTGTCAACAAATTAAATTTATTATTATTATTATTATTATTATTATTATTATTATTATTATTATTAATAATAATAATAATAATAATAATAATAATAATAATAATAATAATAATAATAATAATAATAATAATAATAATAATAATAATAATAATAATAATAATAATCATCTTTATTGTCATTGTACTAAAATTACAATGAAATTGGTTTTAACTTCACTGGTGCAAAATTATAACAGAAACAAACAAAAAAGAGAGAGAAAAGAAAAAAGAAAAAACTAGCAGGTGCATGGAGTGATTGCAGTTGAATTTAAAAGTCTCACAGCCCAAAGAAAGAAGCTACCTTTAAACCTGTTTGTTCAGCTGGCTATACTTTGATATCTTCTGCCTGATGGTCGATGGGCAAAAAGATACCAACCAGGGTGTGAATCATCTTTGAGAATCTTCCTTGCTCTGCTAAAGCAGTGAGTTGTTTATAGTTCTTCATATGTTTTAGCCTCCAGTCCCCTAATCATCTTCATTGCTCTTCTCTGCACTCTTTCTAGAGTCTCGGCCAATTTTTTATATAGTGACTGGATGCAATATTCTAGGTGTGATCTTACTAGGGCTGTATAGAGTGGTATTAGGATTCCACGTGACGTTGATTGAGTCCATAAGCTTCCTTCTCACAGGCTGTCTCTCATTTATCCCCGTTCACTTCCCGTACACCTTGAGTAGTATACGGATGGTACCAATTAATTCTGTGTGGGAAGATTGGATGAGGGGAGCTAATGCAGCTACTCTGTTCAAAAGTTAATGATGCCATGAAAAATGAAAATAAAAATGAAAATTGAAAAAAAAAAAAACCTTCCAGAAAGAAGTTTTTTATTGAAGACAACAAGGTCTTCTTTTAAAAAAAAATCATCCATCCAAACTAGGAAAGCCAATTGTCTTTTGCAGCAAAAATCATAACCACAATGATTAGGAAGTGAATCAGACAAAAATAATGCTAAAATGCCGTTTGTAGCCATAGGTATGGTCTGGATTATACAATACAATACAATACAATACAATACAATACAATACAATACAATACAATACAATACAATACAATACAATAGCAGAGTTGGAAGGGACCTTGGAGGTCTTCTAGTCCAACCCACTGCCTAGGCAGGAAGCCCTATACCATTTCAGACAAATGGCTATCTAACATCTTCTTCAAGACTTCCAGGGTTGGAGCATTCACAACTTCTGGAGGCAAGCTTTTCCACTGGTTAATTGTTCTCACTGTCCGGAAATTCCTCCTGAGTTCTAAGTTGCTTCTCTCCTTGATTAGTTTCCACCCATTGCTTCTTGTCCTGCCCCCAGGTGCCTTGGAGAATAGTTTGACTCCCTCTTCTTTGTGGCACCCTCTGAGATATCGGAACACTGCTATCATGTCTCCCCTGGTCCTTCTCTTCATCAAACTAGACATACCCAGCTCCTGCAGCCGTTCTTCATATGTTTTAGTCTCCAGTCCCCTAATCATCTTGGTTGCTCTTCTCTGCACTCTTTCCAGAGTCTCCACGTCTTTTCTACATCGTGGCGACCAAAACTGTATGCAGTATTCCAAGTGTGGCCTTACCAAGGCACTATACAGTGGCATTAACATTTCACGTGATCTAGATTCTATCCCTCTGTTTATGCAGCCTAGAACTGTGTTGGCTTTTTTGGCAGCTGCTGCACACTGCTGGCTCATATTTAAATGGTTGTCCACTAGGATTCCAAGATCCCTCTCACAGTTGCTACTATTGAGCAAGGTACCACCTATACTGTACTTGTGCATTTGGTTTTTCTTGCCTATATGTAGGACCTTACTTTTTTCACAATTGAATTTCATTTTATTAGATAGTGCCCAATGTTCAAGTTTGTCTAGATCCTTCTGTATCTTAAGCCTATCTTCTGGAGTGTTGGCTATTCCTGCCAGCTTGGTGTCGTCTGCAAATTTGGTGAGTTCCCCATTTATCCCCTCATCCAAATCGTTGATGAAGATGTTAAAGAGTGCTGGGCCTAAAACAGAGCCTTGGGGGACTCCACTGCATACTTCCTTCCATGTAGATGCAGTTCCATTGAGGACTACATTGAGGATTCCCTTCCCTTTTGTCTTCTCTTCCCTTCCCTTCCTTTCCCTTTCCCTTCCTTCCCTTCTCCCATCAATGTTTTTGTGCCTGCTTTTCTGTTTTTGAATTGCAAAGCGCATTGCAAACTTTTGCAAAGTCGGTGGGTCAGCATTCCAGGCTCCCTTAGATATTTCGAGGCAGACCTTCACGTCTTCCCGCTCAAGTTTTGGGGTGGGACGAATTAGTCATCCGTTCCTGAGCATCAGACGGGGGTGGGGGTGGGGGCTACTGGGCGAAGGGATCTGCCTATTCTGTATGAGTCATTTCTTAATTATGGAAGAAGACACCCTCTTCAAGGAGGCACAGATCTGCTTTCCAATATGTTTATCCTCCCTCCCCCTTCTTCCCTCCCATTGTCGATATTTTCATTTTTACAAGGCGGCAGATGGAGAGCTTTGCAATTTGACTGCGGCACTGTCCTCTCCACTCATCAGGAGGCTGAATCACCGTTATTTTCAGCCATGAATCCTTGAGAAAGGGCCAGAATGACAAAGCAGGGGTTTCTGTTTTGCCAGCAGCCAAAGGACAGGCCTTTCTGCCTTTCCTTCCCCTCGGAGGTTTGAAACCCAGCGGAGAAAAAGGACAGTTGCTTTTTCCATTTGTTTTGATGGGGAAAAAAAATAATAAAATAAAATAAATTGCATCCGGATTGGCAACGCAAACGGCCATCAAATAGCGGCTTTCAGACGAACCTGCTGAGTTCGTTCGCTCTTTCCCGAATCTGCTTCGTTCAACAAAAATGACACGCAGCGCTATTTTCTGGCCGGGAGTTGCGTCTTTTTAAGCGGAGGCTCGAAAATGACCTCCGCTTGCCAAGTGGGCCTGCTGGGCAACCAAGGTTATGTTGGCGGCTTAATGGTGGTGGCTCGATCGACGAGGCCATAAACAACTGCAACCGGCAGAGACATTCGGTTTGCAAATTGTCATGTAGGAAAAGTCTCCGTGGCGAACCTCTGATGGATAATGTAAGCAAAAGCTACACCGTTTTCTAGTTGCCCCCTTTGAGCTGTCGGGAAGGGAAATAACATCCATTCCTGACTTCTATAGCACTTAGCACTTATATACCGCCTCCCAGTGCTTTTGCAGCCCTAAGCAGTTTACAGAGTCAGCATCTTCCCCACACACACACACACAAAAAATCAGGGTCCTCTTTTTACCCACCTCGGAAGGCTGAGTCAACTTTGACCACATCAGGATCAAACTCCTGGCAGTCGGTAGAATTAGTCTGCAGTATTGTATGAAGGAAGGAAGGAAGGAAGGAAGGAAGGAAGGAAGGAAGGAAGGAAGGAAGGAAGGGGAAGGGAAGGGAAGGGAAGGGAGGGGAGGGGAAGGGAAGGGAAGGGAAGGGAAGGGAAGGGAAGGGAAGGGAAGGGAAGGGAAGGGAAGGGAGGAAGGAAATTAACACAAAGGTAGGAAGGAAGGATTAGAAATAGCCCTTAGACTTATATACCACTTCACAGTGCTTTCCAGCCCTCTCTTAGCAGTTTACAGACAACAATCCAGGTTCTCATTTTATCCACCTCGGAAGGATGGAAGGCTGAGTCAACCTGAGTCAACAATCTGGGTCCTCATTTTAACAGCCTGTGAAAGATGGAAAGCTGAGTCAACATTGACCCCTTCAGGATCTAACTTTTGACAGTCAGTAGAGTTAGTCTGCAGTACGGCATTCTGGAAGGAAAGAAGGAAGGAAGGAAGGAAGGAAGGAAGGAAGGAAGGAAGGAAGGAAGGAAGGAAGGAAGGACTAGCAATAGCCCTTATATACCACTTCACAGTGCGTTCCAGCCCTCTCTAAGCAGTTTACAGAGTCAGTCTATTTGCCCCCAACAATCCAGGTTCTCATTTTACCCACCTCGGAAGGACCAAAGGCTGAGTCAACCTTAAGCCTGGTGAGATTCGAACTGACAAATTGCAGGCAGCCGGCAGTACTGCACTCTAACCACTGCGCCACCACGACTCATAACCTATAACCAGGGAACCATGGGGTATCCCATCTGATTTCACCCTGAGAGGAAGAATTGCAACTGCTGGCCCAGAGACGGCATGAGCCACATGTTTTAGGACCAATCCAAACTTCTGGTATGTTTATAACCACTGTAAGAGAAGATTAGAAGTTGCTTGTTTTTGATTTCCATCTTTTTTCTGGAATTTTTCTTTCTCTTTATTGGCCCTTGATCGTTTTCCAGGCATTTTCCTTTTTCTTTCTTTTGCCTTTTTCTACATTGCTTTGTGTTTATGTCTTAACAATCTTAAAGCGTATCAAAAGCAAGGGAACCCCACTCCCTCCAAGCACCGATGATGTTCCCTAGTTGGGTCATGAAACGTCTGCAAGAAAACAACCAAGCTCGGAGACCACCACCAAGGATTTCACAGTCCTCCTCCTCTTCCTCTCCCCCACAAACCCCACTCCCTTTTAGTGCTGATGATAATGATGAAGTTCATTAGTTGGGTAATACTGGACCGGGGAGCCCTTCGCACAGTCATTCAAGCGCTTGTGACGTCCCGGCTGGATTACTGTAACAGTCTCTACATGGGGCTCCCCTTGAGGTGCACTCGAAGGCTACAGTTAGTACAGAATGCGGCCGCGCGGGTGATTATGGGTGCCTCAAGGCAAACCTGCGTAACACCTCTCCTGCGCGAGCTGCGCTGGCTGCCTGTGGCCTTTCGAGTGCGCTTCAAGGTGCTGACGACCATCTTTAAATCGCTCCATGGCTCGGGGCCTAGCTATATACGAGACCGCCTCCTGCCCCATACATCCCTTCGTCCGATCCGCTCCCACAGAGAGGGTCTTCTCCGGGTGCCGTCGGGGGGCAATGCCGGTTGGCGACACCCAGGGGAAGGGCCTTCTCTGTGGCGGGCCCGGCCCTCTGGAACGACCTACCCCCCGACCTTCACACTATCTCGGACCTCCGCCTCTTCCGCCAACGTCTTAAGACGTATCTATTCCAACAAGCCGGTCTAGGATAGCCCCCCGTTTCTGACTTTTTAAGAAAAAATTATAATCTGGTAAGGGTTTTAACATTGGGTTTTAGCACGGGTTTATTAATTTAATACATTTTAACTGATATTTATTGTATTTTGTGTCTTTTAAATAATGCCTGTGCGCCGCCCTGGGTCCTAACAAGGAGAAGGGTGGGGTATAAATTTAATAAAATAAAAATAAATAAAATAAATAAATAAAATGATTACAAGAAAACAGCCAAGCTCAGAGACAACCAAAGACCTCACAGTCCCCCTCCTCTTCACAAACTCCACTCTCTTCTAGCATTGATGGTGTCACCTACTTGGGTCATGAAACGTCTGGAAGAAAACCACCAAGCTCAGAGAGCACCAAGGACCCCAAAGCCCTTCTCCTCCTCCTCCTCCTCCTCTTTTCCTCCATAAGTCCCACTCTCTTCTAGCATTGATGATGTTCCCTATTTGGGTCATGAAGCATCCACAAGAAAACCACCAAGCGCAGAGAGCACCAAGGACCCCACAGTCCTTCTCCTCCTCCTCCTCCCTCCTCCTCCTCTTTTTCTCCACAAGCCCTGCTCTCTTCTAGCATTGATGATGTTACCTACTTGGGTCATCTAAGAAAACCACCAAGTTCTGAGAACACCAAAGAGCCCATAGTTCTCCTCCACCTCTTCCTCCTCCTCTTCCTCTTCTTCTTCTCCTCCACAAGCCCCACTCTCTTCTAACATTGATGATGTCACCTACTTGGGTCATGTAGAAAACCACCAAGCTCTGAGAACACCAAAGAGCCCATAGTTCTCCTCCACCTCTTCCTCCTCCTCTTCCTCTTCTTCTTCTCCTCCACAAGCCCCACTCTCTTCTAACATTGATGATGTCACCTACTTGGGTCATGAAACGTCTGGAAGAAAACCACCAAGCTTAGAGAGCACCAAGGACCCCAAAGTCCTCCTCCTCCTCCTCCTCCTCTTTTCCTCCACAAGCCCCACTCTCTTCTAGCATTGATGATGTTACCTACTTGGGTCATCTAAGAAAACCACCAAGTTCTGAGAGCACCAAAGAGCCCATAGTTCTCCTCCACCTCTTCCTCCTCCTCTTCCTCTTCTTCTTCTCCTCCACAAGCCCCACTCTCTTCTAACATTGATGATGTTCCCTAGTTGGGTCATCTAAGAAAACCACCAAGCTCTGAGAACACCAAAGAGCCCACAGTTCTCCTCCTCCTCCTCTTCCTCCTCCTCTTCTTCTTCCTGCTCCTCTTCCTCCTCTTCTTCTTCTCCAAAAGCCTCACTCTTTTCTAGCATTCCAGCCTAATCCCTTCCAGCCCTAGGATTTTATGTTCGTCAGCCTGTCAAGATCATTCGGAATGTCCTTTTCTATCTTCGGTGCTGTCCATCCTGCCCATCTTGATGTCATCTCCAAATCCTCCCTAAAGACCCCCTTCATGTCGGAACACTCCCGAAAAAGGACCCTTCACACGGCTTGAACGCAAGGAGGAAAACCTAGCCCAGAAGAAGAAGAAGCCTTCTGACAGCTGTCAGATTGTGACCGTCACTTTCCAGCTTCCTGGGATGGGCAGGACGCATTTCGCAGAATGGTAACGATGGCCCCCGGTCTGCATCATTCACAGAGAGATGACAAGACAAATTGGGAAGAACCGTTCTGCCGAGAACGAGGCTTGGCAGCTTCTCCGGTTGGTTTTTGGGGATCTCTTCTGCCAAATCGTACTGAAGCAGCACAATTGCGTTGATTCCATTTTGTTTGGAATCTTTTTAAAGATGTCGCCTGAAACCAGATGAGACAGCTTTGGAAACAGGAGAAGGGTATGTGTTGAAATCTGAAGACCATTTGTCAGATTGTGGTTGTCCCGAGAGAGAGTGAGAGAGAGAGAGAGAGAGAGAGAGAGAGAGAGAGAGAGAGAGAGAGAGAACAGGGAGGGAGACAACGTATGATCACACTTGGTCCTGTGAAGTTTACAACTTATTAGATCATTGAACTTCCAAGCCACAATGATTTGCCTCAAACTTCCTTGACCTGACACTGACCTTGGCGTGCTGAACAGTTCATTGTGGAAGTTCCAGTCCGAGTTAATTGGGATGGCATGTGGGAGAAGGTGGCCTACTTTGATTTTTTTGGAGGCTGGCTCAAAAAGGTTGCATCTTAGGTCACTCGTGGGTATAGAGAGAGCCTTTGTGCCTAGTTGAACTGCAACTAGGGTTCAGAAGACATTATGAAAACTCCTTAACTGCACAACAGATAGACTTGTATTGATAAGGTGTTGATTACCATCTTTAAAGCGCTCCATGGCACGGGACCTAGCTACCTGCGAGACCGCATCCTACCTCATACATCCTTGCGGCCGATCCGCTCGCACACAGAGGGCCTTCTCCGGGTGCCGTCCACTAGGCAATGCCAGCGGGTGATGCCCAGGGGAAGGGCCTTCTCTGTGGTGGGCCCGACCCTCTGGAACGACCTACCCCCCGACCTCAGAACAACCACGGACCTCCGCACCTTCCGCCAGAAATTAAAGACACTCCTGTTTCAAACTCCGGTTTTAAATGGGATTATGTTTTAACCTTTTAAATTTTAGCACAGGGATAACTTATTTAATTTGGTTTTAACTATTTATATTGTGATACTGTTATGTTTTTTAACTTCCTGTGCACCGCCCCGGGTCCCTTTGGGGAGAGGGTGCGGTTATATAAATCCGAAATAAACTAAACTAAACTAAACTAAACTTAACTATAGTTTCAGTTGGGGAGCATCCTAGACTAAGCGAAGTCAAAAAAACAAATGCCATGAAATTCTTGGAACCCTGTAGTGAGGCATATTGGCCATCAATAGGCACATAGAGATAAATCATGTTTACACGCCATTCGAAAAGAAACATTGAAAAGGTTTAGAAAGGAAACCAAAAAGACCACAACGCCTCCTGACCAAGATAAGCAGAGATCAACACCGGGGAGTAAACTATAACCCAATCAAAGAATTGCCAACTCAGTAAACAAAAGCCTCAAGAAGATTCCCACCAACACTGACACACACCTTTCTAGCACTGATGAAGATACCTAGTTGGGTGATAAAAAGTCTGCAAGAAGAGAACCAAGCTCAGAGAGCACCAAGGACCATACAGGCCTCCTCCTCCTCCTCCTCCTCCTCCTCCTCCTCCTCCTCCTCCTCCTCCTCCTCCTCCTCCTCCTCCCTCCAAACCCCACTGTCTTCTAACACTGATGAAGTTACCTAGTTGGGTAATGAAGTACGTGTAAGGAAGCAACCCATTTCATCAATACAATACAATACAATAGCAGAGTTGGAAGGGACCTTGTAGGTCTTCTAGTCCAACCCCCTGCGTGGGCAGGAACCTTATACCATTTCAGACAAATGGCTATCTAACATCTTCTTAAAGACTTGCAGTGTTGGGGCATTCACAACTTCTGGAGGCAAGCTGTTCCAGACGTTAATTGTTCTCACTGTCAGGAAATTTCTCCTTAGTTCTAAGTTGCTTCTCTCCTTGATTAGTTTCCACCCATTGCTTCTTGTCCTGCCCCCAGGTGCCTTGGAGAATAGTTTGACTCCCTCTTCTTTGTGGCACCCTCTGAGATATCGGAACACTGCTATCATGTCTCCCCTGGTCCTTCTCTTCATCAAACTAGACATAGCCAGCTCCTGCAACCGTTCTTCATATGTTTTAGTCTCCAGTCCCCTAATCATCTTGGTTGCTCTTCTCTGCACTCTTTCCAGAGAGCATCAAGGACCCTACAGTTCAACCTTGAGCTACAAATATTCTTTTTCTATTGATAACATAAAATGTTTCCACCGGAGACAATATGGGGGAAAAATGTGCTCTTCTACTTCATTAAAGATTCTTTAGCGGATGTTATTTTTCTCATTTTCCCCCCCATATTAAAATGTTTTAGGTCTAAGAGAGCAATTAAAAAGAATTGTTCCCTCCAGATTCTAACTTACTGATTTTAACTTACAGAATATGCAAAGATGAGATGGACGTGCAAAGTAGCTTACTAGAGGCAGGGGTGAAATCCTCCCGGTTCAGCTTGATTCAGCCTAACCGGTAAGGACAATTGTCACTGGTTCTGCGAACTGGTAGTTAAAAAAAAAAAGCTTTGGAGGATCGCACAACTCAGCTGTGATCCGGAAGCCAAAGCCAAAATAAGTTGTCCATCTACAGAGAAGAGAGGACACCTTGGAGAAGACCTTGAGATGTTGAGAAAGATGGAAGGCAAAAGGAGAAGGGGACCGCAGAGGATGAGATGGTTAGATAGTGTCATTGACGCAATGAACTGCCCCAGAGAGGAGGGGGTCCAGCTATTCTCCAAAGCCCCTGAAGGCCAAAGAAGGAACAATGGATGGAAACTGACCAAGGAGAGATTCAACCTAGAAATAAGGAGGAATTTCCTGACAGTGAGAACAATCCACCCATGGAACAGACGTTGCCTTCAGAAGTTGTGGGAGCTTCATCACTGGAAGCTTTCAAGAAGAGACTGGACTGCCATCTGCCAGAAATGGTGTAGGGTCTCCTGCTTGGATGGGCAGTTGGACTAGATGACCTACAAGGTCCTGTCCAACTCTGTTATTTTGTTATTATTAAAGGGAGATTCAACCTAGAAATAAGGAGGGATTTCCTGACAGTGAGAACAATCCACCCATGGAACAGATGTTGCCTTCAGAAGTTGTGGAACTTCATCACTGGAAGCTTTCAAGAAGAGACTGGACTGCCATCTGTCAGAAATGGTGTAGGGTCTCCTGCTTGGATGGGCAGTTGGACTAGATGACGTGCAAGGTCCCTTCCAACTCTGTTCATCTGTTAAAGGTGAATTTGGGCAATCCTCAGGAGACAGTGGGCAACAGGGGTGTGGGGCCTGCAGTTGTCCATGGGGTTGTGAAGAATCAGGCATGACTTCGTTGGCTGAACAACAACCACAACCTGAAAGACACAAGGCCTAACGTAGAATTCTGGCTACTGTGCCGTGAGTCCCTGGGAGGATTTGACCACTGGTGGGATTCAGCCGGTTCAGATTGGTTCAGGTGAACCAATAGCGGTGGCCTGCGCTGTCCTATTCAGCCACGTTTTCTAAGCCGTGCGCATGCATGGAAGGTGGGGGCACTCCCATAGCGTGTGGGTGTGCACACACATGCTCACGGTTCGAAACCCACCTCTGGATTTGACTACAGTATCTCTGTAAATCTCCATTTAAAAGGCAATGCACACCTTTGCAAAAGATGCGCCTTACAGTCTCAGCTGCAGGACACGTTTAGTTTCAGAGAGATTGGAGATGCTCCCCTGAGATTTTGCCTCCCAAATGCGGAAGGGGGGTGGTGCAAAAAACCCCACACCCTGATCTTTCTTTTTTCATCACTCAAAGAATCCCCGGAGACTTCAAAAACACCCAGTTCCTTTCTAACATCTTTGGCCTCGCTGGTCTTCTGAGGACGATTTCGGTGTGGGAAAATCCAGCGGTTGCTATGGCAGCATTGTCACACGTGGCATTTCCCCCACGACGTGTCGTTTTAAAAGCTGCACCCTTCCCTTTCTTGGCACAAGTCTTAATTATTCCCGCAGGAGGAATAGGAAGCGCAATGTGGAGTTCCCTTTCGGAGAGGCAAAAGGGAGATGTGGATTTAGATGTAAGCCTGGCTTAAGCTCTGGCCACTATCGTTCGATCAGAATAGAGCTGGAAGGGACCTTGGAGGTCTTCTAGTCCAACCCCCTGCACAAGTAGGAGACCCTCTACCATTTCAGATAGGTGGCTATCCAGTCTCTTCTTAAAAGCCTCCAGTGATGTAGCATCCACAACTTCTGGAGGCAACTTCTGTTCCACTAGTTAATTGACCTTCACTGTTAGGAAATGTCTCCTTAATTCCAGGTTGCTTCTCTCCTTGATTAGTGTAGTCCTCAATGGAACTGCATCTACATGGAAGGAAGTATGCAGTGGAGTCCCCCAAGGCTCTGTTTTAGGCCCAGGACTCTTCAACATCTTCATCAATGATTTTGGATGAGGGAATAAATGGGGAACTCATCAAATTTGCAGACGACACCAAGCTGGCAGGAATAGCCAACACTCCAGAAGATAGGCTCAAGATACAGAAGGATCTTGACAGACTTGAACATTGGGCACTATCTAATAAAATGAAATTCAATTGTGAAAAAAGTAAGGTCCTACATATAGGCAAGAAAACCCCCAAAATGCACAGGTACAGTATAGGTGGTACCTTGCTCAATAGTAGCAACTGTGAAAGGGATCTTGGAGTCCTAGTGGACAACCATTTAAATAGGAGCCAGCCGTGTGCAGCAGCTGCCAAAAAAGCCAACACAGTTCTAGGCTGCATCAACAGAGGGATAGAATCAAGATCACGTGAAGTGTTAATACCACTTTGTAATTCCTTGGTAAGGCCACACTTGGAATACGGCATTCGGTTTTGGTCACCATGATGTAGAAAAGATGTGGAGACTATAGAAAGAGTGCAGAGAAGAGCAACAAAGAGGATTAGGGGACTGGAGACTAAAACATATGAGGAACGGTTGCAGGAACTGGGTAGGTCTAGTTTAATGAAAAGAAGGACTAGGGGAGACATGATAGCAGTCTTCCAATATCTCAGGGGTTGCCACAAAGAAGAGGGAGTCAAACTATTCTCCAAGGCACCTGAGGGTAGAGCAAGAAGCAACAGATGGAAACTAATCAAGGCGAGAAGCAACTTAGAACTGAGGAGAATTTTCCTGACAGTGAGAACAATTAATCAGTGGAACAGAAGTTGCCTTCAGAAGTTGTGAATGCCCCAACACTGGAAGTCTTTAAGAAGATGTTGGAGAGCCCTTTGTCTGAAATGGTATAGGGTTTCCTGCTTAGGCAGGAGGTTGGACTAGAAGACCTCCAAGGTCCCTTCCAACTCTGCTATTGTATTGTATTCATTAGTTTCAACCCAGTTCAGAACAGAATAACAGAGTAGGAAGGGACCTTGGAGGTCTTCTAGTCCAACCCCCTGCTCAAGCAGAAGATCCTATACCCTTTCAGACAAGTGACATAAAGGAGAATATTTGTAGCTCAGGATTGAAATGAGGGGTCCTTGATGCTCTCTGGGCTTTCTTGTTTTCCTGCAGACATGTCATTGTTCAAAGTAGGTAACATCATGGATAGTCACTGGATTTAAGGAGAGATTGACAGCCATCAGGAAAGGACTAACTCACTAAACAACAGACTAATCCAGAAACTACCAAGAGATGCTTACCAACTCTGACAGGGCAAGCTACTTGTATATAAACAGAGGAAGCCTCATTCCCTTCTAGCACTGATGATGTGCTAGAGCTGGGTAGTGAAATGTCTAACTAAGTTCCAAGAGCACCAAGGACCTCACAGTCCCCCTCCTCCTCCTCCTCCTCCTCCTCCTCCTCTCCACAAACCCCACTCCTTTCTAGCCCTGATAATGTTACCTAGTTGAATAATGAAACATCTGCAAGACAACAACCAAGCTCAGAGATCACCACAGACTCCAGAGTCGTTTTCCTCCTCCTCTTCTCCACAAACCCCACTCCCTTCTAGCCCTGATGATGTAACCTAGTTGGGTCATGAAACATCTGCATGAAAACAAGAAAGGTCAGAGAGCACCAAGGACCCCACAGTTCTCCTTCTTCTCCTCCTCCCCCTCCCTCCCTCCTCCTCTCCCTTCTAGCACTGATGATGTTCCCTAGTTGGGTCATGAAACATCTGCAAGGAAACCATCAATCTCAGAGAGCACCAATGATCTTCCTCCTCCTCCTCCTCCTCCTACCCCTCCTCCTCCTACCCCTCCTCCTCCTACCCCTCCTCCTCCTCCTCTCCCTTCTAGCCCTGATGATGTTGCCTAGTTGGGTCATGAAACACCTGCATGAAAACAACAAAGGTCAGAGAGCACCAAGGATTCCCTCAGAAAGAAAGAAAGTTAGTATCTCTCCTCCTCCCTGCAATCTCCTAGCATTGATGGTGCTACCCGACTGGGTAATGAGAAGTTTGCAAGAAAACAATCAAGTCAGAGGGTACCAAGGACCCCACAATATTCCACCACCTCCTCCGCCGCCTCCTCTCTGAAAACTCCTTACACTGGTGTTGTTACCTAACTGGATAATGAGACATCTGCCAGAAAAGAACCAAATCAGAGAGCAATAAGGATCCCACAGTTCAACCCTGAGCTACCAATATTCTCTACACTTTTTCAGGGGTCGTCCTGAAAGGCTAGAACAGGGGTCTGCAAAGTTGGCTCTTTTAAGACTGGGGGACTTCAACTCCCAGAATTCCCCAGCCAGCATGGCTGGCTGGGGAATTCTGGGTGTTGAGGTCCACCAGTCTTAAAAGAGCCAACTTTGCAGACCCCTGGGCTAGGACATCTCTTCCCAACCTGCCAGATGATTGTCTTGGGTTGATGAAGTTCTTATATAACCCCGGAGAAGGATTCTTCTAAGTGATAACTCCTGGCCAGCTGGCTTGTTATTTTCTCTGAGGTGACAGCACACCTCGAGGGAACAAGCAAATGCAGTGGTGGAACAGGCAGATGAAAAAGGCAGTGAGAAGTTGGGGCAAGGCGTAGCTTCCCACAGGTAGAACGCCAGGATTTCAAGATGCACATGTGATGCACACCCCTTAAATCTGATGAAAGAGAAGGAAGCTTTAAATGGTAGCTGATAGACTACGCGAGCAAAATAGAATATAATTATGGGCCTTCTGGCATGTGAAGCCAAAACTGACTATTCATCATTTGCCCTGCTTAATGTTTGCAAGAGAAAAATACTGGAGGAAAAACAAGCTTCCTGAAATTATGGAATGGAAGGGAAGGGAAGTAGAATAGCATAGCATAGCATAGCATAGCATAGCATAGCAAATAATGGAATGGAAGTGGAATGGAATAGGAATAGGAATAGGAATAGGAATAGGAATAGGAATAGGAATAGGAATAGGAATAGAAGAGAGAATGGAATGGGATGGGACAGGAGGGGAGGGGAGGGGAGATGAGAAGAGAAGAGAAGAGAAGAGAAGAGAAGAGAAGAGAAGAGAAGAGAAGAGAAGACCAAAGAGGAGATCAGGGGGGATATTGATTTGGTATATAGAATAAATTCAGCATATGCCAGGATAAATGAAGTACCCAGAGAGATACATATTAAATTTGTTAGAAGGTCGACAAGGGAAGGAATTTTGAGGGCGCAGAGAGACGGTCCTTTAATTTACCAACAAAAAGAAGTCGCTATCTTGAAGCAGATCCAGAAAAAGATTAGAGAGGTAAGAAGGAAGTACTCCTTCTTATCTAAAAAATTATTCAAGCAGGGGATCTGGTTTAAGTGGGTGATGCCAGAAGGGATGTTGGTGTTCTGGGAAGGAGGGAGAGTAAGGATTAAAACAGTTGCAGAGGCGGAAGCCTTTCTTAAAAAACATTCCTCAATCCTGGAGGATGAAAATGGAAGAGCAGAGGGGGGCGCGGCCCCGCCCACTGGGGGCCAGGGAGGAGAACAAGAAGATACAATTGCTAAGAGACTTAGATCTAAAAAATGACTTTTTTAATATAGTATAACTTTTGTTTGGATGTTTGTATATGATTGCTAGCACAGATTTTACAATGATGTATGCACTTCTCTTCACTTTGTAGTACTATTGAAAATTATGTATTATCTATATTTTGTCATGAAGCCCCGGAGGGGGCCAACAATCTCGACGTGAAAGTTCTCAAAATATCTTTTTCACACCTTACCTTCACCCTACCTGTAAAAAATTCTAAAACTCAATAAAACTCTTTTAATATAGAAGAGAAGAGAAGAGAAGAGAGAAAATAGAATAGAATAGAATAGAATAGAATATGGAAGGGAAGGGAAGGGAAGAGGAGAGGAGTAGAGAAGAGAGTGGAATGGATTAGAATAGAATAGTGTAGAGTAGAATAGAATAGAATAGAATAGAATAGAATTCTTTATTGGCCAAGTGTGATTGGACACACAAGGAATTTGTCTTTGGTGCAGATGCTCTCAGTGTACATAAAAAGACAAGATACATTCATCAAGAATCATAAGGTAGAACACTTAATCATAGTCACAGGGTACAAATAAGCAATCAGGAAACAATCAATGTCAATATAAATCATAAGGAAACAAGCAGCAAAGTTATAGCCCTACAGTCGTAAGTGGGATGAGATGGGTGATAGGAATGATAACACTAATTACTATATTTAGTAATGCAGCCTTAGTGAAAGATTTGACAGTGGTGAGGGAACGATTTGTGATAGGAATAAAAGAAAGAGGCGTCTAGTTTCAGCATGTGGTACCATGGACAGTTCCAGTACTGACTGTCCAAACTAGAATGAAGGACGGCTTCATATCACAATTCATTAAAGTTGCATACAGTGTACTACAGAATATAGAATCACAGAGTTGGAAGACATCTATCTATCCCATCCCATCCCAATCCATTCCAATCAATTCCACTCCACTCCACTCCATTCCATTCTTTATTATTCTATTCTATTCTTTATTATTCGATTCAATTCGATTCCATTCTTTATTATTCGATTCTATTCTTTATTATTCTATTCCATTCAATTCCATTCCATTCCACTCCTTTGCATTGCATTGCATTGCATTCCATTCTTTATTATTCTATTCTATTCCATTCCATTCCACTCCACTCCATTCCATTCCATTCCATTCCATTCTTTATTATTTTATTCTATTCTTTATTATTCCATTCAATTCCATTTCACTCCATTCCATTCTTTATTATTCTATTCTTTATTATTCCATTCTATTCTTTATTATTCCATTCCATTCCACTCCATTGCATTCCATTCCATTCTTTATTATTCTATTCTTTATTATTCTATTCCATTCAATTCCATTCCATTCCATTCCATTCCACTCCTTCGCATTGCATTGTATTGCATTCCATTCTTTATTATTCTATTCCATTCCATTCCACTCCACTCCATTCCATTCCATTCCAGTCCATTCTTTATTATTCTATTCTATTCTTTATTATTCCATTCCATTCCATTTCACTCCATTCCATTCTTTATTATTCTATTCTTTTTTATTTGATTCTATTCTTTATTATTCCATTCCATTCCACTCCATTGCATTGCATTGCATTCCATTCCATTCTTTATTATTCTATTCTATTCTTTATTATTCCATTCCACTCCATTGCATTGCATTGCATTCTTTATTATTCTATTCTATTCTTTATTTTCCATTCCATTCCATTCCATTTCACTCCATTCCATTCTTTATTATTTTATTCTTTATTATTCGATTCCATTCGATTCCATTCCATTGCATTCCATTCCATTCTTTATTATTCGATTCTTTATTATTCTATTCCATTCTATTCCATTCCATTCCACTCCTTTGCATTGCATTGCATTGCATTCTTTATTATTCTATTCTATTCTTTATTATTCTATTCTATTCCATTCCATTCCACTCCACTCCATTCCATTCCATTCCATTCTTTATTATTCTCTTCTATTCTTTATTATTCCATTCCATTTCCCCTCATGCCACTCCTGAGCTGTAGACGGTTACATTTTATTACAACTCATTTATTCTCTTTAATTCCGCCATTTTCAGTGCCAGAATTGTGATCGTTCATAATCCCGATCAACGCTAGAGGTTCTCCCAAGATGTTCTTTCAACCCTGACTTTCTAATAATTCCACCGTGAAATCATAAAGGCTCTGCCCTGCCACGCGGTGCTAAACTCTAAACTCGGATTTTTAAAACATAAATCAGCTGTGATATACCAGTTTTCCATCACCTACTGATCCACAAATCACTTCCTCAGCTTAAAAGACAGCCCAGTAAGATAACCTGCTAAAAGGCAGTTTATGCATTTAACTTCTGACAGAAGATAATATATGTTCGTGTGGCGCTGAACTGCCAGGTCCTTGGTGCTCTCTGAGCTTGGTTGTTTTCTTGCAGACATTTCATTATCCAGCTAGGCTATGTCATCAGTGTGACTGAGTATAGGGAGTTGCTCCTTGTTTGTACATTGTACTTTGCCCTGCCAGTGTTGGTAGGATTCAACCATAGAGGTTCCAATTAGAGTATTGTTTTCGGCTTGATTATTTGTCTGGTGTTAACCCCTGCTTATCTGTACAATACAATAGCAGAGTTGCAAGGGACCTTGGAGGTCATCTAGTCCAACTCCCTGCCTAGGCCGGAAGCCCTGTACCATTTCAGACAAATGGCTATCCAACATCTTCTTGAAGACTTGCAGTGTTGGGGCATTCACAACTTCTGGAGGCAAGTTGTTCCACTGATTAATTGTCCTAACTGTCAGGAAATTTCTCCTCAGTTCTAAGTTGCTTCTCTCCTTGATTAGTTTCCACCCATTGCTTCTTGTTCTACCCTCAGGTGCCTTGGAGAATAGCTTGACTCCCTCTTCTTTGGGGCAACCCCTGAGATATTGGAAGGCTGCTATCATGTCTCCCCTGGTCCTTCTTTTCATTCAACTAGACATACCCAGTTCCTGCAACCGTTCTTCATATGTTTTACTCTCCAGTCCCCTAATCATCTTGGTTGCTCTTCTCTGCACTCTTTCTAGAGTCTCCACAACTTTTCTACATCGTGGCGACCAAAACTGTATGCAGTATTCCAAGTGTGGCCTTACCAAGGGATTATAAAGTGGTATTAACCCTTCACATGTTCTTGATTCTCTCCCTCTGTTGATGCAGCCTAGAACTGTGTTGGCTTTTCTGGGTATTGGCTGGGTGTGTTCTTAGCTTTTTATTGTCTGTTAGGAATGTCTCTATTGTCCCTTGCTCCCATCCACAGTGAGAAGGAAAGCCACTACATGTAAACAGGGAGCAAACTCCACACTCCCCTAGTACTGAGGGTACCTGTGGGGCAACAAAGCTTTCCCCGTGGTTCGAGGAGTACTTTAATAGCAGCCTGCCCATTTCAGTTGAAAGCAACTTTCCCAGAATGAAAACCGGTTGGCATTCCATTCTGCATGGCACAAAGCGCCATTGGAGAGACGATTCTGGGATACCGCAGAAATGAAATGCTAGGAGGAAACTCTTCCACAAATAAATGGCCCCATGCCAGCAGATTATAATGCTAGGCTGCATCATTTATTAAAAATAAGACAACCCTGGGAGAGAAGAATGATTTTTTAATAACATGGATTCCGCTAATTTGCCAACACGGGGCTGTTTCTTTTCCTCTTAACTATTTTTTTTGTATTTTGCCGTTTGAACACGACGGAAATGCTAAAAAGAAGGAGTACCTGCAGGAAAATTCCTTTTCCCAAATGGATGTTTTAAATCAGAAAAATGGTACATGTCCCACAGGGAATGCCATTTTAAGATTATGCTATTGCTACTATTATTGCTATCATCGTCGTCGTCATCATCATCATCATCATCATTATTATTATTATTATTATTATGCTAATCTTTGGTGAGATTCACAGCCTTTGGGGCTAGTTGGTAGGTCAACAGCTCGAGTCCTAACCAAGGACCTAGGAACTGTCAAGGTAACGTCAGAGGATAATAATAAATAATAATAATAATAATTTTAATTTATAACCCGCTCTCTCTCCCCGAAGGGACTCGAGGTGGGGCACAGGGAAATTAAAAATACAATAAAACCACAAACAATTACAATATTAAAATGAATTAAACCAGCCCTGCAAACCCATATAAACTAAAACTAAGCTCTAAAAATCCCTTAAAAAACAGTTTAATTAGGAAACCTTCGCTGTGACGAGGGGCTGACTCACAAGCTTCCCTTCAGGGCCCTCTTTCCCTCCCTCCCTCCCTCCCTCCCTCCCTCCCTTCCTTCCTTCCTTCCTTCCTTCCTCCCCCCTCCCTCCCTTCCTTCCAGCCATGTGGTCCTGTCCACCATTAAACCATCTTTCCAAGCAGTGTCCTTGTTTCCAGTGTCTTTTCCCCCACTTGGAACTGAACCCAGAAGGACATTTCTTTCTTTCTTTCTTTCTTTCTTTCTTTCTTTCTTTCTTTCTTTCTTTCTTTCTTTCTTTCTTTCTTTCCTTTCTTTCTTTCTTTCTTTCTTTCTTTCTTTCTTTCTTTCTTTCATGTGATCCTGTCCACCATTAAGTTATCTTTCCAATCAGCCTCCATGTTTCCAGTGTCTTTTCCCCCACTTGTAACTGAACCCAGATGGACATTTCTTCCAACTCTTTCTTTTCCTTCCTTCCTCCCTCCCTCCCTCCCTTCCTTCCAGCCATGTGGTCCTGTCCACCATTAAACCACCTTTCCAAGCAGCCTCTGTGTTTCCAGTGTCTTTTTCCCCACTTGGAACTGAACCCAGAAGGACCTACCTACCTACCTACCTACCTACCTACCTACCTACCTACCTACCTTCCTTCCTTCCTTCCTTCCTTCCTTCCTTCCTTCCTTCCTTTCTTTCATGTGATCTTGACCACCATTAAACCATCTTTCCAAGCAGCCTCAGTGTTTCCAGTGTCTTTTTCCCCACTTGGAGCTGAGCCCAGATTGACGTTTCCTCCAACATTGTATAAAAAAAGACGTCAGGAACGAGATTATGCTCCTTCCTTTCTAAGCAGCAATAGATTCCAAAGGGCTTAGAGGGGAAATACAATTGCTGGGAAACCTTCAAAATAAACGGCTTTTAAGCAGCACATTATTTGGGTTGCCATGCTAGGAGGTAGATTGAATGCTTAATTGCTGCTGGTTTTGTGCCGCAGAGTGAGAGGTCTCGAGACCCCCCAGAAATGAGGCATTTGAATGGCTGTGGAACAAATCAAAGGGGATCAGCTCTCACAAGAGTCCTTGACCGCCTGTCGCTCACCCATCTTTAAAGGTGGGACAAGGAAGGGAAGAGCCACCAATTCAGAAGAGCAGAATAACAGTTAGAACAGTGGTACCTTGCTCAATAGTAGCAACTGTGAGAGGGATCTAGGAGTCCTAGTGGACAACCATTTAAATAGGAGCCAGCCGTGGGCAGCAGCTGCCAAAAAAGCCAACACAGTTCTAGGCTGCATCAACAGAGGGATAGAATCTAGATCACGTGAAGTGTTAATACCACTTCATAAGGCCTTGGTAAGGCCACACTTGGAATACTGCATACAGTTTTGGTCACCACGATGTAGAAGTGAGACTCTGGAAAGCGTGCAGAGAAGAGCAACCAAGATGATTAGGGGACTGGAGACTAAAACATATGAAGAACGGTTGCAGGAACTGGGTACGTCTAGTTTGATGAAGAGAAGGACCAGGGGAGACATGATAGCAGTGTTCCGATATCTCAGAGGGTGCCACAAAGAAGAGGGAGTCAAACTATTCTCCAAGGCACCTGGGTGCAGGACAAGAAGCAATGGGTGGAAACTAATCAAGGAGAGAAGCAACTTAGAACTGAGGAGAAATTTCCTGACAGTTAGAACAATTAACCTCTGGAACAGCTTGCCTCCAGAAGTTGTGAATGCCCCAATCCTGGAAATCTAAGAAGATGTTGAAGAGCCATTTGTCTGAAATGGTATAAGGTTCCTGCCCACGCAGGGGGTTGGACTAGAAGACCTACAAGGCCCCTTCCAACTCTGCTATTGTATTGTATTGTAACAGTGTTGTTGGAAGGGACCCTGGAGGTCTTCTAGTCCAACCCGCTGTTCAAGCAGAAGATCTTATGCCATTCTAGACAAATGGCGGTCCAACCTCTTAAAAACTTCCAGTGATGGAGCGCACACAATTACTACTACTATTACCACTACCACCACCTCCTCCTCCTCCTCCCCTCTTCCCCCTCCTCTTCTTCTTCTTTTGAAATAAGTTTTTTTTATTTTTGTTTCTCATACATACATTCACAAATATTCATTTCTCATAAATATCATTAGCATTATATGTTATCCCTTAAAAATTAGGCTTCCATATCATATCCAAGCTTGTTTTCCTGCCATCCTGTACATCCGTATTCTACTACAGATTAACAAGAGTTGGAAGGGACCTTGCAGGTCATCTAGTCCAACCCCCTGCCCAAGCCAGAGACCCTACATCTGCCTCTACCTAGGATTGAACTCACAACCTCCGGATTGTGAGGCGAGAGATCCACCTCTAGGCCACAGTCATACTTCTTCTTCACTCTCTCTTTCTCCTTCCCTCCCTTCTTCTCTCCTGTCCTCCTTTCCTCTTCTCCTTTCTCTTTTCTTCTTCCCCTTCCTCTCCCCTACTCCTCTCATCTTCCCCCCCTTCCTGCCCTCTCTCCAACTCTTACTACCCCTCCCTCCCTTACTCTCCTTTACCCTTTCTTCTTTCCCTCTCCTTTCCTCTCTTCTCCTCTCCTCTTCAGACAAATGGCTAGCCAACATCTTCTTGAAGACTTCCAGTGTTGGGGCATTCACAACTTCTGGAGGCAATTTCTGTTCCACTGATGAATTGTTCTAAATTACTCCTCAGTTCTAAGTTGCTTCTCTCCTTGATTAGTTTTCACCCATTGCTTCTTGTTCTACCCTCAGGTGCTTTGGAGAATAGTTTGACTCCCTCTTCTTTGTGGCAGCCTCTGAGATACTGGAACACTGTTATCATGTCACTCCTAATCCTTCTCTTCTTTGGAATAAATATACCCAGTTCTTGCAACTGTTCCAGAGGTGGTATTCATCAGGTTCTGACAGGTTCTGGAGAACCGGTAGAGGAAATTTTGAGTAGTTCGGAGAACCAGCAAATACTACCTCTGACTGCCAGTGCTCCCATCTATTCTCAGCCTCCCGAGTCCCAGGTAATTGGGAGGGAATGGAGATTTTACACTATCCTTCCCCTGGAGTGGGAGGGATTGGGGATTTTGCAGTATCCTTCCCCTGGAGTGGGAGGGATTGGGGATTTTGCAGTATCCTTTTCCCGGAGTGGGACGGATTGGGGATTTTACACTATCCTTCCCCTGGAGTGGGAGAGATTGGGGATTTTGCAGTATCCTTCCCCTGGAGTGTGGAGGAATGGAGATTTTACACTATCCTTCCCCTGGAGTGGGAGGGATTGGGGATTTTGCAGTATCCTTCCCCCAGAGTGGGGAATGAATGGAGATTTTACACTATCCTTCCCCTGGAGTGGGAGGGAATGGGGATTTTATAGTATCCTTCCCCTGGAGTGGGAGGGAATGGGGATTTTACAGTATCCTTCCCCTGGAGTGGGAGGGAATGGGGATTTTGCTGTATCCTTCCCCTGGAGTGGGAGGGATTGGGGATTTTGCAGTATCCTTCCCCTGGAGTGTGGAGGAATGGAGATTTTACACTATCCTTCCCCTGGAGTGGGAGAGATTGGGGATTTTGCAGTATCCTTCTCCCGGAGTGGGGAAGGAATGGAGATTTTACACTATCCTTCCCCTGGAGTGGGAGGGATTGGGGATTTTGCAGTATCCTTCCCCCAGAGTGGGGAATGAATGGAGATTTTACACTATCCTTCCCCTGGAGTGGGAGGGAATGGGGATTTTACAGTATCCTTCCCCTGGAGTGGGAGGGAATGGGGATTTTACAGTATCCTTCCCCTGGAGTGGGAGGGAATGGGAATTTTGCAGTATCCTTCCCCTGGAGTGGGAGGGATTGGGGATTTTGCAGTATCCTTCCCCTGGAGTGTGGAGGAATGGAGATTTTACACTATCCTTCCCCTGGAGTGGGAGGGATTGGGGATTTTGCAGTATCCTTCTCCTGGAGTGTGGAGGAATGGAGATTTTACACTATCCTTCCCCTGGAGTGGGAGGGATTGGGGATTTTGCAGTATCCTTCCCCCAGAGTGGGGAATGAATGGAGATTTTACACTATCCTTCCCCTGGAGTGGGAGGGAATGGGGATTTTATAGTATCCTTCCCCTGGAGTGGGAGGGAATGGGGATTTTACAGTATCCTTCCCCTGGAGTGGGAGGGAATGGGGATTTTGCTGTATCCTTCCCCTGGAGTGGGAGGGATTGGGGATTTTGCAGTATCCTTCCCCTGGAGTGTGGAGGAATGGAGATTTTACACTATCCTTCCCCTGGAGTGGGAGAGATTGGGGATTTTGCAGTATCCTTCTCCCGGAGTGGGGAAGGAATGGAGATTTTACACTATCCTTCCCCTGGAGTGGGAGGGATTGGGGATTTTGCAGTATCCTTCCCCCAGAGTGGGGAATGAATGGAGATTTTACACTATCCTTCCCCTGGAGTGGGAGGGAATGGGGATTTTACAGTATCCTTCCCCTGGAGTGGGAGGGAATGGGGATTTTACAGTATCCTTCCCCTGGAGTGGGAGGGAATGGGAATTTTGCAGTATCCTTCCCCTGGAGTGGGAGGGATTGGGGATTTTGCAGTATCCTTCCCCTGGAGTGTGGAGGAATGGAGATTTTACACTATCCTTCCCCTGGAGTGGGAGGGATTGGGGATTTTGCAGTATCCTTCTCCCGGAGTGGGGAAGGAATGGAGATTTTACACTATCCTTCCCCTGGAGTGGGAGGGATTGGGGATTTTGCAGTATCCTTCCCCCAGAGTGGGGAATGAATGGAGATTTTACACTATCCTTCCCCTGGAGTGGGAGGGAATGGGGATTTTACAGTATCCTTCCCCTGGAGTGGGAGGGAACGGGGATTTTACAGTATCCTTCCCCTGGAGTGGGAGGGAATGGGAATTTTGCAGTATCCTTCCCCTGGAGTGGGAGGGATTGGGGATTTTACACTATCCTTCCCCTGGAGTGGGAGGGATTGGGGATTTTGCAGTATCCTTCTCCCGGAGTGGGGAAGGAATGGAGATTTTACACTATCCTTCCCCTGGAGTTGGGAGGGATTGGGGTTTTTGCAGTACCCTTCCCCTGCCATGTCCACTAAGCCACGCCCACAGAACCGGTAGTAAAACAATTTGAATCCCACTACTGAACTGTGTGTCATATGTTTTAGTCTCCAATCCCCTGAACACCTTTCCTGTAGAACAGAAGGATTGGGAGAGAATAGGCTACATAAATGGAGCAGAGAGTGAATAAGTGAAATTCCACGAATTTCGGAATTCTGTCGCCCGGCAGATGGCCCTCCATTTCTCCCCTAGTCCTTCTTTTCATCCATGTTTTCATGTTATGTTTTTCTTTCTGTTTTTTAAAAATTAAAATGTTTAATAAAAATAATGCTACTAATAATATGTTATAGTAATGTATAATGATGTAGTCGTACTGTGAATAGTATTTAATTTGACCTGATCAGTACATTTTGCGGATTGCTGTTTTATTTATTTCATCAAGCATGTATTAGACAACGTTGTTAGGATATTCAGCCTTATATTGGGTTGACAATATATATGAGCCTATGTTCTTAAGAAGTTATGTAGCTTTAAGAACTGTGTTTGAATTCTGATTGGCTGTGCTTCTCAGCTCTACCATATACTCAAGGTCAGGAACACTGATCATTCCTTGTTCGATTCCTTGTGATTCCTGGTTTACCTGATTGCCATTGGAGAAGCTGAACTGTGAAGGAGGAGGATTGTTTTGCATCACTGTGAGATAATTCTGTGTTTGGTGTAGGACTGTTATCAGCTAGCTTAGAGCTTAGAGCTCTGATATAATTCAATTTTAGCCAATGAGTAAATGCATTTTAGAATTTTAATGGGATGTTTTAGCACAGGTCCTTAGTTTAATTTATTTTAGACATTATTCTGTATTTATTGTTATTCATTGATTTTAACTCCCTGTGCACCGCCCTGGGTCCATTTCGATGGAGAAGGAGTGGTTATATAAATCGAAATAAAATCAAAATAAAATCAAAATCATTGTTTGAGAAGTTAGTCGGAAGAAGTATTTTAATTGCGACAAAGTAAATACTACTTATTTTCTTACTATCACTGTTTTAGAGTTTGTTTGTGGGTTACAGCAACGTATCTCGTTACTGTCCGGTGAATTACACTATTCCGCATTCATTAGCTAACACTGGTAAAGGAACCAGAGTTGTGACACTGGTTTTGAACCCAGAGTAGCTAACAAACGTATATAACTAAAAACATGATTTTGGATACATGAAATGAATACGAATGCTACGGAATATTAGGACAGGGATAGTAGGCAGGCTGGTGTGCTCATACACGCCCCTTAAAAGACCTCTTAGGCATGGGGTGAGGTCAACAGCAGCCAGTCTAAGGTTTGGTTGTGGTTTTTTTGCAGTACTTTTTTATTTATTTTGAAGAAAAGAAAACACCAATAAGGCAGACATATTCAAAAAAGAAGAACATAAGAAGCCACCTTCCATTACAAATTACGAATCATAAAAATCATATCAGTTAATCACAAAGTTCCCTACGTTTCTTCCAGGTTAATTTTGCAATTATTCTATCTCAACCTCAATTTGATTAATTGTCTTTACATCCTTTTATATATAAAACCAGAAATATAGAATGGCATTCCACCAGCAAGAAACCATCTTCCCTTCCCTGGAGAAGTCTGGGAGCTGAAGTCCTTCAGACTTAAAGTTGCAAAGGTTGGGAACCCCTGCTCTAAAAGGATGCAAATGCAAAGCTGGCTGGAGAAGTCTGGGAGCTGAAGTCCTTCAGACTTAAAGTTGCAAAGGTTGGGGACCCCTGCTCTACAATGTATCCTTTAGAACAGGGGTCCCCAACCTTTGCAACTTTAAGTCTGAAGGACTTCAGCTCCCAGAATTCTCCAGCCAGCTTTGCATTTGCAGCTTTGCAGCTTTGCTGGCTGGAGAATTCTGGGAGCTGAAGTCCTTCAGACTTAAAGTTGCAAAGGTTGGGGACCCCTGCTTTAGAAAGCATACCGACCAGTCTCACATAGCTTCTGTGCATCTCTAGAATAATTGTCATTAATAAATAATCTCATTTTATAAATTTATAAATCAGAAGTTTCATCATGTGTCTTAATATCAATACTGCGAAATTCTCATCTTGATGACTCTGGAATGCAAACACATTGTGCTGACTCATAATCCTTGGTGGCTCTCCAGGATGAGCTACCCTTGAGATGTTGGTCCAGCACAGCAGAAAGAAGAAATCCCAAACATAGCAATTGCAACTCCTTTCTTCCTGAACCGCATCACCCAGAGAGCGCTGGAGATAATATTATTTCTCAAGAGTTAGTTGCACGCACGGGAGATTAATTCCCAATTCTCCTGGAGCTAACAGAGACCCAGAAATGATTACACTGAGTATTTTGGAAGTTTCTTACACAAAGTTGAAAAAGCACTCATTCTGTTGCCTTCATACAGGAGCAGCCATGAGGTGACCATGCTCGCGTGCACCTCGAAAATAATAAGACCTCCCCGAAAATGAAGGTGTCAACCCAGTGTGCCACAGCAGTGAAAAAAGCAAACTCATCGCTAGGGATCATTAGGAAGGGGATAGAAAATAAGTCAGCAAGTGTCATTCTGCCTCTTTATAAATCTATGGTGAGGCCCCATCTGGAGTATTGTGTATAGTTCTGGTCACCAGACCTTCAGAAGGATATTATGGAAATGGAAAAGGTGCAGAGGAGGGCAACCAGAATGATTAGGGGGCTGGAACACCTTCCTTACCATCTGAGGCTGCAACGGCTGGGCCTCTTCACTCTAGAACGACGGCGCCTGAGAGGTGACCTGATTGAAGTCTATCAAATCATGCACGGTGTGGACAAAGTGGAAAAGGAAAAACTGTTTTCCCTATCGCACAACACTAGAACTCGGGGGCACTCCATGAAACTTTTGATAGCTAGACCTCAAACAAAGAGGAGGAAGTACTTTTTCACCCAGAGGATCACTGGTCTATGGAACTCCCTGCCAGAAGAAGTGGTGACAGCTGTCAGCCTCGACACCTTTAAGAGAGGATTAGAGGAGTTCCTGGAGAACAAGGGTATCCATGGCTATCATGATGGATGCCTAAGGACACCCTCCGGGATGGAGAGATAGGCAGGATATCTCTCAATGCCATTTGCAGGGAATCACAAGCAGGTGAAGACATCTGCTTGGGAAGACCCTGAAGCAAATGGGGAGCCACTGTGGGAGACAGAAGGCTGGACTGGATGGGCTGTGGCCTATTCCGGCAAGGCTCTTCTTATGTTCTTATGTTCTTAAGGCCAAGCAAGCACTTACTTCGGGAGGGGTGTCAAAATAAAATAAGACCCTGTCTTATTTTCGGAGAAACACGGTAGAACTCTTAAAAGCAGAAGGACGTTTACAGAGGAAGGGAGAAGTGGAAAACTACCGAAAGAAGAACGAAGGAAGAAAAGAAAAGATCAGAGGCAGAGACTGAAAAGGAAAGAAAATTGGAGCCCGCCAGATTCCCGAGAGGCCCGTTGTTTGTTCAGCTGGCAAAGAAGTCCAAAATGGGAGTTGAAATTAGTATAATGGTTGACGAAGAGCCCAAAAGACAAGAGTACTATAGTCCTTTAATCAAAGGGTTGGCTGCAACAGGACGGTGACATCCTGTAATTGGCTTCTCATTTTTGATGTTTCAGTTATAGCTTCTTTTGTTTATCGCAGCCAGGAAAGACAAAACCAGCCAAAGGGATGAGATGTTTCAGATACAGATGTGAGTTCAGCTTGGAACAGAAAAAATGTTGAAAACACTCAGCCATCCTAGTTTCTTTCTTTCTTTCTTTCTTTCTTTCTTTCTTTCTTTCTTTCTTTCTTTCTTTCTTTCTTTCTTTCTTTCTTTCTTTCTTTCTTTTTTACAATCCGCAGGAAAAAAATCATAACATGCTTGGAGCCTACGTCTACCCAAGGGCTAAATTCAGTCAACCTTGCTCCATAGGAACACCTGTGGGATTTCAGATATATATGAAACGTGGAATTTGTTCCTGTTTTAGTTATGGAGCCTGCTTGGTCCAGTGAAGAAGACTCCAAACTAAAAACTGGGAGATGGTGAGTTCTAGTCCTGAATTAGACACAAACACCTACTGGGTGACTTTGAGCCAATTACCCGGAGATGGTGAATTGTAGTCCTGCCTTAAGCATGAAATGTGAGTGGGTGACTTTGGGCCAATCACTAGGAGACTGGGAGTTCTAGTCCTGAATTAGACACAAACACCTACTGGGTGACTTTGGACCAATCACCCGGAGATGGTGAATTGTAGTTCTGCCTTAAGCATAAAATGTGAGTGGGTGACTTTGGGCCAATCACTAGGAGACTGGGAGTTCTAGTCCTGAAATAGACACAAACACCTACTGGGTGACTTTGGGCTACTTACCAGGAGATGGTGAATTGTAGTGCTGCCTTAAGCATAAAATTTGATGGGGTGTTAGATCAATCACTAGGAGACTGTGAGATCTAGTCCTGAAATAAGCACGAAAGCCACTGGGTGTCTTTGGGGCAATCACCGGGAGATTGTGAGCTCTAGTCCTACCTTAGGCATGGAAGTCAATTTAGGCGACAACCACTTTCTCTCCGTTTAACCAACCTCACAAGGCTGTATTGTGGGGAAAATAGGAGAAGGAGGATGAAGTGCAGAGAATGATGACCTCCTTGAGTGATTTTATAAAGTAAGAAAGGTGGGATAAACTTCAAATAAGTAAAACCAAATAAATAATTGTCAGCCTTGATTCATAGATGTTGGAAGACACCCCCCCAAATAGAACATTAGAAATAGATGGTGATTTTAATTAATACAAATACTAATTTCAAAATAACCTTTTTTGCTCATTTATTGAAAGAAAATGCACATTTTGAGGTGGCGTTGAACAAAAAAATTAACCTAACACGATTCTCATCCAGCTTCCTAATAAAGATTGTCAAATTGTTATTATATCTGGACTAAAATAAAATTTCAAGAATGTTGGTGTATTACTATTGGTGTTAATCTCCAATGATCTGGACTAGAAGACCTCCAAAGTCCCTTCCACCTATAGATAGATAGATGGATGGATGGATAGATAGATAGATAGATAGATAGATAGATAGATAGATAGATAGATAGATAGATAGATAGATAGATAGATAGATAGATAGATAGATAGATAGATAAAGAGAGAGGTGAGATAGATAGCTATAGATAGCTATAGATAGATAGAGAAAGGAAAGGTGAGATAGATAGATAGATAAATAGAGAGAGAGAGAGAGATGATAGAGAGAGAGAGAGAGAGAGAGAGAGAGAGAGAGAGAGATAGGGAAAGAGAGAGAGAGAGAGAAAGAGAGACATAGATAGTGTGTGTGAGAGAGAGAGAGACAGAGAGAGAGAGAGAGAGAGAGAGAGAGAGATTGGGTGTTGATTGCTGGTAGGGAGCTGTTTTTGTTCCTTTTTGGCTTTTTGATTGTCTCTTTTGAATGGCAGGTAAATGTTGTTTATCTCTATGCGTCTGTTGATGGCTGCTTTGTCCTAACGTCACCAGGCTTCCAAGAACTCTTCAGAAATTACACTTCAATCCTGAGCTATAAATATCCAAGTTTTCTTTTCTTTTTATGGCTGGGGGGAAAGATGAAGTCCAAGAATAGCCTTGGGGAAAAAAAATTGGAGCCTGCCGAAAGGTTTCACAACACATCACAAGAATTCCATCAGTGAGAGTTATAAATCACACGTTATGATTTAGCCTGCTGCAGGAATCTAGGCCCACTGTACGTTATTTATTAAGCAAACCATGACCTAGCATGTGGCATGAACAATGAGGCAGCTGAGGTAATAAATTTCTTCAGGATATGGAGTTAGTTCTCCAAAGGGGATGAACTTCAACCAAGTACGGTACCGTGAGTTTTGGGGTTGTTTTTTTTTTTAAATTTTAAAAAATAGTTTTGTTTGTATTGTTCAACTTCCCTTTATATGCATGAAAGTCACCCAGTGTGGAAACGGTTGCTTCTCTTTTATTGTCTGTCTCAGTAACTTTGATAAGGGTCATCTGAAAAGCTTTTTAGAACAGAATAGCAGAGTTGTAAGGGACCTTGGAGGCCTTCTAGTCCAGCCCCCTGCCTAGGCAGGAACCCCTACACCACTTCAAACAAAGGGTTATCCAACATCTTCTTAAAGACTTCCAGTGTTGGGGCATTCACAACTTCTGGAGGCAACTTCTGTTCCACTGATTCATTGTTCTCACTGTCAGGAAATTTCTCCTCAGTTCTAAGTTGCTTCTCTCCATGATTAGTTTCCACCCATTACTTCTTGTTCTACCCTCAGGTGCCTTGGAGAATAGTTTGACTCCCTCTTCGTTGTGGCAACCCCTGAGATATTGGAAGACTGCTATCATGTCTCCCCTGGTCCTTCTTTTCATTAAAGTAGACATACCCAGTTCCTGCAACCGTTTTTCATATGTTTTACCCTCCAGTCCCCTAATCCTCTTGGTTGCTCTTCTCTGCACTCTTTCTAGAGTCTCCATCTTTTCTACATCGTGGTGACCAAAACTGAATGCCGTATTCCAAGTGTGGCCTTCCCAAGGCCTTATAAAGTGGTATTAACACTTCACGGGATCTTGCTTTGCAAACTCACATTGGAACATAGAATATTAGGATTGGAATATTAGGATTTAGAAGACCTTGGAGGTCTTCTAAATCAACCTCCTATTCAAGTAAGAGACCTTATACCAGTGACAGCTAACCTTTTCTGTCCTCATGTGCCGAAATCGTGTGCGATTTCCCACAATGCAATGCGCCCCTTCACTGAGCATGACCCTCTGCACTTCGCCTGCCCCCTACATGCACGGGACCACCCCACGCCCCGTTTTGGGCCTAGCAGGCCCCCCTAAAGCCTCCTGAAACAAAAAATGGGGCATGGGGAACACGGTAACCCCCCACACTCCCCCTCACATATGCGCACAACCACTCAGGTTCCCCCCACATGCACGCACATCTTCCACTTGCACAGCAGAGACCCGGAAATCAGCTGGCCAGCAGGAGGCCCATGCACATGTGCAGTGGAGCTGAGCTGAGCTGAATGATGGCTCACTTTTCTGCAGAGAGGGCTCCACATGCCAGCTGTGGCATGCATGCCATAGATTCGCCATCACAGCGCCTATGCCATTCCAAATAGGTGGCTGTCCAGACTCTTCTTGAAAAGCTCTAGAGCTGGAGTGCCCGCAACATCTGGAGATTATGAAGAACAGTTGGGAATGTCTATTTAATGAGAAGAAGGACCAGGGGAGACAGGATAACAGTGTTCCAATATCTCAGAGGGTGCCACAAAGAAGAGGGAGTCAAGCTATTCTCCAAAGCACCTGAGGGCAGAACAAGAAGCAATGGGTGGAAACCAATCAAGGAGAGAAGCAACTTAGAACTGAGGAGGAATTTCCTGACAGTTAGGACAATTAATCAGTGGAACAGAAGTTGTCTCCAGAAGTTGTGAAAGCCCCAACACTGGAAATCTTTAAGAAGATGTTGGAGAGCCATTTGTCTGAAATGGTATAAGGTTCCTGCCCACGCAGGGGGTTGGACTAGAAGACCTACAAGGTCCCTTCCAACTCTGCTATTGTATTGTATTGTACTACTAAATATGTATAAAAATATGAATAAGGGTAGAAGGTTAAAACTTAGCAATGGGCGATTAGGGATATATATAGATTTTCGTAGATTTTCACGGGTGTAGGTATGCTGGCATAGCTGGCTTCGGGGATTTTCCCGTGTATAAGGCCTTATACACGGGAAAATCCCCGAAGCCAGCTATGCCAGCATATATATATATATGTTTTCGTAGATATATATATGAATTTAAACATGTGTATTAATAGTAGAATTATATGGATTTGAGAACTGGAAAAAATATGAATAGAAATACCCTAAATGTATACATGATCATGATTGATACTAAAACTGTATCAGGAGATATTGAAAAATGGAAGAATGAAAAATGGAACTTTGATTTAACTAAAGAAATATGAACAACAAAATAGGTGGAAAACACATCTTTGAATATTATAGAGATTTGAAAGGGGGGGAAAAGTTAAAATAGGGATAGAAAATAGTGGAGAAAACTAATATTTACACATTAAGATGTTAAGATATACAAAAGGACAGAAAGATGGTTCAGCAAAGAAAGGCGATAATAAAAGATACATACAAATAATACAAAACAATGGGAATGTAATATTTATGAATAATAAGACTATATGTGTTCTGAAATGTATATTATCCAAGTTACCACACCATTCGCGAGCTGCACTGGCTGCCTGTCGTCTTTCGGGTGCGCTTCAAGGTGTTAGTCATCATCTTCAAAGCGCTCCATGGCTCGGGACCTAGCTATCTGCGGGATCGGATCCTGCCTCACACATCCTCACGGCCGATTCGCTCCCACAGAGAGGGACTTCTCCGGGTGCCGTCCACTAGACTTTGTCAGCGGGCGACGCCCAGGGGAAGGGCCTTCTCTGTGATGGGCCCAACCCTCTGGAACGACCTTCCCCCCAAAATCAGAACAACCACGGACCTTCGCTCCTTCCGCCAAAAGCTCAAAACATACTTTTTCTGCTTGGCTGGCCTAGGTTAGTCTCTACCTTTAGGGTGTAGGGAATTTTAGTGTGGTAATTTGGGGATTTTAGCGCAGGGACAATGTTAATTTAATTCGTTTTTATTCATCGTATTTATTTATCTTATGTATGTATGTTTATAGTATTTTAAATTCTTGCCCTGTGCACCGCTCCGAGTCCCCTTGGGGAGAGGATGCGGTATACAAAATAAATGTATTATTATTATTATTATTATTATTATTATTATTATTATTATTATTATTATTATTATTATTATTATTATTATTATTATTATTATTATTATTCACGCCTTGGCATATATATAAAATATAAAAAAAGTAAAAAAATTGATTGGGAAAAAAACAATACAAGCAAGAATTCAACAGTCCTCATGAAAACAACCGGCAATTGCAATAACAAGACCCAGTAGTACCTATTACAGAGAGCCTTCGACTTGTGACCATAATTGAGCCCAAAAGTTCAGTTGCTAAGCGAGACCAGTGATTTTTGCTCTGTTTCACGACCGTTCTAGCCACAGGCGCTAAGTGAATCACTGCCGTTGTTAAATTAGCAACACGGTTACTAAGTGAGTCTGGCTTTGCTTGTCAGGAGGTCGCCAAAAGGAGGTCACGTGACCCCCCCCCCAGGACGCTGCAACCGTCATCAATATGAGTCGGTTGTCAAGCATCTGAATTTTGATCCTATGACCAGGGGGTTGCAGCAACAATGTCAAAGCTGGCCATAAGTCCCTTTTTTCCAATGCTGTTGTAATGTTGAATGAACCGTTGTAAGTCAAGGACTACTTCTACAACCTGGAGGATGAATTCATGTAGTATCCTGGCCCTAATGCCAGACACAGCATCCAAATTTTCCAAATATTTCCTAATGGCTGGGGTAGATAAGGTACTGGGCCGTATCTAACAGAATGGAACGCAATGTAGAGAAAAGTCAACTCTTACACTTAGGCGAGAAAAACCAGAAGGCCTCATATAGACTGTGTGGAACCAGGCGTAGTAACAGCGACTGTGAGAGGGATCTTGGGAGTCTTAGTAGACAAATAATGAAATAGGAGCCAGCCGTGTGCAGTGGCAGCCAAAAAAGCCAACACAATCCTAAATTGCATTAACAGAGGGATTCAATCAAGATCAAGGGAGGTACTAATACCACTCTATAAAGCCTTAATAAGACCACACCTAGAGTACTGCATCCTGTTTTCGCTACCATACTACAAAAAAGAAGTTGAGGCTCTAGAAAGAGTGCAGAGAAGAGCAACCAGGATGATTACGGGGCTGGAGGCTAAAACATATGAAGAACGGTTGCAGGAACTGGGCCTGGCTGGTCTAGGGAAGAGAAGGACCAGGGGAGACAGGATAGCAATCTTCCAATATTTGGGGGGCTGCCCCAGAGAGGAGGAAGGGGGTCAAGCTATTTTCCAAAGCACCTGAAGGCCAGACAAGGAAGAATGGATGGAAAGTAATCCAGGGAAGATTTAACTGGGGAATAAGGAGAAATCAACCAACGGAATAGAAGTTGCCTTCGGAGGTTGTGGGAGCTTCATTGCTGGAAGCTTTCAAGAAGAGATTGGATAGCCATCTGTCAGAAATTGGTTTAGGGTCTCCTGCTTGAGCCAGGGGTTGGACTAGATGACCTACAAGGTCCCTTCCAACTCTGTTCATCTGTTAATCTAGGCAATTTAGGATGAAGAACCTTGGAATGGTGTGGGAGTAGGAATGGACTTCCAGAGGAAAAATTGCAGACTGCAGGAACCATTTCCACCACTCAGGAGATCCCGAGGACACAGATAAACCTCCAAGTGGCCTCAAGGACCCTCTAAAAGGATGCAAATGACCAGCTGCCTGCAAGGAAAATCAATCCTTCCCTTCCCCACCATCCAGTCAGAGCTGAAGAAGCTTCTTGGATGAGAAGAGAAACGTCTTCAAAGAAAAACCTGACATAGCCCATGACCTGAGGACACAGATAAACTTCCAAGTGGCCTCAAGGAACCTCCAAAAGGATGCAAATGACCAGCTGTCTGCAAGGAGCATCAATCCTTCCCTTCCCCATCATCCAGTCAGAGCCGAAGAAGCTTCTTGGATGAGAAGAGAAACGTCTTCAAAGAAAAACCTGACATAGCCCATGACCTGAGGACACAGATAAACTTCCAAGTGGCCTCAAGGAACCTCCAAAAGGATGCAAATGACCAGCTGTCTGCAAGGAGCATCAATCCTTCCCTTCCCCATCATCCAGTCAGAGCCGAAGAAGCTTCTTGGATGAGAAGGGAAACGTCTTCAAAGAAAAACCTGACATAGCCCATGACCTGAGGACACAGATAAACCTCCAAGTGGCCTCAACGACCCTCTGAAAGGATGCAAATGACCAGCTGCCTGCAAGGAAAATCAATCCTTCCCTTCCCCACCATCCAGTCAGAGCCGAAGAAGCTTCTTGAATGAGAAGAGAAACGTCTTCAAAGAAAAACCTGACATAGCCCATGACCTGAGGACACAGATAGACCTCCAAGTGGCCTCAACGACCCTCTGAAAGGATGCAAATGACCAGCTGTCTACAAGGAGTATAAATCCCTCAATTCCCCACCATTACATCAGAGCCGAAGAAGCTTCTTGGATGAGAAGAGAAACATCTTCAGAGAAAAACCTGACACAGCCCATGCCCTGAGGACACGGATAAACCTCCAAGTAGCCTCAACGACCCTCTGAAAGGATGCAAATGACCAGCTGCCTGCAAGGAAAATCAATCCTTCCATTCCCCACCATCCAGTCAGAGCTGAGGAAGCTTCTTGGATGAGAAGGGAAACATCTTCAAAGAAAAAACCAAAAAGTCCATTTGCCCCTTGAAAAAAAAGCACTTTCGGGTTAACAACTGGAATTTTTTGTGATCATATATCCAGGTCCAGGTGTACCTATATCTGCTATTTCCCATCATTTGATCATTTCCCGACGGAAGTCAAAGGGCACGGGAGACCGACTTTCCAAGGAGTTAAGAAAATAGCTTCCCTCTGACACAATTTGGCTAACTCAGAGGGGGAGCAGGAAGGAAAGAAAACACACACTCGGGGGAAAAAAAGAAAAGAAATCATAATGGAAGGGCCTTTCATTTGCTTCTTCCGAGGTAGCCAATTTAAATTTTTCATAAAGGAAGCGCTGATGTGTGTCCCAGTGAGATGAAGTGTCAAATCAAGCTACTCTTCAGCGTTAAACTACCGTCATTTCGCCCCCACGAAATCAGCTTCCTTAAAGAACCGGGAACAAGGATCGCGGTATAATCAAAATAATACCCAATCCTCGCTTTGAGGTTGACGGTAAGCAATTTTCAGCTCTCGTAGGCTCAAAGGAAACCAGCGTGAAGAGAAACTTAATTTGTTCGTTTGCTCACCTCCAACCGGATTCGGTCGGCTTCTTGGAAGGGGCGTTTTGGGCAGGGGCGGGATTCGGTCGGTTCGAACCGGTTCGGGCGAAGGTGGGGCCACCCGAATTTGTACTTTATTTATATATATATATATATATATATATGTTTTCGTAGATTTTCACGAAAACATATATATAGGTAGGCTGGCATAGCTGGTTTCGGGGATTTTCCTGGGTATATACCATGGAATTTGAATTTGAATTTTATTCAATTTATATCCCGCCCTTCTCCAAAAGGACCCAGGGCGGCGCCCATGGAGATGTTATTGCAACGTTTCGGCAAGATCTCACTTGCCATCATCAGGCAGGATTATGTCTGTGACAGTCACAGACATAATCCTGCCTGATGATGACAAGTGAGATCTTGCCGAAACATTGCAATAACATCTCCATGCTATATACACGGGAAAATCCCCGAAACCAGCCGTTCCCAGCCACACGTTGCTGTGGCCCAGTCTGGTTAAATGGCCAACCAATCTGTGTGTAGATCTACACCTGCACACACAAACACATACAGACAACCACCGTATAACCCCCAACCTACCTACCTATTGTATTTCTCCGTCTCTCCCTCTACCTACCTACTGAACCTACCTACCATAATTTAAATTAAATTAAATTACCTACTGTATTTCTTCCTCTCTCTATCCCTCTACCTACCTACCTACCTACCTACCTACCTACCTACCTACTGTATTTCTCCCTCTCTCTATCCACCTACCTACCTATCTACTGTATTTCTCCCTCTCTCTATCCTCTACCTACCTACCTACTGCAATTCTCCCTCCCTCTCTCTATCCCTATAGTTGCCTACCTACCTACCTACTGTAGTTCTCCTTGAATCTTATTAACAGAGTATTTGATGTCATAAAGGATGACATAATACCTGTGGCCCACTGCTCTCTCTGTATCCATCTACCTACCTTTTTCACAATTTTTTACATTTCCATTGCATGTACCTGGCACAGGTGTGACATCTACACAATCTATCTATCTATATATATATCATTGGTGCCGTACTTGAAAGAAATGTTGTGTGAAAATTTGGAATCGATCGGTGCAGGACTTTCGGAGATTAGCGGTTTTGAACAAACTCATAGTTACATTTTTATTTATATCGATATATATTGGAATAATTGTTAAAGTTTATTTTATTTGAAGGAGATATGCTTTACATTTAGATAGTACACAGGAGTCAAAGAAAATTGTATCTACCGTATTTTTCAGAATATAAGATAGACTTCCCCCCGCTAAAACAGGGTGAAAATTTTGCCAGCCCCCACCCTCTGGCCTCTTTGCAGCAAACAACAAACTGCAACGATCAGGTGGGGTCGCCTGCCTTTGTGCTTTACTTACCATATTTTTCGGAGTATAAAATGCACCTTCCCCCCCCAAAAAAAGAGGGAGAAAATCTGGGGGCATCTTATACACTGAATACAGCATTTTTGGCCTCCTGAAACCTTCACAAAAATGGCCGTGCATAGCCTTTAGGAGTCTTGCAGAGTGCTTCTGGGGGCTGGGGAGGGCAAAAATGAGTGAAAAACAGACCATTCTTTGTTCATTTTTGCCCCCCACCCCAAACCCCAGGAGCACTCTACAAGCCGCCTAAAGGCTATGCATGCTCCGTTTTTGGCAAGAAGGGCCCAGCTTTTTGCTCATTGTTGCCCCCCCCCCCAGCCCCCATAAATGCTTTGCAGGCCTGTCAAACTCTCCACATGCCCCATTTTTTTCAAAATTGAGGTGTGCAGAGGATTTGGGAGACCTGCAGAGTGCAAAAACCTTTTTTTTAATTGACCTCTTCAAAATCTTGGTGCATCTTATACGCTGAAAAATACGGTACCTATATCCTCTCAGCTGATTCATGCAGCAGAGCGTATTATCCGTGCCTCAGCTGCGTTACACCCCCCCCCCCCAAGAAGGAACGGGGAATCTTGGTGCATCTTATACGCCGAAAAATACGGTTCCTATATCCTCTCAGCTGATTCATGCAAGAGAGCGTATTATCCGCACCTCAGCTGTGTTACCCCCCCCCCAAGAAGGAACGAGGAATCTTGGTGCATCTTATACGCCGAAAAATACGGTGCCTATATCCTCTCAGCTGATTCACGCAGCAGAGCGTATTATCCGCGCCTCAGCTGCGTTACCCCCCCAAGAAGGAACGAGGAATCTTGGTGCATCTTATATGCCGAAAAATATGGTACCTATATCCTCTCAGCTGATTAACGCATCAGAGCATATTATCCGCGCATCAGCTGCGTTACCCCCCCCCCCAAGAAGGAACGAGGAATCTTGGTGCATCTTATACGCCGAAAAATACAGTACCTATATCCTCTCAGCTGATTCACGCAGCAGAGCGTATTATCCGCGCCTCAGCTGCGTTACCCCCCAAGAAGGAACGAGGAATCTTGGTGCATCTTATACGCCGAAAAATATGGTACCTATATCCTCTCAGCTGATTCACGCATCAGAGCGTATTATCCGCGCATCAGCTGCGTTACCCCCCCCCCAAGAAGGAACGAGGAATCTTGGTGCATCTTATACGCCGAAAAAATACAGTACCTATATCCTCTCAGCTGATTCACGCAGCAGAGCGTATTATCCGCGCCTCAGCTGCGTTACCCCCCCAAGAAGGAACGAGGAATCTTGGTGCATCTTATACGCCGAAAATACAGTACCTATATCCTCTCAGCTGATTCACGCAGCAGAGCGTATTATCCGCACCTCAGCTGCGTTGCCCCCCCATTTTCCAGCACTCCATTGCCATTTTCCAGCACTCCAGCACCTGCAAAGACCAGCTGGCAACAGCGAATGTGCCCAGAGAGAGGTCTCTTCGTGCCATCTTTAGCACATATGCCATAGGTTTGCCATCCTGGCTATAGGGAATTGCACATCAAAACAACTGGACAGAAGCATGGGTGGTTCCCCCACCCACCCACCCATGCCATCACTCTGCTAAACAACAGATTCCCACAAGACTTGCCTTACGCCCTGGGATGTCAAACCACCTAGGAGGGCTGTTTTACTCTTGTCCTTCTCATCTTTCCTATAACCCTATTCCTTGAGTATGTTATGGCTGCAACTTTGTTGTTTGTGCCTTATGATTTATGCTTTATTTAGGATCCTGTGACTGTAACTGAGTGTTGTAGCTTAGGATTTATGATGGTATTTTATGATGATGATAATAATTGGTCACTTGTTGCTTGTATGTACACTGAGAGGTAATGCACCAGAGACAAATTCCTTGTGTGTCTAATCACTTATTCTATTCTACTCTGTTCTGTTCTGTTCTGTTCTGTTCTGTTCTATTCTATTCTATTCTATTCTCATCCTATCCTATCCTATCCTATCCTATCCAGGGGTGGGTTCCAGCTGGCATTACTGCTGGTTTGCTTATGTGCGCACTTCGCGCATACACACACACACATACACGCTTGCACGCTGCAATTAAATTGTTCTGCACCTCCTCAGAATTGAAAAACAAGATGGCGGCGACAATGGCGCCGAATATGAAACTGGTTTGGGGGCATGGCAGGCTGGTTCCAGCGACCCAAGCTCCAAACCACTACCAGTTTGGCCAAACCGGTCTGAACTGGTAGGAACCAACCACTGCTCCTATCCCATCCCACCCCACCCCACCCCTTCTCTTCTCTTCTCTTCCCTTCCCTTTCCCTTCCTCCTCTCCTCTCCTCTCCTCTCTCCTATTCTATTCTTTTCTATTCTATTCTATTCTATTCTATTCTATTCTATATTTTATTCTCTGCTCTGTTGCGTTCTTTTCCGTTCCATTCAGTTCCATTCAGTTCCATTCTATTCTATCCTATCCTATCCTATCCTATCCTATCCTATCCTATCCTATCCTATCCTATCCTATTCCAATCCATTCCATTCCATTCCATTCTATATTTTATTCTCTATTTGGTTCTGTTCTGTTCCGTTCCATTCCATTCCATTTCATTCCATATTTATTATTCTATTCTATTCTATTCCATATTTATTATTCTATTCTATTCTATTCTATTCTATTCTATTCTACAGTCCAGTCCAGAGAAGCCTGGCTCAATATGTTGGCCAGCCCTTCTCAGATCCACCCGTTCTCCATCCTTTGTCAGAAACCAACCCCAATGAACCCTGTAGTTTCCTGCTTGGCAAGCATTGATTTTCTTAAATATATGTTTAAAAATAATCTAAACATTCCAACATCTGCTGTGGATGGAGCTGACTTCCAACCCTGGAAGTCAAGAGCTGTTGTGCTTCAGGAGGGCCTCTGGATGCTCAGGGGTCACCCACTTTGGAAATGTTCAGACCTTGGCAGGAGAACAACTTTGTCAGGGAGGGGCAGGGCAAAAGGGGCAGGAGATCATCCCGGAAGTATCCCTTCCACCCGGAGGAGGAGGAGGAGGAGGAGGAGGAGGAGGAGGAGGAGGAGGAGGAGGAGGAGGAGAACGCCTCCCAATGCTATAAAGGCCACTTTGGGGTGCTTTGTGCATCAAGTCTCATTTCTTTATTGTGAAGATCTTCTGCCTACTCACTGTTCCTCTCCCTCCCTCTCTCTTTGTCTCCGTTGCTCTCCGTCTCTCTCTCTCCGTGTCTCTGTCTCTGTCCCTCTCTCTGTATCTGTATGTGTGCCTGTCTGTGTCTCTCTCTTTGTGTGTCTCTTTTTGTGTGTTTCTATCTGTCTGTCTCTCTTTCTCTCTGTGTGTTTCTGTGTGCGTATCTGTCTGTCTCTCTTTCTCTCTCTCTTTGTGTGTCTGTGTGTGTATCTGTCTGTCTCTCTTTTTCTCTCTGTGTCTCTCTGTGTGTGTATCTGTCTGTCTCTCTTTTTCTCTCTCTTTGTGTGTCTCTGTCTCTCTCTGCATCTCTGTCTCTCTGTGTCTGCCTCTGCCTGTGTGTCTCTGTCTCAGTATCTGTCTCTCTCTCTTTCTCTCTCTCTCTTTGTGTGTGTGTGTTTGTCTGTCTGTCTGTCTGTCTCTCTCTCTCTTTGCATCTCTCTCTCTTTCTCTCTGTCTCTATGTGGAAGTGTGTCTCTCTTGCTCTGTCTCTCTCTCCCTTAATCTCTCTCTGTGTGTGTGTGTCTCTCTCTCTCTGTCTCTGTCTCTCTGTCTCTCTCTGTGTGTCTGTCTCTGTCTATCTCTCTGTGTGTCTGTCGGTCTCTCTTTCTCTGTCTCTCCTCTTACTCTTTGTGTGTCTCTGTCTGTGTGTGTGTCTGTCTGCCTCTGATTCTCTCTCTTTCTCTTTCTCTCTCTCTCTGTCTCTCTCTCTCTTAATCTCTCTCTCTGTGTCTCTCTCTCTCTCTCTGTGTGTCTCTCTCTCTCTCCCTTAATCTCTCTCTGTGTCTCTCTCTGTGTCTCTCTCTCTCTGTTTCTCTCTGTGTGTCTGTCTGTCTCTGTCTGTCTATCTCTCTGTGTGTGTGTGTCTCTCTTTCTCTCTGTGTGTCTGTCTCTCTGTATCTCTCTCTCTCTCTCTCTCTCTCTTTCCCTCTCTCTCTTTGTGTGTCTCTGTCTGTGTGTATCTGTCTGTCTGTGCATCTCTCTCTCTTTCTCTCTGTCTCTGTCTGTCCCTTAATCTCTGTGTGTGTGTGTGTGTGTGAGAGAGAGACAGAGAGAGAGAGAGAGAGAGAGAGATGTATTTACTAATTTATCCAATTTATGCCCACTGCAACCACAAGAGGCTCATAGTGTAGTGAGGAACAACAAGCACATTTAAATAATGCATCGATGGGCCTCAACTATAAAACCATAAATATCATAAAAGCAATCAAGTCGAGTCTCCGAGTGATCACCTCGGGGCAGCTAACCAAGACTGAGTTTGGACCGGCTAATCAAGGCTTGCATCGTTAACCATGGCTGAGAAACAGAGGTCATGACCTTAGATTACAGCACTCAGACCTGGAAACCTCAGACAGCCACAAAACAGGTCGGTTGTCCCACTCAACGACAAAGACAGAACCACAGTTACTTCCCACCAAAGCCCACATTTCCTGGCTACCTTCGCTTTCTTCATATCTCTTCTCCCACAAACTTTCCTTCAGTCACTCTTGGCCATTCGACCTCCGAATGGCCTCCGAAGGACCTCCGAACCTCGTTTTGCCACGTGGGCTTTAGGGCAGGGGTCTCCAACCTTTGCAACTTTAAGTCTGAAGGACTTCAGCTCCCAGAGTTCTCCAGCCAGCAAAGCTTTAAGAAGATGTTGGAGAGCCATTTGTCTGAAATGGCATAGGGCTTCCTGCCTAGGCAGGGGGGTTGGACTAGATGACCTCCAAGGTCCCTTCCAACTCTGCTAGTGTATTGTATTGCATTCTCTTTTAGTCATGCTCCAAGAGGCCATTGTTCATATGCAAAATCTCGGGAAGAATGAGATGTGGCTAAGTCATAACTGGAGAAAGGGCGCCATCTATCCGTAGCTTGGAAGAAACCATAGATTGGGCCTTCACATTTAGAATGTCACATATTTTCCCATCTTTTCTCACCCAGCATTGCAGGTCAAGACATTTTCCAGGGAGGGAGGGAGGGAGGGAGGGAGGGAGGGAGGGAGGGAGGGAGGGAGGGAGGGAGGGGGGGGGAGGGAGGGAGGGAGGGAGGGAGAGAGAGAGAGAGAGAGAGAGAGAGAGAGAGAGAGAGAGAGAGAGAGAGAGAGAGAGAGAGAGAGAGGAAATAGCCTGGCCTTGGCACCTCCTTTCAGACGGACCCTCTGCTTCTCTGTGCAATTGTGTCTCCTGAGGAAAAAGCGGAGACTCACTGGCGTGATGGATCACCGTCATGCTTTCGAACCCTACCCCCCTCTGCAAACGACAAAACTCATCTCAACGAGGATCCGTTGAACAGACCTTGGCAAGGGAGCAACTCACGAAGAAGGTGGGAATCTCCATCGGCCCTTGAGGAACCGCCAAGTGGTAAAAGGAGAGGCGCAGGAAGGAATTCTACAACCCCGAATGCACGTCGGAGACCAAGCTGGAAGAGACGTTGAATGAAGCAGAAAGTTTTCAGGGCAAATGGATTCCAGGAAAGCCGTGAAAACGCAGGGAACGGAGAAGAAACTTTGGAGAAAGAGGCAACGAATTGGCGCAGCACGCACACCCGGGCATCACTGAAGCGGGCGTCCCCTCGGGAGGATTAACCGTGGCCAACGAAGCATCGCGACGTGTGATCTTAATCAAGGTGCCCAAATTAGAATCGGGCCACTCTATCGGCAGACAAAACACTCATCCGATCTTCGTGGCCTCTGGGGTTGTTTTCACAGGCCCAAATTGCTGATCTCTAACTCAGTAGGGTTGGGTTGAATCGTAAGAAAAGAAAATTTGTGGCTTGCCATGTTCTGGAGAACTTTGAATAACTCAACCGTGAATAACTCCTAAAATGACTCTCTCCCTCCCTCCCTCTCTCTCTCTCTCTCTCTCTCGCTCTCTCTCTCTCTCTCTCTCTGTGTGTGTGTGTCTGTGTGTGTGTATGTGTATGTGTGTGTAATTTTGGTCACCACAATGTAAAAAAGACGTGGAGACTCTAGAAAGAGTGCAGAGAAGAGTAACCAAGAGGATTAGGGGACTGGAGGCCAAAACATATAAAGGACAGTTGCAGGAACTGGGCATGGCTAGGGGAGACATGATAGCATCTTCCAATATCACAGAGGGTGCCCCGTAGAAGAAGGGGGTCAATCTACGCTCTTCCCCCCGACCTCCGTGTCATCTCGGACCTCCGCCTGTTCCGCCAGCGGTTAAAAACACACTTCTTCCAACAAGCCGGCTCGAACACCGTATTGCTTTTAGTTACCAAAGTTTTAATTCAGGGGTTTTAATGTGGGTTTTAGCGCAGGGTGGGTTTATTTAATTTAGTTTTAAGAATGTTTTACTTTTTGTATATTTGTATATTTATATTTTATATTCCCTTTGTGCTGCCCCAAGTCCCTATGTGGTGAGATGGGTGCGGCTTATAAATTCGAATAATAAAATAAAATAAAATAAAGAAGCAATCAATGAGAGATCCAATCTAGAAAGAGTGCAGAGAAGAGCAACAAAGATGATTAGGGGACTAGAGACTAAAACATATGAAGAACGGTTGCAGGAGCTGGGGATGTCTAGTTTAATGAAAAGAAGGACTAGAGGAGACATGATAGCAGTCTTCCAATATCTCAGGGGTTGCCACAAAGAAGAGGGAGTCAAGCTATTCACCAAGGCACCTGAGGGTACAAGAAGAAGCAATGGATGGAAATTAATCAAGGAAAGAATCCACCTAGAACTAAGGAGAAATTTCTTGACAGTGAGAACAATTAACCAGTGCAATTAACCAGTGCAAAGAAGAAGAACAAAGAGGATTAGGAGACTGGAGGCTAAAACATATGAAGAACGGTTGCAGGAACTGGATGTGTCTAGTTTAATGAAAAGAAGGACCAGGGGAGACATGATAGAAGTCTTCCAATATTTGAGGGGCTCCTACAAAGGCCAGGGGGTCAAACTACTTCCCGAAAGGCAAGCCAAGAAACAATGGTTGGAAACTAACCAAGGAGAGAAGCATCCTAGAACCAAGGAGAAATGTCCTAACGGCGAGAGCAATCAACCATCGGAAGGCCCGGCCTTCAGAAGTTGTGGGAGCTCCATCACTGGAGGCTTTCAAGAAGTTAAGTTAAATTTATTATATTTATATACCGCCCTATCTCCCTGACAGGACTCAGGGCGGTGCCCAGGGAATAATAAAAACATAGCAATAAATACAATCAATATTGAAAATAGATTAAAAGTAAATTAAATTTAGATCCCGTGCTAAAAGTTATCATTAAAAACCCTATTAAAATCACATTTAAGACTATATATACCAGGCCGGCCGAATGAAACAAGTGCGTTTTTAGTGCCCGACGGAAGAGGCGCAGATCGCACATACGTTAGAGCCGCGATGGCTCAGCGGTTAAAGATGCTGAGATTGTCAGCTGGAGAGCTGCCAGTTTGTGTTCGAGACCCGAGTGCTGCACCACGGGGTGAGTCCCTGTCCCTCGCTCCATCCAACGGGATGGTTTTAAGAAGAGATTGGACAACCATTTTTTCTGCCAATGGTATGGGTTCTCCTGCTCAAGCTGGGGGTTGGACTAGAACAGGGGTCTGCAAAGTCGGCTCTTTTAAGACTGGTGGACTTCAACTCCCAGAATTCCCCAGCCAGCTATGCTGGCTGGGGAACTCTGGGAGTTGAAGTCCACCAGTCTTAAAAGAGCCGACTTTGCAGACCCCTGGACTAGAAGACCTCTGAGGCCCCTTCCAAGTCTTAACCTTCCACCGTGTATGTTTTATGCCCTCCCTAAAGGAAACCTTTGGCCCCGTGGAAAGAATTTTCTGGCTTGCCAGCTGAACTGAATTTTTTTTTTTTTTTTAAAGAGATTTATTAATTTATTTTTTCACTCCAGGCAGATTGATTTTCTTCGGAAGAGGCAGAAACGATGGGGCTGCCCTCAGCTGCAAACTGCAGCTTGGTTCGGGTGTTTACTCCGAAGGCTTCTGCAAGACATTTAAATCAGCCGTGATTTATATAAATTGGTCTCTAATTTGGCGGTGGGGGAGAAAAAAGAAAGAAAGAGAAAGCCAGAGGTTCTCTAACACTGCAATCTCAGAGATGTTTATACAAGCGGCTCACTGACTGACTTCACACAATTAACTCATTTTCTGAACTGCCACCAAACACCGAACAATCAACTTACTAAACCAAACAAGACGGGGTCTCAATGAAACCCCCACACACGCGCGCACACAAACACACAAACACAGGCACACACCAACTAACCAAGATGAACATTAGCAGAGCTTCAGATTCAGTTTCGGATTCAGCTGGGCGTACAGCTGTGGGCTTCAGCAAGGCGGGTTTTTTGGGGGGTGGGGAACACTTATCCTTATGAAGATGTTCTCTCTTTCTCTTTCTCCCTTTCTCTCTCCCTCTCTCCGCCTCCCTCTCGCTCTCTCCTCTTTCTCTCCCTTTCTCTCTCCATCCCTCTCCCTCCCCCTCTCTCTCCCTCTCTCTCTCCCTCTCCCTCCCTCTCCCTCTCTCCACCTCTCTTTCTCTCTCTCTCTCCATCTCTCTCTCTTTCTCTCCCTCCCTCCCTCTCCCTCTCCCTCCCTCTTTCTCTCCATCTCTCTCCCTCTTTCTCCCTCTCTCTCTCTCCCTCCCCCTCCCTCCCTCTCTCTCTCCCTCTTTCTCTCTCTTTCTCTCTCTTTCTTTCTCTCTCTTTCTCTCTCCATCTCTCTCTCTCTCTCTTTCTCTCCCTCCCTCTCTCCCCCCTCCCTCTCCCTCTCCCTCCCTCTCTCTCTCCATCTCTCTCTCCCTCTCTTTCTCCCTCTCTCTCCCTCCCCCTCCCTCCCTCTCTCCCTCTCTCTCTCCATATTTCTCCCTCTCCTTCTCTCTCTCCCTCTTTCTCTCTCTTTCTCTCTCTTTCTTTCTCTCTCTTTCTCTCTCCATCTCTCTCCCTCTCCCTCCCTCCCTCCCTCCCTCTTATTTTCATCCTCTGCTGGATTGTAACACCACCGATCAAGATTTGTAGCTCTCTAGGAGGGAAAAAGGATGCCTATTGTACATTTTCCACGTAGGGTATAACTACTTCATTTGCTAAAGAAGGGAAGGCTCAGCTCCCACTCAGAACCCATCATCAGAGGGAAGGCGGAGAGAAACCCCATCTTTTTTTTTCCAAAGTAGCTTCCCCACTCAGCCCAAGATGCCCCAGGGTTTTGCCTTCAGATGTAGCCAATTCCCCAGCAAAAGGCTATTCACTCTGTCCTTATGTCAAACCGAGGTCCCGACCAGCTTTAAATTCGGCTCGATGGATCTAGAATCTCAGGTTGCAGAGAGAAGCAGGGTTAAGAATTTTTTAAAAAAAAGAAAAAATCAAACACTCCCACTTTGAAAGGTGCGAATGTTAAGGCAAATTCTCTCCTTAAAGCGAGGCGAGTGTCAATATTATCTTTTCTCTTTTTTTAAAAAATCCACAATTCGAAGAGCGGCGATGGAACAGTTCATGAAGGAACAAACCCATCCGTTTCATCCCCCCCCCTCCGTTTCCCATCCTGCTCTTCTTTATTTATCTTTATTTTTCTTCCCGCAAAATAAATCGGGTTCTAATCTGTGCGATACAAGCAGCGGGTGAAAGCGAAGCTTCCCTTTTTTGCAAGGCGAAAGGTGCAATGCAGCCTGCCGATACAGACCCACGCTCTTTCCCAATGACAATTAGATTCTCTCTTCTTCTTCTTCTTTTTTCCCTTCCTTTTCTCCCTCGTCCCGTCCCCCCCCCCCAACGTGGAAAGGCAACACTCCACGTTGCCTGCGGGCCAGACTTTTTTCCCCTGCTGTGGAAGCCCCCCCCCCCCCCCGAGGGATCCACCCTCAAAGATTCTGCGTTTGGATCAGAACCATGGAAAGCAAAAGGTTGCCATCCATCCAACCTTAGGGGCATCCGAAAAGGTTGCAAAACAAGATTCTAGAATTCCCTTTCCTTGCTTGGGGGCACCCAGGCAACTCCTGGGTAAAACACACAACTTGGGTCAACACAGCCAAGCCCACCCAATCCACACACTGGGACAGCGGAAGCTAGGGCAGGTGGGGTGGGGGGTTGTTGGGCCCCCACTCTCATTGGGGAGGTGTGCATGTGGTCTCTTTTTCTCTCTCTCTCTCCAAGATCTCCTTCCCAGCAGGGCTGGTTGTGTGTGTGTGGGTGTCCCTCTGGATGTGCATATATGTGAGTGTGGACTCTTCTCAAGGCATTCCTCATCTCCAGCTAAAGGTCATTTCTCCCTCCTCCTCCTCCTCCTCCTCCTCCTCCTCCTCCTCCTCCTCCACCACCACCACCACCACCACCACCATCACCACCACCACCACCACCACCACCACATAGAGTCCATGCTGCAGATGGAAGCAACTGCGGAGATGATGGAGAAGATGAGGATGGGTGATGACTATAAGAGGCCTGGATCTTGGAGGGTTGGGGGGCTGGAGGGGGGCAGTAGGAATAGGTTCCTCCAACAGTCGGGCTTTTCCCCAAAAACCTGGTCCTGTGAATATTAAGAAGGGGGGAATAAGAGGGAAAAGGAGAAGCGTATATACCTCCCCAGGTCATCTACTATCTGTAATGGAAGGAAAGGATGAGTGGAAGATCTCCACTTAAGCCAGGAACCAGCTTTTCTTCAACTCAAGGGGGATACCACTTGAAGTTCTCTCCCCTTCTCTCCTTCTCTCTCACCCACCTCTCCTTGCATCATCACTTTCCTCCGAAGAACTAGACCCACCAATTTTGGCTTGGAGAACATCTCCCAACCTTCTTCTTCTTCTTCTTCTTCTCCTCCTCTCTGTCTCTGCTCGGCTTTCCAAGCTGAAAGACAGCTTGGTCAACAGATCCACTCCTTTCTCAATTTAGGATGCACTGCTCATGGATCACACACATCCCCATTATCTTTAGTGCCCCAAAACACATGGACCCCTAAATGTATGGAATGGAGACATGGGAAGAAGGTGGCCCCAACATCTCCTGGAATCAACCTGGGATGTCTCCTTCTTTTGCTGAGCGAGAAGGGTCAGTTGGTAGTATTTATTGAGTTGTAGAACCTCTTTTCAACCCAAGTTATCTATCTATCTATCTATCTATCTATCTATCTATCTATCTATCTATCTATCTATCTATCTATCTATCTATCCATCTATCTATCTATCTATCTATCTATCTATCTATCTCGATCTACATCTATCTATCCATCCATCCATCCATCTAAAAAAGAGCCTGGGTTGATCTGGTCCTTCTCCTCCTCCTCCTCTTCCCCATCTTGCTTTGATGTTCAGACTTGACCATTCAAAGCCAACCCATTCCTTGGATTTCTTTAGTCCCGACTTCATCTTGATCTACAGTATCTCCCCCCTCCTCCCAAAAAGAAGAGTCTGTAGCATCTTTATCCAACTATTCATTTCATTAACAGGCTGGGGGGTTTCTGGAGCTTGCAGCTCCATTCATTGGCTAGAAGATGGACAGCTCCTGTATTTTTTCACCCAAAAGGGCCAGCCAGCCGAAAGAGATGCCCCCAGTCTCTGTCGGGATTGTGTGTGTGTGTGTGTGTGTGTGTGTGTGCAGGCTAGAAACCTAGAACTATGAGTCCCGGCCTTGAAGTAACAGATTCAACGAGTTGGAAGGGACCTTGCAGGTTATCTAGTCCAACCCCCTGCCCAAGCAGGAGAACCCTACCTCTGCCTCTACCCAAGATCCAACGGATAACCACCTGGTGGCGAGGCGAGAGCTCCACCTTTCCCTCTTCCCCTGCAACCCCTACCCCCCACTCCAAGAAACCCCCCCCCCCCTAATCACCGCAACAAATAAATCAGCATGCCAACTCTTTTTATTGGGCTAAAAAAGCGTCTCGCTCGGGATGAAATCTAAGCTTGCCGGTGGTTATCGCCTCCGGATCTGGGGCCAACCCTTCGCCGCCTTGACATATTCGGGAATTTTTTTTTTAAAAAAACCTAAACCTCAGAGGGAAGCAGGTAGGATCTTGCCCTCTCTCTCCCCGCACCCCGAAATTAGCGGACAGACCCCCCCCCCGACAAAGGGCCCGGGGAAGAAACGTTAAACGCCCCACATCGCCCGCTCGCCCTGCCTCGTTCTCTCCTTTCAGCCTTCTTGCAAGACAGAGGAGGTCGTTTTTTTCGGGTGAGGGGGGGGGGAGGTGGAGAGGGGGCGGCGCGATGTTTTTGGCAGCCCGGCGAAAGTTTGCCTCCCCCCCTCCTCAAATAATGTGGCTCCCCGCATCTCCTCTCAGCTAAAGGGTGGGGGGGCGCCGCAAAACGCCTCCCTTGCCAAATGCGTAATCCACTTTTGGGGAGGGGGGAGGGAGGAAGACAGCGGGATTACTTGCGAGTAAGGGGGCTTCTTTCCCCCCCTCTCCTCCTTCCCCCCCCCTACGCAGAAAGGTTCCTTCTCGCCGCCGCCGCCCTCCGGTGGTGGCTTCCCTCCTGAAGTTGGCTTTCTGCGCCCCTCGCCTTCCCGATCCTATAGAGGGGTCCTAAAGGCGCAAGAGAAGGCGAGGTGGGGGAGGATTGGGTGGAGAGGGAGGGGTGAGATCAAGGGGAGCCGGCTTGCCTTAGCGGGCGAGGAAGAAGGTCTGAAGCCGGGGCTCCCGCCCTTTTACTCGCGAGTAAAGCCTGCGCGGGGCGCGCAGTGCCAAGCGCGGCATCTCCCGGGCGGCAGGGGAGCGATCCAAAGGGATTCCCGGCGCCAGCTGAGTCGGCGCTTTGGGAGAAAGCAGCAGGTTCCCGCAGAGGGAAAAGAAATTCGGGAGCTGGATGAATGGCTTCACCCGAGACTCCGAGACCCCCCCGTCCGATTGTAGCCCCTTCCCCACCTCCAGACCACTCCGGGGCAAGCAGCTTTCGGGGCGTCCGGATTTGATGGATCCGCGCAACCTCCCTGTATTATTATTATTATTTTTTGCCTCCAGACCTTCGAGTCAGCCGGCGGGTTTTACTTCTTCCCTCTCAAAACCCAAAATTTCAGCGCATCGGTTCGCGGCGGCGAGCAAAGTTGTCCCTCCAAAGCTGGGCTCGGGGATGTCTACCAGGGGCCAAAGAGACCCCCCCCCAAAAAAAAGAAATATTGAAAGAGAATCTTTCCACGCTCGGATCCTGCAGGGCTCGGTATTAGGCGTGGGGGGGGGGGGGGCTTGACATTCTCCCACACCCTCTCACCCAAAATACATCGATTTTTTTTTTCTCACCCCCGTGGCCACCGACTATCTCCATCGCACAGCTGAATTAAAGCAGTCTGTCCTTAAGGGGTTGCAAAATAATCACCATCATTAACATCATCGTGGAGATCTTACCTTTTTAAAGCGAGTCCAGGCTATTATATCCTTCGTCTCAGCCGGAGCAAATCCCAAATGGAAAACATCCACAAATCCAGAAAGGAGAAGCGAGCCATGGGGGCTCCCCCCGGGACAAAACCAGCGAGCCAAAACCAAGACGGTGGTTATTATTATAATATTTTTTGGGGGGAGGGAACTGTTGTGAGTTTGGCGTTTCTTTCTTTCTTTCTTTTTTGCTTGGCTTCCAGCCCACTCTTTGGGGAAGAGAAAAAAAGACTTTAAAAAACAAAACAAAAAAAGAAAACCACACACCCACACCCCAAACGAAACTTGGAAAAAGTCTTCCACGCAGCTTCCACCACTCGCGAAATTACACACACACGCAACACACACACGCAAAACGCCGGCGCTCCTGGGTTGTTGCCTTCGCCCGTTGGGTTTAGTTCAAAAAAGGAAAGAGAGAGAGCGCGAGAGGGAGAGACGCGAAGTCCGATTTGAAAAAGAAGAAGAAAAAAATCAAAATATTCTGGAATTGGGTGGGCGCGAGCTTCCTTTAGCCAAGAGGGTTTTTTTGGAGGGGGGGGGGATATTAGCCCAAACTGGGCTAAATAGAAGTAGTCCGGAGATCCGACCGAATAAGCGCCTGCTCACATCCGCGCAGCCCGCGGCTTTGGCTGGGCTTTTACGCTTCCTTCCTCGGCCCTGGGGAGGGAGGAGATGGAGCCCCCATCCTCAGAAAAGCTCGCTGTAGGGAAGCCTCTTTTCTTCCTCTCTTAATATCCTTCCTCTTCCTCCTCTTCTTCTTCCTCCTCCTCCTCTTCCTCTTCCTCGCCCGGTTCCTTTTTAGCTACCTGGGCTGCTGGCTAAGGCTTGCGCTCCCGCTTCCCCCGCGGCGCTTCGCCGTACCCAGAGGCTGCGGCGCGGATTACATCAGGCTTTTTATAAGCTTCCTTCCAGCTCTCTCTCGCCCGGGAGTGAGAGAGGGAGAGAGAGAAAGAGAAAGAGAGGGATGGAGAGGAGGAAGAAGAGGAGGAGGAGGAGGAGGAGAAGGAGGGCGGGCAAGGGAGGCGGGGTGGGAAAAGAGCCAGTGACGGATCGCTGCGCGCTCTCGGGCGCACGGCTCCCTCTGCCAAGCCGGCAGAAGCCTCTCCGACTGAAGGAGGCAAGCCGGGCGTATGAGCGCACTGTCATCCTTCCTTCTCCTCTTTCCCTCCCTCTCCCGTCCTCCCTCTCCCCCCCCCCCGCCCGCAAAAAAGGCCAGCCGCGGGAGTGGGAAGAGAGAGCTCCGCCGCTAAGCGAGACAAGCAGCCGACGGTCTTCGGGGCGACCCACCCCGGGGAAAACTTTCTTGGAATGGCTTGGAGAGATCCATGCCAGAGCTGGCAGGGCGCGGAATGCCTGGATGAGGAATGGGTTTTTTTTTGGAGGGGGGAGGGCTGGGGGGAACCGGAGTAGACCCCCTAGGGGGTCGCTGGTGGGGGGGGGGACACGGGCTCTGCAAGGCGGCGGAGCAGGTGCAAAGCTTGGAAGGGAGGGTTGAGGAACAGCTGGCCAGGGGCGTCGGTTGGAAGAGACAGGCTAGCAAGATTTGCTCTTGGGATTGGGAGTGGGTGGGTGGGTGGGTTGGCATGGGGGAAATGGGTCTGATGGGGAGGGAGTGTGTGGGGAGGGGGGCGGCGACAGGACGCTCCCTTGTTTGGAAAGGAAGAGGAGTGCTGGCCGGAGGGTCTTTGATTTCACGCCCCCTCCCTTTTGCCCACCCACCCACCCGCCCACCCGCGGGGGAAAACGTGAGAAGAGAAGGAGGGAGAGAAAGAAAGACGCGTAATGAACGTGGGAACGGGGAGCGCAGCGCCTTCGGATGGCCTAGCCTCCCCCCCATTCCACCAACAACCCCCTCCCCGCCCCAGTGAGGGTCGATCCTCTGCGCAGGCGCGCCAGGCATCTCTTCGCTGCTGCCTTCCCGTGGAGAAGGACTGGAAAACGCCGAAGGGGAGACCGTAGACCCTCTCTCGGGGTGGGGGGGGGGAGAGACGGGGCTCAAAGCCGCTCCATGTGCCCCAAAAGCCCAGGAAGATGGGGGGGGGGCACCCTCGGGCAGCTTTTGTCCTGCCCGCACCCCCTTCTTCTCGTGTTTGAAAATCAAGGGTCCTTGCAGCGTCCATCATTTCTGGGTGACCATCAAATCCCGGGTGGCAAACGCAGAGCTGCTCTTCCCCCAGTTCACCCGACTTGTTTGGAGACTGGGGTCCTGCCATGTGCTAAACCAGCGGTCGTCAACTGGGGGTTCGGGGGCCACTGGGGGTCCTTGAGAAAATAGTTGGTGGTCCACAGAAAAATGACTTGCATTTTTCTCCATTGCGCTCAATCAGGGGTCCTCAAACTACGGCCCCTGGGCTGCATACTTGCAATGAACGCTTGTGCCCCCTTCGGGGTCTTATTGTGTGGGCTGGAGGGGGGGGCAGAAGTTCCGACTTGGGGGTCTCCTTTGGCCTCCTGGTGGGGGCCTTTGGGCGAAGGCTGGAGGGAAGAGCCGCTGGTGGCAAAGAGCCGGAGGGCCTCCTTCCAGTGGGATTGCATCCTGGCCTGGAACAGGCTGACCATCTCAGCCCGCTGAGGCTCCAGGTGCCGACACCTGGCCTTGCACTCCCGCAGGTCTTCCCTCTGCTTGGAAAGCCCATGCTCCTAGTCCTCAGTGAGGGGCTTCTGCTGCGCCTCCTTCTCGGTCAGATCTAATTTGAACTGAGATGTTTTGCCAACTCTTTCTCATGGAGGCTGCTTAGCTCCAGCAACGGCTTCCTGTTGGGGCCCTAAGGAACCCCCGGTGGGCAGGCGAGGAGTGGCTGGGAGGGGAGGGACGAGTAGAGGCTGGCGAGGCGCCCCTTGACGTGAGTGACATCGGGTTAGCCACGCCCACTCAGTCACATGACCACCTAGCCACACCCAGCCAGCCAGCCGGTCATTAGGCAGATCGTATTAGTGGTCCGCGGGATTTAAAATGATGAATTTAGTGGCCCCTGAGGTCCGAAAGGCTGGGGACCCCTGTGAGAAACATCTAGGGCAGTGATGGCGAACCTGGGTGTTGCCCTGTCAGCTGGCCAGCACACATGCACACACTGGCCAGACGATTCAGCCATTTTTAAAGGCTGTTTTCGCCCTCCCCAGGCTCCTATGAAGCCTCTGCAGCCTGGGGAGGGCGAAAAAAGCATGTAAAAAAATGGGGGCGGGAAGCACCTGTCATGCGTGCATGTGCACTGGGGGCCCACACATTGCATAACACCGCTCTTGCGCGAGCTGCACTGGTTACCTGTGGTCTTTAGTGTGCGCTTCAAGGTGTTGATTACCATCTTTAAAGCGCTCCATGGCTCGGGACCTAGCTACCTGCGACACCGCATCCTACTCCATACATCCCTGCGGCCGATCCGCTCCCACAGAGAGGGACTTCTCCGGGTGCCGTCCACCAGGCAATGCCAGCGGGCGACGCCCAGGGGAAGGGCCTTCTCTGTGGCGGGCCCGACCCTTTGGAACGACCTTCCCCCCGAAATCAGAACGACCACGGACCTCCGCTCCTTCTGTTTGAAACTCAAGACCTACTTTTTCCAACAGGCCGGCCTGGCCTAACTCTACCTAGCCGTTAGCCTGACATCAAATTGTTTTAATCGGTTTTTAAGGGGAATAGTCTTAATTTATTGTAAATTTTTAGCACAGAATTATAATTTAATTTGATTTTAAATTTTGTATACTGTCTTTTTTTTTTATATGCTTTTTTAATTTCCTGTGCACCGCCCCGAGTCCCTTTTTGGGAAAGGGAGCGGTATATAAGTTAAATAAATCTAATCTAATCTAATTATGGGTGCAGCATATCAGCACATGACCCTGTCTTCTGTGTTGGCCAACAAGCCCCAGGGTAGGGGGAATGCAAGCAGGTAAGGGGTTGAAGAGGAGGGGGCGTCTCAATAGCTATGGGACCAGCTATGCTGCTTTCCAGTCCTTACCAATAGAAGAGAATATTGGTAGCTGGGGGTTACCACGGTGGAGTTCAGGAAGCTCCCCTTGGTAGTCAGTGGTGGGTATTTCCCCCACCCTCCTAGCTGGGGGCTGTGCTTGCGAACCAGTCAGGGCGGTGAGGGGAACCAGAAGGCCTGCCCTGCGTCACAAAGGGGGTCCGATTTGATTGTTTGGATAGGTCGCCCCTCTCCCTGATGAGGAGATGGATTTAAGGCCAGAGATACATAACATTTAACCCAGCACCTCTCACCCTTCACAAAAATTATGACAGGTGAAATTTAACTCCCGGAGGGATGGAAGGAGGGAGGGAGGGAGGAAATGTATGGTTGAGAGGAGAAGGAAGGAAGGAAGGAAGGAAGGAAGGAAGGAAGGAAGGAAGGAAGGAAGGAAGGAAGGAAGGAAGGAAGGAAGGAAGGAGAGTGGGGGTAAACGGATAGCAATAGAAAAGGGAAGGAAGAAAGGTGTGGGGAAGGAAGGGAGAGGAGAAAGAAGGAAGGAAGGAAATGTATGGTTGAGAGAAGAAGGAAGGAGGAAGAGTGGGAGTAAATGGATAGAGAAAAAGGAAGGAAAGTATGAGGAAGGAAGGAAGGAAGGAAGAAAGAAAGAAAGAAAGGAAGGAAGGAAGGAAGGAAGGAAGGAAGGAAGGAAATGTATGGTAGAGAGGGGAAGGAAGGAAATGGTTGAGGGAAGAAGGAAGGAGAGAGTGGGATTAAAAGGATAGACAGAAAAGGGAAGGAAGAAAAGTTTGAGGAAGGAAGAGGAGAAAGAAAGGGAAGGAAGGAAGGAATGAATGGAGGGAGGGAGGGAGGAAGGCATTCCCAGAAGTTGTTGTTTTCTTAAGAAAAGGAGAACCATGAGGTCTATCTCCATTCTACTCCTAGAATTTGCAAGCAGCCTCATCTGAAAATCGTATTTAGCAACACTTTATTTTTCATGCCAGGGCAGAGTCACCTGCTGAGACCGGCGGCTGCATCAATTGAACCAATAAATCAATACACGAAGCCCAGACAGTTGCCGTCGTTTTCATTTTATTGATCCAACCGATTCGCATCTTCAGACGGGCACAGAAAACCCACCGGATGGATTTCCTCCAAGTCAAGAGAAGAGATGCCCCCAATGGCTCTTTGCCCAGCATCGCCAAGGGAATGAGAAGGCGGGGAGGGCCTCAGAGGGCCAAACCCCGGGAGGGGAGGGGGGCTTCCAGGTAAAGAAGGAGGGAGGGAGGGCAGGAGAGGGAGGAGAAGGGAGGGAGGGAGAGAGCAGGAGGCAAGGAAGAAAGGATGGAAGGAAAGGAGAGGAGAGGGAAGAGAAGGAAGGGAAGGAGAGGAGGAAGGTAGATAAGAAGGAAGGGAGGGAAGGAGGGAGGGAAGGGAGGGAGGGAGGGAAGGAGGATGAAGGTAAGTAGGCAAGTTGGAAAGAAAGAAAGAAGGAGGGAGAGGGAGGAGAAGAGAGGAAGGAGGGAGGGAGGGAGGGGAGGAGAAGGAAGGGATGCAGAGTGGAAGGGAGGATGGAAGGAAAGGAGAGGAGAGGAGAGGTAAGAGAAGGAAGGGAGGGAGAGGAGGAAGGTAAAGAAGAAAGGAAGGACGGAGGGCATGGGGGGTTCGGAAGGAAGGGATGTGGGGTGGGAGGGAAGGAAATAAAGGATAGGAGAGGTAAGAGAAGGAAGGGAGGGATAGAGGAGGTGTTGGAAAGAAAGAAGGATGGAGAGGGAGGGAGGGGGAGGAGGGAGGGATGTAGAGAGCAGGAGGGAAGGAACGAAGGATGGAAGGAAAGAAAAGAAAAGGAGAGGTAAGAGAAGGAAAGAAGAGAAAGGAGGAAAGTAAATGCAAAGGAAAGGAGGGAGGGAGGTGAGGATGGGAAAGGGAGGAGATTGATGTAGAGAGAAAGGAAAGAAGGAAGGAAAGAGTAGGAGTAAGGGGTTAGAGATAGAAAAAGGAAGGAAGAAAGGTATGAGGAAGGAAGGAAGGTGAAGGAAGGCAGCCAGGAAGGAAGGAAGGAAGGAAGGAAGGAAGGAAGGAAGGAAGGAAGGAAGGAAGGAAGGAAGGAAGGAAGGAAGGAAGGAAGGAAGGAAATGTATGGTTGAGAGGGGAAGAAAGGAAGGAACGAAGAGAGTGGGAGTAAATGGATAGAGAGAAAAGGGAAGGAAGGAAGGAAGGAAGGAAGGAAGGAAGGAAGGGAAGGAAGGAAGGAAGGAAGGAAGGAAGGAAGGAAATGTATGGTTGAGAGGGAAGAAAGGAAGGAACGAAGAGAGTGGGAGTAAATGGATAGAGAGAAAAGGGAAGGAAGGAAGGAAGGAAGGAAGGAAGGAAGGAAGGAAGGAAGGAAATGTATAGTTGAGAGGTGAAGGAAGGAGGAAGAGAGGAGGAGTAAATGGATAGAGAGAAAAGGGAAGGAAGGTTTGAGGAAGGAAGGGAGGGAGGGAGGGAGGGAGGGAGGAAGGAAGGAAGGGAGGAAGGGAGGAAGGAAGGAAGGAAGGAAAGCACCAGACGTGTTTTTACAACACCTGTTACAAACTCCTCCAACCTTAAGCAAGCCCTGCTGTCTAAAGGGAACACCACCGTCATTAAGCAAACCCACGGTGGTCGGCGGTGGGTGCAGCGTTGCCCAGATGCAGAAGGAAGTGCCAGTTTTCGGCCAAGGCATCCTGAATGATGCGGTCCTGAGTGCGAGAGGTTGCCAAAGGCCCTCAATGTGGCCCGGCTACCGATCCCACTGCCAACCATGGGAACGTCAAAGCCAGGCCCTAAGTAGGACTGCCGGAACATTGAACGGTCGCTAAGCAAGTGGGCATAAGTTGAGGACCCCCTGGATGGCCTGGCCTTGGGAGCTCTGCCCTTCCCTTTTTCCCCCAGCTGTGAATGTTTTGAAGTCGTTTTTTATTTCATGGTAGTTTTATTTTCATTTTTTTCCCCCTGCTGAGTTTGCTGTGAAATTTATAATGGGATCTTGGTTTTATTCACTTAACGACCACACGATTCACTTAACGGCTACGGCGATCCCCTGAGCAGCTGGGGCAAAAAGGCCAGAAAAAGGAGGTGCAACTCCACCCCTTAACACTCTGCCTCGCTTAGCAACATAAATGTTGGCCCCAATTTTGGTTGTAAGTCAAGGACAGGACCTGCCGTAACTGCCCTTCGCTGTCTCAGCCCGCTGTCTCCCTTGAAGTAAGAGAGAGTGGAGTGGGTTGAGAGGAATGTTGGGAAGATCTTTCTCTACTACCTCAAGCAAAGAGGTAGTAGGATTCACCGTCTAGAGAGGTGGGGAGCTCCCAACTCCTGGGTGCATTTGGGGAGGAGATGTGGTTGCTTCAGGGGTGCCTAATTTTGAATTCAGTCACTTCCACCAGCCCTGAAGGTCTGATAGGTTGTGCAGCAACAGCCCTGATAGTTCCATCCTTACTATGGGGTTGAGGTGATCTAGGGTGAACTTCCTAGTTCTACTTTGGTTTCTTTCTTTTTCTCTTTCTTTCTTTGTCTCTCTCTCTCTCTCTCTTCTTTTCTTCCTCCCCCCTCTACAAACGCTACTCTTAGCACTGAAGGTATTACATAGTTGAGTCATGAAACATCCACAAGAAAACCACCAAGGACACCACAGTTGTCTTCTTCTTCTTCTTCTTCTTCTTCTTCTTCTTCTTCTTCTTCTTCTTCTTCTTCTTCTTCTTCTTCTTCTTCTTCTTCTTCTTCTTCTTCTTCTTCTTCTTCTCTTTCTCCTCCTCCCTCTCCTTCTCCTTCATCTTTTCCTTCCTCCTCCTCCTCCTCCTCCTCCTCCTCCTCCTCCTCTCCACAAACCCCAGTCCCTTCCTGCACTGATTATTTATTTATTTATTTATTTATTTATTTATTTATTTATTATTATTATTATTGTTATTAATTAAATTTTTATACCCTGAGGAGGCCCTCTCTGTGGGAGCAAACTGGTCGGTGGGAGGTATTTGGTAGCAAGAGGCGGTCTTGAAGATAACCAGGACCCGTGCCATGGAGCGCTTTGAAGGTGATTACTAATACCTTGAAGCGCACCCGGAAAGCCACAGGCAGCCAGTGCAGCTCACGCAGGAGAGGTGTCACATGGGAGCATCTAGATGCTCCCAGAATCCCCCGCATGGCCGCATTCTGAACTAACTGGAGTCTCCGGGTGCACCTCAAGGGAAGCCCCATGTACAGAGCATTGCAATAGTCCAGACGGGAGGTGATGAGGGCTTGGGTGATTGTGCGTAAAGCATCATGATCCAGAAAGGGGCGCAACAGGCGTATCAGGCAGACCTGATAAAAAGCCCCCCTGGCCACGGACGTCATGTGATCTTCTAGAGACAGCCGAGAATCCAGGAGGACACCCAAGTTGCGAACCTTCTCTGTAGGGGCCAATGAATCTCCCCCAATAGCCAGAGATGGAAAAAACTGGCTATATCGTGATGCCGGAAGTCACAGCCACTCGATCTTGGAGGGGTTGAGTGGGAGCCTGTTTCTCCCCATCCAGACTCGCATGGCCTCCAGACACCGGGACATCACTTCCACGGCATCGTTGGGGTGGTCCGGGGTAGAGATGTACAGCTGATGATGTTCCCTAGTTGGGTCATGAAACATCTGCAACAAAACCACTAAGCTCAGAGAGCACCAAAAACCCCACAGTCCTCCTCCTCATCCTCCCCTTCCCCCTCTTCTTCTCCTTATTCTTCCTCTTCCTCCTCCTCCTCCTCCCCACAAACACCACTCCCTTCTAGCACTGATGATGTTCCCTAGTTGGGTCATGAAACATCAGCAGGGAAACCACCAAGCTCAGAGATCAGCAAGGACCCCAGAGCCCCCCTCCTCCCCCTTCCTTTCTGCCCACTCCTCTCCAGGCCCTTCATTCCAAACTCCCTCTTTCCTTCCAAAGCCGTCTTTCCTGAGGAGCTGCGGGTGATGAAACGCCGCAAGAGATGCCTAGAGAGAAGATGGAGGTCTAGCCGTTCTGAATCTGACCGGACACAGGTAAGAGCCCATTTACGGACTTACATTGTGGCGCTGAGAGTGGCCAAACGTCACCATTGTGCCACCCTCATAGCATCCGCAGAAAACCGCCCTGCCGCCCTGTTTAGGGTGACCCGCTCCCTCCTTCAACAGAGGGAGCGGGAAGCCCCGCTACAGGGTAGAGCGGAGGAATTTGTGACTTTTCTGCAGGAGAAAACCGCTCAGATACAGAGTGAGCTAGCCCCCATTCATGGCCCAGTGGGATGCCACGAGAGAGATCTTGTTTGGGAGGAGTTTGACCCCGTTACTTCCGAGGATATGGACAGGCTACGTGGGCGACTGCGAGCCACCACATGTTTATTGGACCCGTGCCCCTCCTGGCTTGTACTGGCATCCTGGGAGGTGACACGAGGCTGGCTCCAAGAGGTTGTCAACGCTTCTTTGAGTGAGGGTTCCTTGCCTGCTTCCCTAAAAGAGGCCATGGTGAGGCCCCTCCTTAAGAAGCCCTCTTTGGACCCAGCTCTTTTAAACAACTATCGTCCAGTCTCCAACCTTCCCTTTTTGGCGAAGGTTGTCGAGAGTGTGGTGGCACAACAGTTTCCCCGTCACCTGGAGGAAATTGAATATCTAGATCCGCGCCAGTCCGGCTTTCGGCCCGGGCATAGCACCGAGACGGCATTGGTCGCGTTGGTAGATGATCTCTGGAGGGCCAGAGATGGGGGATGCTCCTCCATCCTGGTCCTATTAGACCTCTCGGCGGCTTTCGATACCATCGACCATGGTATCCTATTGCATCGGCTGGGGGGGTTGGGGGTGGGAGGCACCGTTCTACGGTGGTTCTCCTCCTACCTCTCTGGCCGATCGCAATTTGTGCGGGCAGGAGAGCAGAGGTCGACCCCGAGACCCCTCACATGCGGGGTGCCTCAGGGGTCGGTCCTCTCGCCTCTCCTGTTTAATGCATATATGAAGCCGCTGGGTGAGATCATCCGTGGTTTTGGGGTAGAGTACCACCTGTACGCTGATGACACCCAGCTGTACATATCTACCCCAAACCACCCCAACGATGCCATAGCGGTGATGTGCCAGTGCCTGGAAGCCGTGCGGATCTGGATGGGAAGTAGCGGACTCAGGCTCAACCCGACCAAGACCGAGTGGCTGTGGTTTCCGGCTGCCCGATTCAACCAGCTCTCTCCAACGCTGGCCATAGGGGGCGAACATCTTGCCCCTGTGGATGGGGCGCGCAATTTGGGTGTCCTCCTGGATACCCGGCTGTCTATGGAAGAGCAAGTGACAGCCGTGGCCAGGAGGGCGTTTTACCAGGTTCGCCTGGTTCGCCAATTGCGCCCCCTATTGGATCGGGACGCCCTTCGCACAGTCGCTCATGCCCTCGTGACATCCCGACTGGACTATTGTAACTCTCTCTACATGGGGCTTCCCTTGAGGTGCACCCGGAGGCTTCAGTTAGTTCAGAATGCAGCCGCGCGAGCAATTATGGGGACCACTAGGTTCACCCACGTTACACCGCTCTTGCGCGAGCTGCACTGGCTGCCTGTCGTCTTCCGGGTGCGCTTCAAGGTGCTAATTATCATCTTCAAGGCGCTCCATGGCTCGGGACCTAGCTATCTGCGGGATCGGATCCTGCCCCATACATCCTCACGGCCGATTCGCTCCCACAGAGAGGGACTTCTCCGGGTGCCGTCCACTAGACTTTGTCAGCGGGCGACGCCCAGGGGAAGGGCTCTCTCTGTGGCGGGCCCGGCCCTCTGGAACGACCTTCCCCCCGATATCAGAACGACCACTGACCTCCGCTCCTTCCGTACGAAATTGAAGACTCATTTCTTTCGACTGGCCGGCCTTGGATAGTCTCTCTGTCTATAGATTTCAAATGTATTTTAATGGGTTCTTAATTATTTTTAGCACGGGATAATATTGTTTAATTGTGTTTTAAAGTATGTATTTTTGTATTTATTGTTTATATTGTTTTTTTAGTTCCTCCTGTGCACCGCCCCGGGTCCCTGTGGGGAGAGGGAGCGGTTAATAAATTCGAATTTATTATTATTATTATTATTTCCGCCTTCCCTCCCTGAGGCTTGTCCGGCCGAGGATTGCATGGCCTGCTCTGTGCAGAAGAGTGGAGGAACGGAGCAGCCCTCTCTGAGCCCCTTATTGTTGCCAAGCAGGATTTGCAAACCCACCTTTAGGAGGGAAACTGGGCGCCTTCCTCCAACCTTCAGAAGGGGTCCGAGGAGGAGGAGGAGGAGGAGGAAGGAAGAGGAGGAGGAGGAGGGAAGAGGAGGAGGAAGAGGAGGAGGAGGAGAAAGAACAAGAGGAGGAGGAGGAAGAACAAGAGGAGGAGGAAGAGGAGGAGGAAGAGGAGGAAGGAGGAGGAAGAACAAGAGGAGGAGGAGGAAGAAGAGGAGGGAGAGGAGAAGAACAAGAGGAGGAGGAGGAGGAAGGAGGAGGAAGAAAAGGAGGAGGAAGAGGAGGAAGGAGGAGGAAGAAGAGGAGGAGGAGGAGGAAGGAAGAGGAGGAGGAGGAAGAACAAGAGGAGGAGGAGGAAGAGGAGGAGGAAGAAGAGGAGGAAGAGGAGGAGGAGAAGGAGGAAGAGGAGGAAGGAGGAGGAAGAAGAGGAGGAGGAGGAAGGAAGAGGAGGAGGAGGAAGAACAAGAGGAGGAGGAGGAAGAGGAGGAGGAGGAAGGAGGAGGAAGAAGAGGAGGAGGAGGAAGAAGAAGAGGAGGAGGGAGAGGAGGAGGAGAAGAACAAGAGGAGGAGGAGGAAGAGGAGGAAGGAGGAAGAAGACGAGGAGGAGGAAGGAAGAGGAGGAGGAAGAACAAGAGGAGGAGGAAGAGGAGGAGGAAGAAGAGGAGGAAGAGGAGGAGGAGGAGGAAGAGGAAAAGGAGGAGGAGGAGGAGGAGGAAAAGGAGGAAGAGAAGGAGGAGGCGGCGAGGGTTATAAACGGGACCCCAGGACAACTGAAAATCTTTCTTGTCGGAGCCCTTGTGTGTGTGTGTGTGTGTTTGTGTGTGTGTGTTTGTGTTTGTGTGTGTGTGTGTGTGTGTGTGTGTATGTGCTTAAGCAAAGGGCCAAACGCTTCAATTCCAGGCGCTGCGTGCCCAGAATGTCAACCATCCGCCTCTTTCTTCTTCCTCCTCTTCTTTGCTTTCGCTCTCCTTCCTTCTCCAAGTTTCCTATTGTTCTCCTCGGGGCCGTTTGCTCCCTTCCGCGTTTTAATTAATCCAGGTAGCCCGGCAACCCTCGAAGGACGTGCGCTATTAAAACACCAACGGTTGGGGGGGGGGCGTTAGAAGCAGTCGGACGCCTCAAAAAAACCACAGGGGGGAGAAAAGCCCCAGTTGACCTCGTCTCTCTCTGCCCTCTTCCACCAAGGAAGGAATCGCAGGAGAACAAGCGTTGGAAGGGACCTTGGAGGTCTTCTAGTCCAACCCCCCTGCTCAAGCAGGAGACCCTCTATCGAGGATGGCGAGCCTAGGGCACATGTGCCACAGGTGGCAGGCCGAGTCATATTTGCTGGCACATGAACCATCGGCTATGGGGCACATGTGCGTGCCAGCCAACTGGTTTTTGGTTCTCCTGAGCCTGAGAAGGGCAGAAAACACCCATTGCTTCTTCTGCTGCCTTTGGGTGCTTTGTGGCACATCATTAGATCCGTAATGGGGAACCTATGGCACACTTGCCAGAGGTGGCATTCAGGGGCCTCTCTGGGGACATGTGCGCCATCATCAGCTGCTCTTCTGGGTTCCGTGAAGTGCATGTGTGCTGCACAGCTGCTCCGGTGTGCATGTGCACTGACCAGCTGCTCTCTTCTGGGTTCTGGTACATGCATTATTTATTTTATTTATTTTATTTTATTAGATTTATATCCTGCCCTTCTCCAAAGAGGACACAGGGCGGTGCACAGGAATTTAAAATACATACAAAAACAAATATAAAATTTAAAAACTTATTAAATACCCATCCTGCGCTAAAACCAAATTAAAATCCCCTAAAATAGAAGCTATCTAAAATAGTCACAGCGGAGGTTACACTAGGCCGGCTTGATGAAAGAAATGTGTCTTTAGACACTTGTGGAAGAGGCGGAGGTCTGAGATGGTGCGAAGTTCAGGGGGTAGGTCGTTCCACAGGGCAGGGCCCACCACAGAGAAGGCCCTTCCGCTGGGTGTCGCCAGTCGGCATTGTCCGGCCGATGGCACCCTGAGAAGGCCCTCTCTGTGGGAACGGATCGGTCGAAGGGATGTATGGGGCAGGAGACGGTCTCGCATATAACTAGGCCCCGAGCCATGGAGCGCTTTGAAGATGGTCGTCAAAACCTTGAAGCGCACCCGAAAAACCACAGGAAGCCAGTGCAGCTCGTGCAGGATAGGTGTTATGTGGGAGCATCTAGAGGCTCCCGTAATCACCCGCACGGCTGCATTCTGCACTAACTGCAGCTTTCGAGTGCACCTCAAGGGAAGCCCCATGTAGAGAGCATTACAGTAGTCGTGTCAGGAAGTCACGAGTGCTTGAGTGACTGTGCGAAGGGCAGCCCGGTCCAGTAAGGGGCGCAATTGGTGCATCAGGCGTACCTGATGAAATGCCCCCCTGGCCACGGCCGCCACATGGTCCTCCATGGACAGCCGGGAATCCAGGAGGACACCCAAATTGCGCGCCCTCTCCACGGGGGCCAGTGTTTCGCCCCCAATGGCCAGAGTTGGAGTAATCTGGCTGAACCGGGGTGCCGGAAACCACAGTCACTCAGTCTTGGATGGGTTGAGCTTGAGTTTGTTACCACCCATCCAGATGTGTAGTATGAAGACCAGCTGTCTGGTGCGCATGCATGCAATGGAACCTGGAAGAAAGCAGCTGTCTGGTGCACATGCACACAACAGAACCCGGAAGAGCAGCTGGCCACCACATGCATGCGCACCGGCCAGCTGCTCTCTTCTGGATTCTGGTATGTGCATGCATGAAGACCAGCTGTCTGGTGTGCATGCATGCAATGGAATCTGGAAAGAGAGCACCTGTTTGTTGCACATGTGCACGACAGAACCTAGAAGAGTAGCAGGCCACCACATGCAGGCGCACCGGCCAGCTGCTGTCTTCTAGGTTTCGCCACTCGGCGCCAAAAAAGATTAGCCGTCACTTCCTTAGATATTGGAAGACTGCTGTCAGGTATAAATTATACTGAATAATATATATATGCTGAATTAATGAGCTGATCAATAAATCACACAACGGAACTCATGGCTTTCTGTCTAGATGGTCTCTGGTGATGAGCCGAAAGGCAGAAAAGGAAACCTTATGTCTCCTCCCTTAACTGGGGCCCTAACAGGGTGTTGTGGAATGAATGAATGAATGAATGAATGAATGAATGAATGAATGAATGAATGAATATATATATATATATATATATATATATATATATATATATATATATATATATATATATATATATATATATATATATATATATATATATGAGAGAATATTATCACAGCTCCTGTTCAAGGGTCCCTTTAAGGGGAGGAGACTTAACGTCATCCCTCTCTGCCCTTCGACTCAACCTAGAGATCATCCAGACAGAGAACCAATTAGATTACTGCTGTGTGACATTTTTTAGATATGTGTTAGATTTTTAAGGGCTGAAAATAAAGAGACCAGGATGGATCCATTTCAGGCTTATTAGCCTTCTTCAGCTGGCCATACTCCTTCTACTGGGATTTGAACCGGTGCCCTCCAGCATATATGGAACAGCTTGCCTCCAGAAGTTGTGAATGCCCCAACCCTGGAAGTCTTTAAAAAGATGTTAGATAGTCATTTGTCTGAAATGGTATAAGGTTCCTGCCCACGCAGGGGGTTGGACTAGAAGACCTACAAGGTCCCTTCCAACTCTGCTATTGTATTGTATTGTATATATATATATATATTTGTGCTTGGCTATATTTGTGCTTGGCTGGTGCCAGAGGGATGGAAGACAAGTTGACTCTGGGCTCTTCTTCTTTGAGTCAAAAGTATTATCTCCAGCCCTTGAGCTGGCAGGAAGCTATATTGGCATAAAATGGGATTGCTCCTGTACTCCAGTGTCCTGGGGATTATGGTTCCTGATTGATTAAGCATGGCGCTGATCATGTGCAGCTGCCGAATTGCCGTAGGCCACACTTGTATATCTTGTAATCCTGGCAGATGCGTTGGAATTCTTTCTTCTAGAAGTTTCAGTTAAAGCAAGCCACTGGGAAACTGTTCCTGACATGATTGTCTTTGGTTTAAAGCAGGTGTTTCTCAACCTTTGGCGAGTTTAAGATGAGTGGACTTCAACTCCCAGAATCCCCCAGCCAGCCATGGTTTAGAGCCATAGAGAAGGCACAAGAGGCTACAGGGGTGGACCATTATCTTAGCCCAGATAGGAGGCTAGGAGATACCACTGTCCTTATTTGCAGTGTGCAGGACGTGTTAAATTCAGGCATTCACAGATGCTCCTTTCTTTCTTTCAGGGAGAGATACTAACTTTCTTTCTTTCTGAGGAAGTCCTTGATGCTCTCTCACCCTTGTTGTTTTCACGCAGATGTTTCATGACCCAACTAGGGAACATCATCAGGGCTAGAAGGGAGAGGAGGAGGAGGAGGAGGAGAGGAGGAGGGGGGAGGGGGAAGAGGAGGAGGGGGGAGGAGGAGGAGGAGGAAGAGGAAGAGGAGGAGGAGGACTGTGGGGTCCTTGGTGCTCTCTGGCCTTTGTTGTTTTCATGCAGATGTTTCATTACCCAACTAGGGAACATCATCAAGGCTATAAGGGAGAGGAGGAGGAGGAGGAGGAGAGGAGGAGGGGGGAGGGGGAAGAGGAGGAGGGGGGAGGAGGAGGAGGAGGAGGAAGAGGAAGAGGAGGAGGAGGACTGTGGGGTCCTTGGTGCTCTCTGGCCTTTGTTGTTTTCATGCAGATGTTTCATTACCCAACTAGGGAACATCATCAGGGCTATAAGGGGGAGGAGGAGGAGGAGGAGGAGAGGAGGAGGGGGGAGGGGGAAGAGGAGGAGGGGGGAGGAGGAGGAGGAGGAGGAGGAGGAAGAGGAAGAGGAAGAGGAGGAGGAGGACTGTGGGGTCCTTGGTGCTCTCTGGCCTTTGTTGTTTTCATGCAGATGTTTCATTACCCAACTAGGGAACATCATCAGGGCTATAAGGGAGAGGAGGAGGAGGAGGAGGAGGAGGAGGAGGAGGAGGAGGAGGAGGAGGAGGAGGAACAACTGTGAGATATCACTGTCCAAATCTGCTGCCAGCTCCACTGGCGGGCAACAACAATACTTAGACTTAGAGTAACTGATCGGCATACATTAAAACGAAATTTCATTGCATGCAGCTTTCACCACCACAATATAGCCAATATGAACATGAATAAATAAATAAATAAATAAATAAATAAATAAATAAATAAATAAATAAATAAATAAATAAATAAATAAATAAATAAATAAATAAATAAATAAATAAATAAATAAATAAATAAATAAATACAAAATTATACCCACATGTGTTATATGGCACAGAGAAAGAACACATTCTGGTTCAGATGTGTACATGCAGATGGCGAGAAAAACCTTGCAAGTTTACCAGAGGGATGGCCTCAGGAACAAAGCGGTTACAGAATCTGGAAGTCCTGCTAGAAATACTTCGAAACCTCCTCTCAGAGGGGAGCAACAGAAACAGGCCATGAATTATGGGTTTGTGGGTGTGTGCGTGTGTCTCTAACAAGGTTTTGAGCTCTAAGCCCTTAGCGATTATAAGCAGCATCCGGAATAACAGGAAATGAACTTCCTATCATCTTCTCGGTTGTCCTCACCACTCTCTGTAGGGACTTTCTATCTTTCTAGCTGCTGCTGCCACCAACCCAAACAGGGATGCAGTATGTTAAAACACCCTCAATCGTGCCTCTGTTGAAGGTGGCCAGGACAGAAGGAGAAAGATGCACTCTACTCATCCGACACAGGAAATGCTAGATACTGGTTTGTACGCTTCACTAAAGATGACGTGTGGAGAGACCTATTCCTATTGCTAGTTATCTGCACCCCCAGATATTTAATGCTGTAATGGTCAAAAGAGTTATTTCATTACATAGAACTGAAATGCATATTGGTTACGACAAGTTTTCCATTCCATTTTTGGTTTTCCTTTCGAAATATCTACTGTGAACCTGATTGATTGGTTGATTGCTCGATTGATTGACTACGTGTCATCAAGGCGGTGTCAACTCTTAGCGACTGCACAGAGAGGATGTTATGTATCCAAAAGAGCCCTTCCAGTTTTCAAAAAAATCTATTCCCCTGTAATTGAGTGAAGCAGATAGATGTTTAAAAATAGAAAAAGGAATTGATAAATGGCCCTTCAACCTCATTTAATCATTGTGCATTTGCCTGAAATTATTACTAGCGTAGCCATCAGGTCATAATTAGAACGAAATTGTTTGTTTTTTTATCATATGAAAGCCATTCTTGGCCCTTCCTGCCAGGATCAAGCGCTTTTATCATCAAGAGAAGAAATCCAATTTTAAAAGGAGCACGGAAGATACGTATTTTAATTTCGGAGCTGACTTCTTGGCAGCCTGCATTAAAGTTATCGAATGCTGCCGTTGTACCGCGCAGCCCCGCCGAAGCACATTAATGGCTAAGTATTTCTATGAAGTGTTCAAACCATTATATGCACTTTATACGGGTGGAGGTCGTGAGGCTGGCTTCCTTCTTTTAACTTTCGCTTCGAGTAAAATTGGCTAAAAGGACTATGAATAAATACATGGAATTTCCTTGAATTTCACTTGAGTATTGCCAATGGGTTTGGAGGTCCAAGAAAGCTCTGAACCCATTTGCACTACATAGGGGACCCTGAGGTCACCGATAAATCTCCAGATGGCCTCAATAACTATCTAAGATTTATTTATATTAAATTATTTATATTAAATTTATATCCCGCCCTTCTCCAGAAGGACCCAGGGCGGCGCACAGGAATTAAAAACATACAAATATAACAATATAAAATTTAAAAAGATATTAAACTCCCAACCTGTGCTAAAATCAATTAAAATCCCCAATTTAAAACTGTCTAAAAGCAGTCACAGCAGAAGGTTATGCTAGGCCGGCTTGATGGAAAAGGTGTGTCTTAAGACACTGGCGGAAGAGGCGGAGGTCAGAGATGGTGCGTAGTTCAGGGGGTAAGTCGTTCCAAAGGGTAGGGCCCGCCACAGAGTAGGCTCTTCCCCTGGGTGTCGCCAACCGGCATTGCCCGGCCGACGGCACCCTGAGAAGGCCCTCTCTGTGGGCAGATCGGAGGAAGGGATGTATGGGGCAGAAGACGGTCTTGCATATAACTAGGCCCCGAGCCATGGAGCGCTAAGATAAAGGCAAAAGTTCCCCTCGCACATAGGTGCTGGTCGTTCCCGACTCTAGTGGGTGGTGCCTCATCTCCATTTCAAAGCCGAAGAGCCAGCGCTGTCCGAAGATGTCTCCATGGTCATGTGGCTGGCGTGACTCAACGCCGAAGGCGCATGGAACGCTGTTCCCTTCCCACCAAAGGTGGTCTCTATTTTTCTACTTGCATTTTTTATGCACTTTGGAACTGCTAGGTTGGCAGAAGCTGGGACAAGGAACGGGAGCTCACTCCGTTACGCAGTGCTAAGGCTTCGAACCGCCAAACTGTCGACGTTTCTGATCGATGAGCTCAGCATCTTAGCCACTGGGCCACCTGTGATGAGCACCAAGCTCCCTTCCAAATTACAATACAATACAATAGCAGACTTGGAAGGGACCTTGGAGGTCTTCTAGTCCAACTCGCTGCCCAGGCAGGAAGCCCTATACCGTTTCAGACAAATGGCTCTCCAACATCTTCTTAAAGACTTCCAGTGTTGGGGCATTCACAACTTCTGAAGGCAACTTCTGTTCCACTGATTAATTGTTCTCACTGTCAGGAAATTCCTCCTCAGTTCTAAGTTGCTTCTCTCCTTGATTAGTTTCCACCCATTGCTTCTTGTTCTGCCCTCAGGTGCTTTGGAGAATAGTTTGACTCCCTCTTCTTTGTGGCAACCCCTGAGATATTGGAACACTGCTATCCTGTCTCCCCGGTCCTCCTTTTCATTAAACTAGACCTACCCAGTTCCTGCAACCGTTCTTCCTATGTTTTAGTCTCCAGTCAATTGTCATTCTCTGTTCTATCTTCTTTTTTCTACTTTCTTCATTCCCGTCACGTATGTTGACCCTATTTTTCAGCCCCTCCCTCTGTCCTTTCCCACCCACCCAATTCATCCTTTATTTTATGTTGCTTTTTTAGGTGTTGGGTGTCCACTCCAGCGCTGCCTCTGTTGCCATGGGGGGGGGGGGGGCTCTGTGGATAGTTCCTTCCACTTCCCACTTTTTCGGCTCTTCAGAATCGAAAGCTTCTCCCTGCCCCATCATCTCGGGAAGAAAGAAAGCTGCCAGGTCTATTGCAAAAGCGAAGTTATGCCTCTCCCAGCTCTGAAGAATGCAAACAGCATTCCTTCGCAATGAATCACCTGCCTATTATCCAAGAAGTGGAGTGTGGGAGGTTTAATTTCCAGCGATGCCCACTTGATGTTTCTCCGTAGAAGAGAATATGCACAGCTCAGGCATGAACTGTGGGGTCCTTGATGCGCTCGAAGCTTGGTGGTTTTCTTGCAGACGTTACATGACCCAACTAGGGAACAGGATCAGTGGAGGAAAGGACTGGGGTTTGTAGGGAGGAGGAGGAGGAGGAGGAGGAGGAGGAGGAGGAGGAGGAGGAGGAGGAGGAGGAGGAGGAGGAGGACAACTGTGGGGTTCTTGGTGCTCTCTGAGCTTGGATGTTTTCTTGCAGACATTTCATGACCCAACTTGATAACATCATCAGTGTTAGAAGGGAGTGGGATTTAGGTGGGAGAGGAGGAGGAGGAGGAGGACGACGACTGTGGGGGTCCTTGGTGCTCTCTGAGCTTGGATGTTTTCTTGCAGACATTTCATGACCCAACTTGATAACATCAAGGAATATAAAACTTTTCATTCTCTACAGTTCAGTCAGAACTGAAGGAGCTTCTTGGACGAGAAGAGAAATATCTTCAAGTCCACTCGGTTTTTTGAAAAAAAGAAAAATACATTTGGTTGGTGCCACTTTGAAGAAGATCGGGGCAACAAAAGCAAGATGGGATTAAAAAAGAGATGCATGAGGAGAAACGAAGCCAAGACTGCTCAGGGTTATTTAACAGATTAACAGAGTTGGGAGGGACCTTGTAGGTCATCTAGTCCAACCCTCAGCCCAAGCAGGAGACCCTACACCATTTCTGACAGATGGCAGTTCAGTCTCTTCTGGAAAGCCTCCAGGGATGAAGCTCCCACAACATCCGAAGGCCACTTCTGTTCTGTTGGTTGATTGTTCTCAGTGTCAGGCAATTCCTCCTTATTTCTAGGTTGACTCTCCCTTTAATAATAACAGAATAACAGAGTTGGAAGGGACCTTGTAGGTCATCTAGTCCAACCCTCAGCCCAAGCAGGAGACCCTACACCATTTCTGACAGATGGCAGTTCAGTCTCTTCTGGAAAGCCTCCAGGGATGAAGCTGCCACAACGTCTGAAGGCCACTTCTTTTCTGTTGGTGGATTGTTCTCAGTGTCAGGAAATTCCTCCTTATTTCTAGGTTGACTCTCCCTTTAATAATAACAGTATAACAGAGTTGGAAGGGACCTTGTAGGTCATCTAGTCTAACCCCCAGCCCAAGCAGGAGACCCTACACCATTTCTGACAGATGGCAGTCCAGTCTCTTCTTCTTTTCTTTCTTTTTTTGAATAAATTTTTATTTTCAACATAAAAAACAAGTAAAAACATTCCATCATTTTCAACTTTGTATAACATGTCGTTCGGTCGCAAGTTTTTGTCTGTCGGTCTTTACAGTTGCAAATGTAATTATTAATTTTCCATCCAGTGTAACCCAGTATATCATCATGATTAAGTTTTAATATATAAATATATATGTATGGAATTAAAACTTTTTTTCCCTTGATTTCCTACCAGATAATTAATTATCTGTATAATAACAAATAGTATTTGTCAAAAATTAATTTTTTTCTATAGTTATTCAACAGGTAAAAAAAAGAAAGAAAAGTTCTCCATAACTTCCTGTTTTATAACATTGTTCTCAATTGTCATTAGCAAATACATTACTGCTGTAGGCCAGTCTCTTCTGGAAAGCTTCCAGGGATGAAGCTCCCACAACTTCTGAAGGCAACTTCTGTTCCATGGGTTCATTGTTCTCACTGTCAGAAAATTCCTCCTTATTTCTAGGTTGAATCTTTCCTTGGCCAGTTTCTATCCATTGTTCCTTGTCTGGCCTTCAGGGGCTTTGGAGATAGCTTGACGCCTTTCCTCTCTGTGGCAGCCCCTCAAATACTGGAAGACTGCTCTCCTGTCTCCCCTGGTCCTCCTCTTCACTAGACCAGCCATGCCCAGTTCCTGCAACCGTTCCTTGTATGTTATAGTCTCCAGTCCCCTAATCATCTTGGTTGCTCTTCTCTGCACTCTTTCTAGAGTCTCAATATCCTTTACAAATTAACAGAGTTGGAAGGGACCTTGTAGGTAATCTAGTCCACCCTCCCGCCCCAGCCATCCAAGCAAGAGACCCTACACCACTTCTGACAGATGGCAGTCCAGTCTCTTCTGGAAAGCTTCCAGGGATGAAGCTCCAACAACTTCTGAAGGCAACTTCTGTTCCATGGGTTGATTGTTTTCACAGTCAGAAAGTTCCTCCTTATTTCTAGGTTGAATCTCTCCTTGGTCAGTTTCCCTCCATTACTCCTTGTCTGGGTGCCTTGGAGAATAGCTTGACCCCCTTCCTCTCTGGGGCAGCCCCTCAAATATTGGAAGACTGCTATCATGTCTCCCCTGGTCCTTCGCTTCACAAGACTAGCCATGCCCAGTTCCTGCAACAGTTCACTGTAGGTTTCAGCCTCCAGTCCCCTAATCCTCTTGGTTGCTCTTCTCTGCATTTGTTCTAGAGTCCCAACATCTTTTTTGTAGTGTGGTGACCACAGGAGGCCCTACACCATTTCTGACAGAGGACAGTCCAGTCTCTTCTTGAAAGCTTCCAGGGATGAAGCTCCAACAACTTCTGAAGGCAACTTCTGTTCCATGGGTTCATTGTTCTCACTGTCAGAAAATTCCTCCTTATTTCTAGGTTGAATCTCTCCTTGTTCAGTTTCCATCCATTTTTCCTGGCCTGGCCTGATTTTCCCTACTGCTCGGATATCTTCTCCTAGAAAATCCCAAAAACGTTCAGCGCATATGTGCAAAGAAAAAGGCATGCAGGTGTTTCTCCAGCTTTTGTGTCATTCGTGGCAAAACATTTTGTCATTTCTTCTTAGCCAGGTCCACTCGGCTCATTCTGCTGAGTCACTTCCGACCGCACCACAGCCTCTATCCAGCTGGGTTTATTTTTATTTTTATTTTATTGACAGCAGGAAAAAAAAGAAAGCAATAAAAATCCCCGAGGACACAAAATCATCAGCCAGCCCCAAAATTATTTCTGGGTAGAAAAAGAAAAAAGTTGACCCCAGAGCAGTGGTGAGTTGCAAATTTTTTTAGAACTTCTTCTGTAGGTGTGGCCTGCTTTGTGGGAGCGGCTTGCCGGCCATGTGACCGGGTGGGAGTGGCTTGCCAGCCATGTGACTGGGTGGGTGTGGCTTGGCAGTCATGTGACTGGGTGGGTGTGACCAACTTGTAAAATGTTGTGAAACTCACTTAACAATCCTCTTGCTTAGCAATAAAAATGTTGGCTCAGGAACTCTGGCATTTGAAGCATGCAAGTCTTAAAGCTGTCAAGTTACAAGACCCTTTGCACCCCTCACCCTTTAGAAAAAAAAAACATCCAGGGGTGTTCAAACTTGACAGCTTTAAGACTTGTGGACTTCAACTCCCAGAATTCCTCTTCCAGTCATGTTGGCTCAGGAACTCTGGCATTTGAAGCACCCAAGTCTTAAAGCTGTCAAGTTACAAGACCCTTTGCACCCTTTAGAAAAAAAAACCCAGGGGTGTTTAAACTTGACAGCTTTAAGACTTGTGGACTTCCACTCCCAGAATTCCTCCTCTCGCTCTTCCTCTGGTTTATGGGCGGATGGGCGGAGGGAGGAAGCTGGAACCGGTTCTAAACGGCCCTGTAGATTTGTGGAACCTCTTCTAGAGAAGAGCTTAGAACTGGCAGAAACCCAGTCCTGCACCAGAATATTCTTGAACCAATCCCAGTTACTTTATCAACATCCCAATGCTTGTCCCAATTCTCCCCCTGCGGTTGTGATGGGTCTCCTTCTACTGTGTGTTTTTGTGCGATTGTTCTCCTTGCGAAGGCTTCATCAATTAAGCTGTCCACCCGTCCCCAGGTTGGGCAAGAAGCCGCTTTTGTGTCTGGTGACATTTCGTGATAAGAGCATTAGGAGGACCAGAAGGATTAAAAAATATGCAAATGCTTCAGGAAACTTCTCCCTGCGACAATAGGAGACTTTTGGCCTTTCATTCGGCCAATTCAATAAACGTTCTCTTGGAATTGAAAGGGCCTTACCTTAGAACTGGGATGGCGAACCTATGGCACGCGTGCCAGAAGTGACACGCATCCCATAGGTGGCACGCAGAGCCCTCTCTGCAGGCAGGCGAGCCGCTACCCCAGCTTAGTTCCACCGTGCATGCGTGCGCGTCTCCCACCAGCCAGCTGATTTTCGCGTCTCTGCCGCTCATGCGCAGAGGGCGGGTGGGGTGTATGCAGAAGACACATGTTCAAGCACAGGGGGATGGGCACCACACACACACGGATACAGTGGACCGGATACGGTACTACGTTACTGCGGTATCCTTCCCATGGAGTGGGGAGGGAATGGAGATTTTGCAGTATCCTTCCCCTGCCACGCCCATTAAGCCACGCCCGCAGAACCATTAGTAAAATAATTTAAATTTCACCACTGTCTTCACACCTCTTTTTTTTTTACATCATATTGACGTCCCCAATTCGGGTCTGAGCCTGGTGCCGAAGCCAATGGTGAATGCCAGACACGAGGTGCAGGTTTTCTGTTTGCTTTTTATTGGAGTCCTCCAAGGGAAAGGGTTCCTGGCAGTGGTGGGTTTCAAATTTTTTAGAACCTACTCTGTAGGTGTGGCCTGTTTTGTGGGTGTGGCTTGGCAGTCATGTGACAGGGTGGGAGTGGCCACCTTTTAAAATGTGGTGAAACTCATTTAACAACGCTCTTGCTTAGCAACCAAAATTTTGGACTCAATTGTGATGATAAATTCTTTAATTCTTTCTTTCTTTCTTTCTTTCTTTCTTTCTTTCTTTCCTTTCTTCCTTCCTTTCCTTTCGTTCTCGTTGGGTCACTGGCAGCGGTGGGCCAGATTTACTTCCAGGTGCGCTGGTGGAACCCCCTCTCACCGGTTCTCTAAATTTCACCAACCGGTTCTCGCGAGTAGGTGCGAGCCTGCAGAAACCCACCACTGGTTCCTGGTCAAAAGGCCAAGGACCAAGAACAAAGGATTAACAAAGCTTTTATACATTTTCACTAAAGGAGAAGGCAGGATAACAAGGGAAATCATCTAATAAACATTTTAGTAATAATTCTACAATTTGTTCTATTGGTCTATAGCTGTCCCATTCCTAGCTCTTAGCTAATGAATGGCCCAGGAATGATCTAACACACATTTCATTTGCTGTAGCCCATGTCCGCCTCTAACTTTTAGCTGAGGTCTGCAAACTGTTACCTAGCTCCCCATAATTGCTACATGTTTTACACATGCATATTTCTTGTTGATAAGCATTCTTTATTAACACCTATCCTGCGCGAGCTGCACTGGCTTCCTGTGGTCTTTCGGGTGCGCTTCAAGGTTCTGACGACCATCTTTAAAGCGCTCCATGGCTCGGGGCCTAGTTATATGCGAGACCGCCTCCTGCCACATACATCCCTTAGACCAATACGCTCCCACAGAGAGGGCCTCCTCAGGGTGCCGTCGGCCGGACAATGCCGACTGGCGACACCCAGGGGGAGAGCCTTCTCTGTGGCAGGTCCAGCCCTTTGGAACGACTTACCCCCTGAACTTCGCACCATCTCTGACCTCCGCCTCTTCCGCAAGTGTCTTAAGACACATTTGTTTCATCTAGCCGGCCTAGCGTAGCCCCCTATACTGACTTTCAGATAGTTTTTAAATTTGGGGATTTTAATCTGGTTTTAGCACAGGTTCTATTGAATTAGTTTTTTAAATTTTATATGATGTTTCGTATGTATTTTAATTTTCCTGTGCGCCGCCCTGGGTCCGTTTGGAGAAGGGCGGGGTATAAATTGAATAAATATAAATATAATATAATATTTATTCTTGGCAGACAGACAGTCTTCCTGTTTTACTTTCAAGTGGCAACCAAAACTGAATGTAGTATTCTAGGGGTGGCCTTACTAAGGCTTTGTAAAGTGGTACTAATACTTCACGTCATCTTGATTCTATCCCTCTGTTGAATGCAGCCTAGGATTGTGTGTTTGGACTTTTTTCGGCTGCCACCGCACACTGTTGCAATCTTTAACACAACTTCCGTTGATGTCCAGAGACAGGCCTTGAAGCGTATTGTGAATAGACTCTTACTTATGGGTGTTGTGGGAAGGCAGTACCATTGCTGTAAATATTAAACCTTCATCCCTTAGACCGATACGCTCCCACAGAGAGGGCCTTCTCAGGGTGCCGTCGGCCGGACAATGCCGACTGGCGACACCCAGGGGAAGAGCCTTCTCTGTGGCGGGACCAGCCCTTTGGAACGACCTACCCCCTGAACTCCGTACCATCACCGACCTCCGCCTCTTCCGCCAATGTCTAAAGACATATTTGTTCCAACAAGCCGGCCTAGCCTAACCTCCCGTGGCAACTTTTAGGAAGTTTTTTAAATTGGGTATTTTAAATTTGGTTTTAGTACAGGATAGGACTGTTTAATATTTATTTTAAATTATATATTTATCTTTGTATTGGTATGTTTTTAAATTTCCTGTACGCCGCCCTGGGTCCTCTGTGGAGAAGGGCGGGATATAAATTTAAATAAAATTAAAAATTAAATTAAATTCATGCTCGTCACGGTACTCCTTCAATAGCTCCTTGCGCGCTCTCTCTCTCTCTCTCTGTTTTCACTCATTACTAGAGATAAAATTTATAGAACTTGAAATAAATGGCAATAATAAACATAATTATTACAGAGGCCCGGGAGAAAATTAATAGCTTGCTGTAGATGATTCCGGTTTTGCATTCCGAGAGGGTCATCAGCAGAAAGCTACCCGTAGCGTTCGCTTCTGCTGTGTGGAGCAAAAACAAACAACCATTATACCTCTTAATTTTTAATTGGGCCTCGAAGCCAAGCATGCGATCCGAAACAGGAAGAGGAACAAAACCCGACTAATTATTTAGAGATAAATACAGAGCTATGAGAAGCGCAAGAGGACCCTTTGGCGGCCATCAGAAAATGCACGTACCTCTTCAGCCTGCCCTAAAGACCAGGGGTGGGATTCAAACATTTTAGCATGGTGGACATGGCCATGGTGGGCATGGTCTACTTGGCCTCCTGCACCAAAGTAGGGGTTTGGGGGGGGGTGTTTTCAGCCTCCTCGGGCTCCGGAGGCCCTCTGAGAACACAGTTAGACCTCCAAGTAGCCTCAAGAACCCTCTAAAAGGATGCAAAGGACCAGCTGTCTGCAACGAACATCAATCCTTCCCTTCCTCACCATCCAGTCAGAGCTGAAGAAGCTTCTTGGATGAGAAGGGAAACATCTTCAGAGAAAAACCTGACACAGTCCCTGACCTGAGGACACAGATAGACCTCCAGGTAGCCTCAATGGCCCTCTAAAAAGGCTGCAAAGGACCAGCTGTCTGCAAGGAGTATCAATCCTTCCCTTCCTCGCCAGCTGAAGAAGCTTCTGCGATGAGAAGGGAAACGTCTTCAAAGAAAAAAATCAGAAAGTCCAGTTGTCTTCTGAAAAAAGCATCTTTGGGGCAACCATGACCCGGAGGACTGAGAATCTCCACAGACATTTTGGCTCATATGCATTCATCCAGAGAGACCATAGATGCTAGCGTAAGGATAGGAGCAACTTCAACAGGAAAAAGGTTGAAACATCCGTGTTGAACATGAGTCCTGCTCTATGAGCTTGTTGGTTTTCTGACAGATGTTTCATGACCCAACTAGGGTAGCATCATCGGGTGCTAGATGTGAGAAGGGTTTTTTGCTCTCTGTTTATGTAGACAGAGGCTTGTCCTGTGGAAGTTGCTTACCGTTTATTGTCTGAATTAAAAATTCTTCAATTGGGGCATTGTTTACTTTTTTGATTATTGGTCCCGTGTTAATCCAGGTGTTAATCTCTGCTTAGCTGGGTGTTGTTTGGTGGCAAGGGGTTGCTACGGTCTCTTAACTCTTTGAGCGTCTGAACTGCAAGGTATGTAGATGCTGTTTATCTCTGCGTGATTGTTGATGGTTGATTTGCCTGAGTGCTCAGCCCTGTGATTATCTGTGGAATCTCTCTCTTCTGGATTTGGGAAGGGGCAGCCCATATTCTCTGCAGATGTTCCTGTACACAGTGCAGAGATATTTGGCGATGCTTGTTAGGGGTAAAAACACCCCTGTTGAAAAAGAAACAGGCGGAATAGTGCAATACACCGGACAGCAAGAGATACGTTGCTTAAACTACACAAAAACTCTACAACACTGATAGTAGAAAAAATAAATAGTCTTTACTCTTGATGTAACTAAAATACTTCTTCCAAACAGTGATACTAACTCCTCTAACAATAAACAGTCCTTCACCAAAACCACAGTTATCTTACAGTAATTCAAAACAATGATTCTTCTTCCGTCTTCATGTTCAGTTTCTTCCTCAGTGGCAATCAGGAAGCAAAGGAAAGCAAAAAGGGATGAACTGTGTTTCCAGCTGCCTTTTATGATTGAGCTGGGAAGCACAGCCAATCAGATTCCACATAGTCCTTAAAGTTACATATACCCTTTAATAAACCTGGCTTATTCTTCAAAGAATAATGAATGAAATGCAACAAATCCAGAAAGACAATTTAAGCACAAGATTGGAATTACTGGAGGCGCAAAGAGAAATAATAAACAAAAAATTGTTTATTTTGGGGCTGGAAGGGGGGGCGATTGAGATGAAGGAAGAGATAAAAGACTTTAAGAAAGAACTTACAGATATTACTGGTCAAATGTCTAAAATTGATTTTGAACGCATGTCTTTTTTTTTAAGATTCCAGAATGTTCCTGAATTACCCAATGAGAATCTGAGAGAGCCGATTATATTAGCGGATTATATTAAGAAAGATAAGGAATTTATTTGGGGGGACATTGATTTGATTTATAGAATTAACTCAGCATTTGCCAGAATAAATGAGGTACCCAGAGAGATACATATTAAATTTATAAGAAGGTCAACGAGAGAGGAGATACTGAGAGCGCAGAGAGGGGGCCCTTTGATGTATCAGCAAAATGAGGTGGCCATATTGAAGCAGATCCCAAAGAAAATAAGAGATATAAGAAGGAATTATTCCTTCTTAACTAAAACATTATTCAAAAAGGGGGTGTGGTTCAAGTCGTTGATGCCGGAAGGGATGCTGGTATTCTGGGAGGGAGGAAGAGTTAGAATTAAAACAGTTGAAGAGGCACATAATTTAAAAAAAAAACATTCCTCAATCCTGGATGACGATGAGATGGGAACAGGAGGGGCCACGGGTCAGCCTGCTGGTGGGGGGGAGGAGGAAGAGACTATAGCAAAGAGGCTCAGATCGCAAAAATAATCTCTCCTTCCTTCCCATCTTCCTTCCCATCTTCCTTCCTTCCTTCCGATATCTCAGGGGCACCCCAAAGAAGAGGGAGTCAAACTATTCTCAAAAGTACCTGAGGGCAGAACAAGAAGCAATGGGTGGAAACTAATCCAGGAAAGAAGCAACTTACAACTTTCCTGACAGTTAGAACAATTAACTAGTGGAACAACTTGCCTTCAGAAGTTGTGAATGCTCCAACACTGGAGGTTTCTAAGAAGATGTTGGATATCCATTTATCTGAAGTGGTGTGCAGGGTCTCCTGCTTGAGCAAGGGGTTGGACTAGAAGACCTCTAAGGTCACTTCCAACTCTGTTAATGCTATAATATGCTATGCTATGCTATATTGTGCTGTGCTGTGCTGTGCTGTGCCATCTTATCCCATCCCATCCCTCTTCTCTCCTCTGTTCTGTTCTATTCCATTCATTATTCTATTCTATTCTATTACATTCTATTTTATTCTGTTCTGTTCTGTTCCATTCCTTTTTCCCCCTTCCCTTCTTCTATTCTATTCTCTCTTCTTCTTTCTTCTATTATATCCCATCCCATCCCATTCCATTCATTATTCTATTTTCTATTCTATTCTGTTCCATTCCATTCCATTTTTTATTATTCTATTCTATTCTATTCCATATTTCTATTTCTATTTCTATTCCATATTTCTATTTCTATTTCTATTTCTATTCCCATTCCATTCCATTCTTATTTTTATTCTATTCTTTTCATCTTTCTATTCCATTCTATATTTCTATTTCCATTCTATTCCGTTCCTATTCCTATTCTTATTCCTATTACATTCCATTCCATTCCACTCTATTCTATTCTTATTTCTATTCTATTCTATTCTTTTCTTAATTCTTTTCTATTCTATTCTATTCTATTCCGCCCTGGGTCCTTTGTGGAGAAGGGCGGGATATAAATGTGATTAAAATAAAATAAAAAATATTCTACTCTATTCTATTCTATTCTATTCTATTCCATCCAATCCCATCCCATTCATTATTCTATTTTCTATTCTATTCTATTCTATTCTATTCTGTTCTGTTCTGTTCCCTTCCCTTCCATTCTTTATTATTCTATTCCATTCCATTCTATTCTATGTTCTGATCTCTATTCATCTATATTCACACCTGTGCAGACCCATGCCTACCTATCCTTAGAGCCACCGAGATGAAGCCACCGAGATGCCTTCTCTTTCCCACCGCAGGAACTGATGGCACCTACAGACCATGGCAATGCATCAGGCCCCAATGAAATGAAGAGGTGGCATCCCGAAAGGAGGGCCGGCCTTCGCCTGAGCACTAATTGAACCCATGTGGCTTACAGCAGCAATCAGAGAGGTGCTATTATGGATGTTTCCAATGGGAACGCCTGTCTCCAGAGTCGTTGCTTGCGATGATAATCTGGCTGCTTTAAATATGTAGAACACCTCCCTCTAATTGTGCTTATTTGCATTTACATTCCCGACTGTCACTCTGATCAGCTTCATGTATGTTTGTGTGTGTTTGAAAATACGCGAGGGCTGGCCGTTTATAGATGGATCCTGCACTGGTATTATTTGCAGGCTTTGACAAATTAAGGCAAGCGGATTAGCTGGGGGATGCATTCATGAAAAATAAGCAAATAAGTAGGTCCAACAGTTGCATGTGTTTAATAGAGGAGGGTTTCGCCAGCTGGGAAGAATATAAGCAAATAGCCCGAGCCTGTAAAGATGAAGTGAGGAAAGCTAGCAATGAAGAAAGGCTTGCCACAAAAGTAAAAAATAACAAAAAAAGCTTTTTCCAACATGTTAAAAACAAGAACAAAGTTAAAGAAACAATTGGTCCACTGCTGGGAGAAATTGCAAGAAGGAGACAAGCAACAGGGAGAAAGCAGAACTATTCAACTCATTTTTTGCATCTGTCTTTACACAAAGGGATAAAACAGTCCAATCTATCAAAAACAGCACCACAAAAATCAGATTAGGAACACAAGTTGAAATAGGGAAGAAAATGGTAAGTGAGCACCTGTCTGCCCTGGATGAGTTCAAATCACCAGGACCGGATGGATTACACCCCAGGGTTCTGAAGGAACTGGCAGACGAGATCTCAGAACCACTGAACTATATCTTTCAGAGATCCTGGAGCACCGGGGAACTGCCAGAAGACTGGAAAAGAGCTGATGTGGTTCCCATCTTCAAAAAAAGGAAAAAAGATAGATCCAGGAAACCTCAGACCCATCAGCCTGACCTCAATACCAGGAAAGATTCTGGAAAAAATAATCAAGCAGCAAATTACTGAACACCTAGAAGCAAACAAAATAATAACCAAAAGCCAACATGGTCAAAAACAGATCATGCCAGACTAATCTTATTACATTCTTTGATAATGTGACAAAATTAGTGGACCAGAGGAATGCCGTCGATATAATTTACTTGGAATTCAGTAAGGCATTTGACAAGGTAGACCATAACCTACTACTAGATAAAGTAGAAAAATGTGGGTTAGACAGCATCACCACCAGATGGATTCGTAACTGGCTGACCAACTGCACTCAACGTGTAGTCCTCAATGGAACTGCATCTACATGGAAGGAAGTATGCAGTGGACTCCCCCAAGGCTCTGTTTTAGGCCCAGTACTCTTCAACATCTTCATCAATGATTTGGACGAGGGAATAAATGGGGAACTCATCAAATTTGCAGACGACACCAAGCTGGCAGGAATAGCCAACACTCCAGAAGATAGGCTCAAGATACAGAAAGATCTTGCCAAACTTGAACATTGGGCACTATCTAACAAAATGAAATTCAATGCCGAAAAGAGTAAGGTTCTACACTTAGGTAACAAAAATGAAATGCACAGGTACAGTATAGGTGGTACCTGGCTCAATAGCAGTAACTGTGAAAGGGATCTTGGAGTCTTAGTAGACAACCATTTACCTAGGAGCCAGCCATGTGCAGCAGCTGCCAAAAAAGCCAACACAGTCCTAGGCTGCATCAACAGAGGGATAGAATCAAGATCACGTGAAGGGTTAATGCCACTTTATAAGGCCTTGGTAAGGCCACACTGGGAATATTTGCATCCAGTTTTGGTCACCACGATGTAGAAAAGATGTGGAGACTCTAGAAAGAGTGCAGAGAAGAGCAACAAAGAGGATGAAGGGACTGGAGACTAAAACATATGAAGAAAGGTTGCAGGAACTGGGTATGTCTAGTTTAATGAAAAGAAGGACCAGGGGAGACATGATAGCAGTCTTCCAATACCTCAGGGGTTGTCACAAAGAAAAGGGAGTGAAGCTATTCTCCAAGGCACCTGAGGGCAGGAGAAGAAGCAATGGGTGGAAACTAATCAAGGAGAGAAGCAACTTAGAACTGAGGCGAAATTTCCTGACAGTTAGGACAATTAACCAGGGGAACAGAAGTTGTCTCCAGAAGTTGTGAATGCCCCAACCCTGGAAGTCTTTAAGAAGATGTTGGATAACCATTTGTCTGAAACGGTATAAGGTTCCTGCCTAGGCAGGGAGTTGGACTAGATGACCTCCAAGGTCCCTTCCAATTCTGCTATTGTATTGTTCCAACTGTTTTTTCTTTGTTCCAAACCAAAGAAAAGCTTCAGCCCATGTTGTTGAATTGCAAATGTCTGTGGAGTTCTCTCCATCATCCAAATCCTGGTTCTCCCAAAGGAGCTTTTCTTCAGAAGACAACTGGACTTCCTTGTTTTTTTTCTTTGGCAGATGTTTCACTTCTCATCCAAGAAGCTTCTTCAGCTCTGACTGGATGGTGGGGAAGGGAAGGATTGATCCTCCTTGCAGACAGCTGGTCATCTGCATCCTTTTAGAGGGTCCTTGAGGCCACTTGGAGGTTTATCTGTGTCCTCGGGTCATGGGCTGTGTCAGGTTTTTCTCTGAAGACATTTCACTCCTCATCCAAGAAACTTCTTCAGCTCTGACTGGATAGTGGGTCAGTGGAAGGATTGATACTCCTTGCAGACAGCTGGTCAATCAATCAATCAATTTTAATTGATTAACCCTTAGGCCAATATCAAAGTGCAGAGCTCCAGAAACAAAACATTACTGAAATTTAATACAGGCAATTTAAAATAGAATGGGAGAAAATACAATTTAAAATGAAATTGGAATAAAACACAATTTAAAATGAAAATGAAATAAAATACAATCTAAAATGAAATAGAATACTATGATTAAAGATACAGGTTAAATATGATAAATATTATAATACCAGCTGGTCCTTTGCATCCTTTTAGAGGGTCGTTGAGGCCACTTGGAGGTTTATCTGTGTCCTCAGGTCATGGGCTGTGTCAGGTTTTTCTTTGAAGACTTTTCTCTTCTCATCCAAGAAGCTTCTTCAGCTCTGACTGGAAGATGGGGAATGGAAGGATTGATGCTCCTTGCAGACAGCTGGTCCTTTGCATCCTTTTAGAGGGTCGTTGAGGCCACTTGGAGGTTTATCTGTGTCCTCAGGTCATGTGCTATGTCAGGTTTTTCTTTGAAGACTTTTCTCTTCTCATCCAAGAAGCTTCTTCAGCTCTGACTGGAAGATGGGGAATGGAAGGATTGATGCTCCTTGCAGACAGCTGGTCCTTTGCATCCTTTTAGAGGGTCGTTGAGGCCACTTGGAGGTTTATCTGTGTCCTCAGGTCATGGGCTGTGTCAGGTGTTCTCTGAAGACGTTTCCCTTCTCATCCAAGAAGCTTCTTCAGCTCTGACTGGATGGGGGGGAATAGAAGGATTGATGCTCCTTGCAGACAGCTGGTCATTTGCATCCTTTTAGAGTATCGTTGAGGCCACTTGGAGGTTTGTCTGGATCCTTGGATTCCTGTAATCTGCAATTCTTCTCTCTGGAAATCCATTCCTGCTCCCACACCATTCCAAGGGTGTCCATCCCAGTGGTGGGTTCCTACCGGTTTGGACCAGTTCGGCTGAACCAGTAGTGATATGGTGGCGTGGGTCGCTGGAACTGGCAGACACCCAGGCCTCCCAAACCGATTCCCTGGTCTCTTCTGCCATCGCTGGGATGTTTCTGCGCATCCGGAGAACAATTTCTAGTCTACTGCGCATGCACAGCAATGCGCGGAGGGTGCGTGCACGAGCAAAGTGAGCAGCACACGTGCAAAACGCCCTCTCCGCTAACCGATTCTAGCCTCATCTCTCTGTGCTTACAAACCAGGATAGTTATTTGTTCTGGCACCTCCTTTCTCCGACTAACACAAGACTGGTTGCTTGCCACTGACTCTCTTGGTTGCTTGCCTGAATGACTCTGAACAGATATGAAGCTTTCTAACTCAACTAAACACGAACCTGAAAATCAACACGACTAAACACGAACCTAGAAATCCAACGTTGTTCTCTGCAAGGACTTTCTTAGCCAATACTTCCTTTTAAACCCTCTTGGGAGAGGCCAGTCATTAGGCAGCTGGGACTAATTCAACTCCTTCGAGTTCGCTTCTGATGCAATTGAAGCCTCCTCTTCTCAGCCCTTCTCAATCGAGCATCAGGGACAAACTGGCCTTGATCCTCCCCACTACTCCAAGACCCAGGTGCCTCCTGATGACCAGCCGGGCTCTCTGCTCTCTCAAGGTCTCCCTCCTCCTCCAGAGCAGACTCATAGGACTCCTCACTAGGGGAGTCCATCAGCAGCTCCACAGGTGTGACCCCCCATTTTTTGCATGCTCTTTTCAATCTCCCCAGGCTCCAGAGGCTTTATAGGAGCCCAGGGAGGGCGAAAACAGGCTCCCCCGCCCTCCTGGAGGCCCTCTGGAGGCTTCAGCGACCTTCAGGAGGCTTCCCTGAAGCCATCGAGCACTCAAAACAACGCTCCGACCAAACCGGAAGTGACGTCTGATTTGCTTGGAGCATCATTTTGAGTGGTCCAGAGGCTTCAGCGACCTTCAGGAGGCTTCCTTGAAGCCTCTAGACTGCTCAAAACGGCATTCTGAGCAAATGTCACTTCCAGTTTGGTCGGAGTGTCATTTTGAGTGCTCTGGAGGCTTCAGGGAAGCCCTCTGAAAGTCACCGAAGCCTCCAGAGGGCCTCCGGAGGACCTAGGAAGCCCCCAGAACACTCAAAATGATGTTCAAACCAAACTGGAAGTAACGTCGAATTTCCTCGGAGCATCATTTTGAGCGGTCCAGAGGCTTCAGGGAAGTTCATGAAGCCTCCGGAGGCATCGGGGGAAGCTCTTTTCACTCTCCCCAGGGTCCTATAAAGCCTCTGGAGCCTGGGGAGGGTGAAAAATGGCTTCCAAAAAGGGCCAGCTGGCCAGCGCCTGGCATGCCCTGACAAATGGCTCCGTGTGCCACCTGTGGCACGCGTGCCATAGGTTTGCCATCACGGCCCTACACCATTTCTGACCGAGGGCAGTCCAGTCTCTTCTTGAAAGCCTCCAGTGATGAAGCTCCCACAACTTCTGAAGGCAACTTCTGTTCCCACGGGTTGATGGTTCTCACTGTCAGCCTCAGCTTTATTGCTTGCTTTATTGCTTGCTTCGGCTGCCATTTGAAACGGGGAGGGAGGGGCTGTGGGTCCTGGACATTTAAGTGTGCTGGAGGAGGATGGAGTCTGGGCCTGATATCGCCAAGGCTAACGGTCTCGCATTCCACTTTTTCTGCTTGGCCGGCCTAGGGTAGCCTCTTATTACAGTATTATAGGGTTTAGGGTTTTAGTGATTGGTTTTGGGGAATTTTAGCACAGGGTCTTAATGTTTAATCTGTTTTTAACTGTTTTGTATATATTTATTGTCTTAATTTCCCTGTGCACCGCTCCGAGTCCCCTTGGGGAGAGGGAGCGGTTTAGAAATCAAATGTATTATTATTATTTATTATTATTATTGTGATGATGCTCCTGAGCATGTTGCCCACCTGACATCGTGGATTAATCTGCATTGGATAATATGCTGGGGTCAAGGGGTGTTAAGGGATGGGTAAGGCTTTGATATGTATGTTGCGTGCGTAAATATCTCATTCCTTGCTTGACTTTCGCTGCAGTCTTATCATACTCAGTAAAAGTAACCTTAAACTTTCAAAATGGGCTTGAGCGTGGTCTTTCTTGAATTATGATGAAAGCAGCCCTGACAAAAAGCAAGCAATAAAGTGGAGGCTGACATCCACTGTCAGAAAATTCCTCGTTATTTCTAGGTCGAATCTCTCCTTGGTGAGTTTCCATCCATTCCTCCTTCTCTGGCCTTCAGGGGCTTTGGAGAAGAGCTTGACTCCCTCCTCTCTGTGGCAGCCCCTCGAATATTGGAAGACTGCTATCCCGTCTCCCCTAGTCCTTCTTTTTATTAAACTAGATATACCAAGTTCCTGCAACTGTCCTTTATATGTTTTAGCCTCCAGTCCCCTAATCCTCTTGGTTACTCTTCTCTGCACTCTTTCTAGAGTCTCAATGTCTTTTTTACATTGTGGTGACCAAAATTACACACACATACACACAGAGACACAGAGAGTGAGAGAGTGAGTGAGTGAGTGAGTGAGTGAGAGAGAGAGAGAGAGAGAGAGAGAGAGAGAGAGAGAGAGAGAGAGAGAGAGAGAGAGAGAGAGAGAGAGAGAGAGAGAGAGAGAGTCATTTTAGGAGTTATTCACGGTTGAGTTATTCAATGTTCTCCAGAACATGGCAAGCCACAAATTTCCTTTTTTTTTACAATTCAACCCAACCTTACTGAGTTAGAGATCAGCAATTTCGGCCTGTGAAAACAACCCCAGAGACCACGAAGATCGGATGAGTGTTTTGTCTGCCGATATAGTGGCCTGATTCTAATTTGGGAACGTTGATTAAGATCACACGTAGCGATGCTTCGTTGGCCACGGTTAATCCTCCGGAGGGGACGCCCACTTCAGTGATGCAGGTATATTCTCCAGTCCCCTAATCCTCTTTGTTGCTCTTCTCTGTAGTCTTCCTACAGTCTCCACATCTATTTAATAGTGTAGTGACCAAAACTGGATGCAGTACTAGAGTGTGGTCTTACTAAGTGTTTACTTTACTTACTTAAGGTTGTAGAAGTATACACTTCTCCAGGGGTGGTTTTCACTTACCTTCCCTACCAGCTTGCAAATGTGGGCAAATGGACATGTGCAATCCCACTATGTTCCCACGTGCTCCATCAATGCATGCAGCAGGCTTTCTGCACATGACCTTTGCTCACTTGTGCACCTTCCGTGCATGCGCCCAGGCACAAAAATGTGTCTAAATAGGACGGCATAGAATTGGGATGGGTGGCAGGCCCACCGACGATTTCTGCTACAAATCCGAGCAAAACCAGCTGAATCCCACCTCTGTACTTCTTACAAATAGAAGTGAGAAAACCAACAGTCCTGGCTCAATCTGTAGCCTCTCTGGTACCCTAGGAGACGTGGTGGTGCAGTGGTTGGAATGCAGTATTTCAGGCTACTTCTGCTGGCTATCGACTGCCAGCAGTTCGGCAGTTCGATTCTGACCAGCTCAAAGTTAACTCAGCCTTCCGTCCTTCGGAGGTGGGTAAAATGAAGGCCCACGTTGTTTGGGAGCAAGAGACTGACTCTGTAAACTGGCTGCACTGGCTGCCTGTGGCCTTTCGGGTGCGCTTCAAGGTGCTGATTACCATCTTTAAAGCGCTCCATGGCACGGGACCTAGCTATCTGCGGGATCGCATCCTGCCCCATACATCCCTTCGGCCGATTCGCTCCCACAGAGAGGGACTTCTCCGGGTGCCGTCCACTAGGCAATGCCAGCGGGTGACACCCAGGGGAAGGGCCTTCTCTGTGGCGGGCCCAACCCTCTGGAACGACCTTCCCCCCGAACTTAGAACTACCACGGACCTCCGCTCCTTCCGCCAAAAGTTAAAGATCTATTTTTTCCAGCAGGCCGGCTTGGCCTCACCTAGCCTGCAGTCTGTAGTCTAAATTGTTTTAATCGGGATTTTAAGGGGAAATAGTTTTAAGATTTTAGCACAGGGCGATACCTATTTAATTTGGTTTTAAATATTTATAATTGTTATATGTTTTTAACTTCCTGTGCACTGCCCCAAGTCCCTTTGGGGAGAGGGTGCGGTTTATAAATTAAAATAATAAATAAATAAATAAATAAATAAATAAATAAATAAATAAATAAATAAATAAATAAATAAATAAATAAATAAATAAATAAACTGCTTAGAGAGGGCTGGAAAGCACTGTGAAGTGATATATAAGCCTGTGCTATTGCCCTTCCTTCCTTCCTTCCTTCCATCCTTCCATCCGTCCATCCATCCATCCATCCGTCTGTCCCTCCATCTGTGGTTGGAATGCAGAATTGCAGGCTGACTCTGCCCACAGTCAGGAGTTTGATGCTGACTAGCTGAAGGTTGACTCAGCCTTCCGTCCTTCCGAGGTGGGTCAAATGAGGACCCAGATTGTTGGGGGGCAAGAGGCTGACTCTGTAAACCACTTAAAGAGGGCTGTAAAAGCCCTGTGAAGCAGTATATAAGTCTAAGTGCTATTGCTAAGTGGGAAGGAAGGAAGGAAGGAAGGAAGGAAGGAAGGAAGGAAGGAAGGAAGGAAGGAAGGAAGGAAGGAAGGAAGGAAGGAAGGAAGGAAGGAAGGAGAGATGAGATGGAATGAAGGAAGATGAGAAGGAAGGGAAACAGAAAGAAACAAGAATACAGCATTGCAAGCCGATTGCCAGGAGTTTGATCTTGACTGGCTCACAGTTGACTCAGCCTTCCGTCCATCCAAGGTCAGTAAAATGAGGATTAAGATTGTTGGGGGCAAGGGGCTGACTCTATAAACCACTTAAAGAGGACAAGAAACAGGGCTGGGTTCCTGCCAGTTCCACCCTCCTCTTCTCTAGAAGAGGTTCCACAAATCTACAGTGCCGTTTAGAACCGGTTCCAGGTCCCTCACCCCGCCCCATCCACCCATCATCAAGAGGAAGAGGAAGAGGAAGAGAAGGAATTCTGGGAGTTGAAGTCCACAAATCTTAAAGCTGCCAAGTTTGAACACCCCTGGGGGTCTTTTTTCTAAAGGGTGAGGGGTGCGAGGGTCTTGGAACTTGACAGCTTTAAGACTTGCGTGCTTCAAATGCCAGAGTTCCTGAGCCAATATTTTGGTTGCTAATCAAGAGTGTTGTTAAGTGAGTGTCATCACATTTTACAAGTTGGCCATGCCCACCCAATCACATGACTGCCAAGCCACTCCCACCCAGTCACATGGTGAGCAAGCCACTCCCACAAAGCACGCCACACCTATAGAAGAGGCTCTAAAGAATTTTGAAACCCACCACTGGCGGGAAAGCACTGGGAAGCGGTATATAAGTCTAAGTGCTGTTGCTCGCGCCATTTGTCTCTTGCAAAGCTAAGGAACATCACAATTTTCCGGGTTTCTTTCACACCTCCTGTGAGCAAGCCAAGTGTTTCCCACCCCACACCTGTGCATTTCACTGTATCTTTTTGCACCAACGTCATCCTGCCCGGTAATATTCATTCTACGTTTAACATTTCATTAGCAAGGGAAAAAGAAAATATACTCCGCACCCCCAGTCTCCAACTGATGGTGACAAATCAGGGTCTTCACTAAAAGGAAAGAAATAAAAGAAAGAAATGCAATCCAGAGTATTATTAGAAGCCTCAAAATAACAGCGTGCATCATAAAAGCTATTTTCTAACTCTGGCGTGTATTTAGAATATTATATACCAGTGCGTCTGACACACCTAAAAATACAAAAGCGTTGTTAAAGTGGAAAAAAATCAAGCAGAAGGACCCATTTTAGAATAGAATAACAGAGTTGGAAGGGGCCTTGGAGGTCTTCTAGTCCAACCCCCTGCTTAGGCAAGAAACCCTACACCGCTTCAGACAAATGGCTATCCAACATCTTCTTAAAGACTTTCAGTATTGGCACATTCACAACTTCTGGAGGCAAGCTGTTCCACTGGTTAATTGTTCTCACTGTCAGGAAATTTCTCCTCAGTTCTAAGTTGCTTCTCTCTTTGATGAGTTTCCACCCATTGCTTCTTGTTCTGCCCTCAGGTGCTTTGGAGAATAGCTTGACTCCCTCTTCTTTGGGGCAATCCCTGAGATATTGGAAGACTGCTATCCTGTCTCCCCTAGTCCTTCTTTTCATTAAACTAGACACACCCAGTTCCTGCAACCGTTCTTCATATGTTTTAGCCTCCAGTCCCCTAATCCTCTTTGTTGCTCTTCTCTGCTCTCTTTCCAGACTCTCCAAATCTTTTTTACATTGTGGCGACCAAAAGTCGATGCAGTTTTATTTTATTTTTTTAAAAGAAATCCAGACCATCTTTTCTTAAAACAAAACAAACAATGAAGTTTAAACGACTGGAGCATTTTATGTTGCTGGTTTTTTTTTAAGGGAAAGTTTCAAAGAAGAAACAAGAATTAATTGGAGATAGAGCAACTGCCATCCATTCACGAAATATAAGGAGATAACATCAGAAGCTGTTGGCAGGGGGTAAATAGAACTGGGTCCCTATTTCGCCGAAGAGAAGGATTTGGGGTCACCCAATGGAATTTGATTGACGGGAGGCTTTTGAGGAATCAAAGGGAGCATTTCTTCATTCAGAATGTGGTGCATATTGCTGTGAGTGTACTTTTCTTGCATGCCAATGTTGAACAAGAGGGAGGGAGGGGAGAAAATCACAACCTTTTGTGCATTCTCTGGAAAATTCACAAGTTTAGAGAGAGCCCTGGATTTTTACCAACTCAACGTGCCTTAGCTGGAAGTTTAGAGATCTGCAGCTACGTCTGCACTATGCAGCATAATAGCAGAATGGATGGGATTGCACTGAGCCGAAACCAAATAAAAAACATTGTGGTTTAGTGTGATTTAACCAATATTTATATGGCAGGAAAAAAAAATGGGTATATCAAATGAATCTCTAAATGTATTTCTACTCATTCTCGCACAGAGTTTAGTTTAGTTTAGTTTAGTTTAGTTTTATTCGATTTGTATCCCGCCCTTCTCCAAAAGGACCCAGGGCAGCGCACAGGAATTTAAAATAACATACAAAGTAATACAAAATACAAAAATTTTAAAACCTATTAAATATCAAAACCTGCGCTAAAACCAATTTAAAATCCCCCATTTTAAAACTATCTAATACTAGTCCCAGCGGAGGTTGTTAGGCCGGCTTGACGAAACAGGTGTGTTTTTAAACACTGGCGGAAGAGGCGGAGATCCGTGATGGTATGGAGTTCAGGGGGTAGGTCGTTCCACAGGGCAGGGCCCGCCACAGAGAAGGTCCTTCCCCTGGGTGTCGCCAGCCGGCATTGTCCGGCCGACGGCACCCTGAGAAGGCCCTCTCTGTGGGAGCGGATCGGTCTAAGGGATGTAGGGGGCAGGAGACGGTCTCGCATGTAACTAGGTCCCGAGCCATGGTGCGCTTTGAAGATGGTCGTCAAGACCTTGAAGCGCACCCGAAAGACCACAGGAAGCCAGTGCAGCTCGCGCAGGAGTTATATGGGAGCATCTAGGGACTCCCGTAATCACCCGCGTGGCTGCATTCTGGACTAACTGTAGCTTTCGAGTGCACCTCAAGGGAAGCCCCATGTAGAGAGCATTGCAGTAGTCGAGTCGGGACGTCACGAGAGCTTGAGTGACTGTGCGAAGGGGAGCCCGGTCTAGTAAGGGGCGCAATTGGCGCATCAGCCGTACCTGATGAAACGCCCCCCCCCCCCCCAGAGAAGATCCTCAAGCTTGCTGGCTGGCCATTATGAACGCTGAGGTCCATGCATTAAATTAAAATGAGCAAAGGACCTTCCAGTTGAGCTATAAGGAGATTTGTTCTGCTTTGAACTCAAAATGATTGATGAATGTGTACCTTCAAGTTGGTGTTGACTCTTGGTGAGTCTTAGTGACCGCTGATAGATTTTTCTCCAGGGGGTTCTCTCCCTAATCTTTCAGGTCTTCTATCCATCAACATTGTAACTAAGACCAATGTTGCTGGTTGTCCTCTGCTTCTCTTACCTTCCAATTATGGCCTATTATTATATACATATGATTGTATTGTATTTGATTGTGTTGTATTATAGCACTACCACTTACTTATGTACTGCTTTACAATGCTTTGCAGCACTCCTTAAGCAGTTTACAAAGTCAGCCTCTTGCCCCCAACCATTTGGGTCCTCATTTTGCCCACCTTGGAAGGACGGAAGGCTGAGTCAACCTGGAGCCTGATGAGATTCGAACTGCCAAATTGCAGGCAGCCGGCAGTCAGCAGAAGGAGCCTGCAGTACTGCACTCTAGCCACTGCGCCACTGTGGGTCTTAAGGACTGGAACAGCCACCATGTAAGACAAACAGACAGAAGGATAAAAAGTGCAGAGAAGAGCAACCAAGATTGTTAGAGGACTGGAGGATAAAACAGGAATTGGGTATGACTGGTCTAGTGAAAAGAAGGACTAAGAGTGACATGATAGCAGTGTGCCAGTATTTGAGGGGCTGCCACAAAGAGGATGAGGTCAACCTTTTCTCCAAAGCACCAGGAGGTTAAACAAGAAACAATGGATGGAAATTAATCAAGCAGGGATTTGACAATTGAGAAGAAACTTCCTAACAATGAGAACAATTAACCAATGGAACAGCTTGCATCCAGAAGTTGTGAATGGCCCAATACTGGAAGTTTTAAAGAAGAGATTGGACAACCATTTGTCTGAAATAGTATAGGGTTCCCTGCTTGAGCAGGGGTTGGACTAGAAGACCTCCAAGGTCAGCATTCCAAATAGCATCCAAAATTAAAACCAGAGTTCAAAGCGAAGTATTGCTCAAAGTTCCAGTTGATGAAGAGAGCCATGTTGGCACATCTGTGAAAACCCGAATCTGAAAGCTTCCTGGTTTCCCCACCTAGTTGAAAGTTCAAGATCCTACGCCCACATCCACAAATCCACCCCATGCCCCAATCTTCCACTGTCACACTGGCAGCTTCCACCCAGTTCTGGCTAGGTGCAGAGACAAAGGATGACCTTGACTTTCTAGAAAGAATGTGGTTATGGCTACCTATCACCCAACTCCGTATAATCCTGTTTTCCCACAATATAAAATGAATTGTAGAATAATAGAAGGCCTGAAATCCAAAAGAAACGATGGCTTGCAGGCCTGACACAGAGTCCCTTTCTAACTTAGTTATTCTGTCGTGGTTCCAAGTTTTTGTTCCACACATTTTTTCCCCCAAGGCATACTCTACCCAATATCTATAAGTATAGCCTTCACTGTCACTGTACATCACGTATACCACAAAATTGATTATCTGGGGGTTTGGGCTGCTGTCTCAGCCACAAAGAACTTTGCAGGCATCTCTGTTAAATGCCATTGCGTTATTTTGAACCTTTCTCTCCCATTTTGAATATTGGTTCATTAGTTCTGAAGTCTTAGCTGCTCGCCCCGCCCAGTTTTTACACCCTCGGAAGATGTGGGAGGTGTGCTGTCCCCCAATTTATCTAGTCATTACTAGTTCCAGAACTGAAGCCTTGCGGTGGCCCATATGATATTTTCCTTGGATTAGCACGCTGGGGGCACATTTCCCCCCCGATGGATTCATTTAATTGGCATGCTATCCAACCCCCCCACTTAGCGGCTTGCTAATTAGAATGTCATCACTTCAGTGGCATTACAGCAATGATGCATGAATTCCTCCAGTTATTACTGAACAATGATGTTCAGCGTTCCTTAATGTTGGAAGGTGATGCAGACTGGGTCTGCCAGGACTTGTACTTGAGCAATATTTGGAAGCTTTGCAACAACCGGGGATATCCTTTCCTTCCCCACCATCCAATCAGAGCTGAAGTAGCTTCGTGGATGATAAATGGAAGCAGAGGTGGTATTCAGCCGATTCTGAGCAGTTCTGGTCAACCGGTAGTGGAAATTTTAAGTAGTTCGGAGAACCGGCAAATGCCACCTCTGGCTGGCCCCGCCCCCATCTATTCGCTGCCTCCAGAGTCCCAGCTGATTGGCTGGGTCTTCTTCTGTTTCCCTGCACAGGAGAACAGAGCTGGAAAGCAGGTTAGAGGATTTTGCAGTATCCTTCCCCTGGAGTGGGGAGGGAATGGAGATTTTGCAGTATCCTTCCCTTGGAGTGGGAAGGGAATGGGGATTTTGCAGTATCCTTCCCCTGGAGAGGGGAGGGAATGGAGATTTTACAGTATCCTTCCCCTGGAGTGGGGAGGGAATGGGGATTTTGCAGTATCCTTCCCCTGCAGTGGAGAGGGAATGGGGATTTTACAGTATCCTTCCCATGGAGTGGGGAGGGAATGGGGATTTTGCAGTATCCTTCCCATGGAGTGGGGAAGGAATGGGGATTTTGCAGTATCCTCCCCATGGAGTGGGGAGGGAATGGGGAATTTACAGTATCCTTCCCCTGGAGCGGGGAGGGAAGGGGGATTTTACAGTATCCTTCCCCTGCCATGTCTACCAAGTCACACTCACCAAGCCACACTAGTTGGTAAAATGTTGAATCCCACCACTGAATGAAACATCTTTTTAAAAAAACCAAGAAAGTCCTGTTAACAGAGGGATACAATCAACATCAAGGGAAGTACTAATTCCACTCTATAAAGGCTTATTAAGAGTACAGTACTGCATCCAGTTTTGTTCACCACACTATAAAAATGTTGTTGGGACTCTAAAAAAAAGTGCAGAGAAAAGCAACCAGGAGGATTAGAGAACTGGAAGCTAAAATATATGAAGAACGGTTGCAGAATTTGGGTTTGGCTAGTCTAGTGAAGAGAAGGACCAGGGGAGACAGGAGAGCATCTTCCAATATTTGAGGGGCTGCCCCAGAGAGGAGGAAGGGGGTCAAGCTATTCTCCAAAGCACCTGAAGGCCAGACAAGGAACAATGGATGGAAACTGATCCAATGAAGAAGAAAAATAACAGTTCCCAAAAGAAACCAGCATGGCTGCATAAAGAACTCTCTGACAAATTGAAAGACAAAAAGGATAAATATAAAAAGTGGAAAAAGGGGGACATAACCAAGGCAAAATATCAGCAAATAGCCCGAGCCTGTAAAGACGAAGTGAGGAAAGCTAAGGCTCACAATGAAGAAAGGCTTGCCAAAAAAGTAAAAAATAACAAAAAAAGCTTCTTCCAACATGTTAAAAATAAGAAAAAAGTTAAGGAAACAATTGGTCCACTGCTGGGAGAAAATGGCAAGAAGATGATAAGCAACAGGGAGAAAGCAGAACTATTTAACTCTTTTTTTGCATCTGTCTTTACACAAAGGGATAAAACAGTCCAATCAATCAAAAACAGCACCACAAATATCAGATTAGGAACACAAGTTGAAATAGGGAAGAAAATGGTAAGTGAGCACCTGTCTGCCCTGGACGAGTTCAAATCACCAGGACCGGATGGATTACACCCCAGGGTTCTGAAGGAACTGGCAGACGAGATCTCAGAACCACTGAACTATATCTTTCAGAGATCCTGGAGCACCGGGGAGCTGCCAGAAGACTGGAAAAGAGCAGATGTGGTTCCCATCTTCAAAAAAGGAAAAAAAACAGATCCAGGAAACTATAGACCCATCAGCCTGACCTCAATACCAGGAAAGATTCTGGAAAAGATAATTAAACAACAAATAAGTGAACACCTAGAAGCAAACAAAGTAATAGCCAAAAGCCAACATGGGTTTGTCAAAAACAGATCATGCCAGACGAATCTAATTGAATTCTTTGACAAAGTGACAAAATCAGTGGACCAGAGGAATGCTGTTGATATAATTTACCTGGACTTCAGTAAGGCATTTGATAAAGTAGACCATAACCTACTATTAGATAAAGTAGAAAATTGTGGGTTAGAGAGCATCACCATCAGATGGATTCGCAACTGGCTGACCAACCGCACTCAACGTGTAGTCCTCAATGGAACTGCATCTACATGGAAGGAAGTATGCAGTGGAGTCCCCAAAGGCTCTGTTTTAGGCCCAGTACTCTTTAACATCTTCATCAACGATTTGGATGAGGGGATAAATGGGGAACTCATCAAATTCGCAGACGACACCAAGCTGGCAGGAATAGCCAACACTCCAGAAGATAGGCTTAAGATACAGAAGGATCTAGACAAACTTGAACATTGGGCACTGTCTAATAAAATGAAATTCAATTGTGAAAAAAGTAAGGTCCTACATATAGGCAAGAAAAACCAAATGCACAAGTACAGTATAGGTGGTACCTTGCTCGATAGTAGCAACTGTGAGAGGGATCTCGGAATCCTAGTGGACAACCATCTAAATATGAGCCAGCAGTGTGCAGCAGCTGCCAAAAAAGCCAACACAGTTCTAGGCTGCATCAACAGAGGGATAGAATCTAGATCGCGCGAAGTGTTAATGCCACTGTATAGTGCCTTGGTAAGGCCACACTTGGAATACTGCATACAGTTTTGGTCGCCACGATGTAGAAAAGACGTGGAGACTCTGGAAAGAGTGCAGAGAAGAGCAACCAAGATGATTAGAGGACTGGAGACTAAGACATATGAAGAACGGCTGCAGGAGCTGGGTATGTCTAGTTTGATGAAGAGAAGGACCAGGGGAGACATGATAGCAGTGTTCCGATATCTCAGAGGGTGCCACAAAGAAGAGGGAGTCAAACTTTTCTCCAAGGCACCTGGGGGCAGGACAAGGAGCAATGGGTGGAAACTAACCAAGGAGAGAAGCAACTTAGAACTAAGGAGAAATTTCCTAACAGTAAGAACAATTAACCTCTGGAACAGCTTGCCTCCCGCAGTTGTGAATGCCCCAACCCTGGAAGTCTTTAAAAAGATGTTAGACAGCCATTTGTCTGAAATGGTATAAGGTTCCTGCCCATGCAGGGGGTTGGACTAGAAGACCTACAAGGTCCCTTCCAACTCTGCTATTGTATTGTATTGTATAAACTGACCAAGGAGAGATTCATCCTAGAAATAAGGAGAAATTTTCTGACAGTGAGAACAATCAACCGATGGAACAGAAGTTTGCCTTCGAAAGTTGTGGGCGCTTCATCACTGGAGGTTTTCAAGAGCTGCTGTGGCCTAGAGGTGGAGCTCTTCCCTCACAAGCAGGAGGTTGGGAGTTCGATCCTAGGTAGAGGCAGATGTAGGATCTCCTGCTTGGGCAGATGACCTGTAAGGTCCCTTCCAACTCGGTTAAGCCATTAAAGAGACCGGAGTGCCCTCTGTCAGAAATGGTGTAGGGTGGGTGGGGGTGTTGGACTAGATGACCTGCAAGGTCCCTTCCAGCTCTGTTAATCTGACTCCAATTTGAGGAAACGCAAGCCCGTTTCCTCCAAGGTGACGTGCTATATACGCATTTCTCCAGTAGATGGAGAAATTGCAAGTACACGGAGTCCCTGGGAGAATTTCTCTTCTCCTTTTGTGGACTGTCCTGTAAATTTGCTGTCCTACTTCTGTTACCTGCTCTGGGTGAGAACAGCTGCCGCCAAGGTGCTACAAGGCACCGGTTTCACGGCAAATTTTAACAGCTTGCCTGAATGTACTGCACACCCTATGCGAGGGCTCTAAATGTGGCAAGAAAGACTGTGAGGATATTGTTGCAAAAAAAAGGAAATTTACAATACAATACAATACAATAGCAGAGTTGGAAGGGACCTTGGAGGTCTTCTAGTCCAATCCCCTGCCGAGGCAGGAAGCCCTATACCGTTTCAGACAAATGGCTATCCAACATCCTCTTATTCCGGGGATTTTAATTGGTTTTTAGTGCAGGACAGGCATTTAATAGGTTTTTTAAATTTTTGTATTACTATTTTGTATGTATTTTAAATTCCTGTGTGCCGCCCAGGGTCTTTTTGGAGAAGGGCGGGATATAAATCTAATAAATAAATAAATAAATAACTTTCCCCCCCGAATGCCATCATTCTTTTAAACAAATAATTCCCTCAAGACTGTCAAACTATTTACTAAATCTGCATTACTATTACTATTAATCTACTCATCGTTCCTATCATCCATCTTCTCCCACTTATGACTTATGAGTTACTTTGTTGCTTGTATCCTTACGATTGATATTGATGGTTTCCTAGTATGATTTGATTCCTTATTTGTACCCTATGACTATCATTAAGTGTTCTACCTTATGATTCTTGATAGGTTGTATCTTGTCTTTTTATGTCCACTGAGAGCATCTGCACCAAAGACAAATTCCTTGTGTGTCCAATCACACTTGGCCAATAAAGAATTTCTATTCTATTCTATTCTATTCTATTCTATTCTATTCTATGTTCTACATTCTATTCTATTCTATTCTATTCTATTCTATTCTATTCTATTCCATTCCATTCCATTCCATTCTAGAACCATTCAGCATGTAAAGCAAACCAGTTCATCCAATCAATATCAATATTATTAAAAGTGTTGAAATCAATACCCTTAAAATAGTAAAACCTGGCTGTTTTCTTGCATACGTTTCATTACCCGACTACGCAATCTCATCTGGTATGAAGAGAATGGGGTTTACTCTCTGTCTATACAGTAGCTTGCTCCGTTGGTATTGCCAGAATTATTGTTTTTGTCTTAATGGTTCCTTTATTCGGCTGCTGTTTACTGCTTGATTGTTGGTCTGGCATGAAATCTGGCGTTTGATTCCTGCTTCTATAGGTGTTGATTGCAACGATGAGAGGTTTTGGTCTTTTTGTTTCCTTTTTCGATTGTATTATTTTCTCTTTTAAATGGCATGTAAATGTTGTTTATCTCTATGTGTCTGTTGATGGCTGACTTGTCAGAGTGCCAGGCTTCCAGGGATCCTCCTGCAGTTTTGGATTTAGCTTAGTCTAAGATGCTCACAATTTCCCAGCTGAAACTTTGATTAGATGCCTCCATATGAGGTATAATTAAGGAGTTTTCATTTCATTTCATTTCATTTCATTTATTTCGATTTGTACAACCGCCCTTCTCCATCGAAATGGACCCAGGGCGGTGCACAGGAAATTAAAAACAATAAATAACAATAAATACAGAGTAATTAAAATAGATTAGAGTAACTAAAATAGAAAACATTGTGTTTTCTAACTGCTAGTTGGTGTTCATGCGCTGTCTTCTGATTGTTCAAAGCGCTGAATAGGCTACCTAGTTGGGTAATGAAACGTTTGCAAGCAAACAACCAAGTTGAGAGAATACCAAGGAGCCCACAATTTCCCTCCTCCTCCTCCTCCATCTCCCTCTCCAACTCCCTCTTCCTCTCCCTTTCCTTCCTCTTCCATCCAAAATCATATTTTCCTCCTCTTTTTCTTCTCCTTCTCCTCCCTCTCTGCAAAACCCCACTCCCTTCCAGCACTGATGATGTTACCTAGTTGGGTCATGAAATGTCTCCAAGAAAACCACCAAGCTCAGAGAGCACCAATGACCCCACATAATCTTCTCCTCCTTTTCTCCTCCACCTCCTCCTCCTCTTCCCAAAACCCTACTCCCTTCCAGCACTGACGATGTTACCTAGTTGGGTCATGAAATGTCTCCAGGAAAACCACCAAGCTCAGAGAGTACCAAGGAGCCCACAGTCATCACTCTCCTCCTCCTCCTCCTCCTCCTCCTCCTCCTCCTCCTCCTCCTCCTCCTCCTCCTCCTCCTCCTCCTCCTCCTCTTCCCAAAACCCCACTCTCTTCCAGCACTGATAATGTTACCTAGTTGGGTCATGAAATGTCTCCAGGAAAACCACCGAGCTCAGAGAGCACCCAGGATCCCACCCTTCAACCCTGACCTACAAATATTCTCTTCTATTCCCCCCCCCCCAACATTTTTTCAACATTCAAAAGCATTTTTACAGCTTTCCGTTATCGGTATTTTTCCCCCTAATGTTGAATTTTCCATTCTAAGGCCTATTGTTTTATAGATAAACCACCTTATTTCATAGTAACTCATTTATATAATACATACAACATTTACACCTCTGTTACTCTCTAAATATATACCATTTCCTTTTGTTATACTTTCCATGCATTCATTATGCCTTAATTTTACATTTATTTTCTAGCCAATTATACCACTTATTCCATATCTTATAGCACTCTATTTCCTCTCTATCCCTTAGTTCCATCGTTAATTTACCCATTTCCGTGCATTCTAGCACCTTTAAAAAAAATATATGTTAAAGTTTATATATTTTAAAGTTATAAATATATTAAAGTTTATATATTTATATAGATATTTAAAGAGAAAGAATCCCCCTCTTTTCTACATTCATACCAACCCTTCCCTCAAACATCCCTTACAGACATACTCACATTGGCAAAACTAAGGGGACTTATTTTCTAATTCTAAATTGTTGATATCAACTTCTTATTTTTATTCTACATATCTATATATATTTGGTTTGCCTCCCCTCATTTTACTCATCCATTGTTCCTCCTTCTCCTTTCCAACCACTTGTAGCAACAGTCCCAACTCCTAAAAAATTCAGATTCCTCTTTTTCCTTTAGTACATATGATAATCTATCTGCTTCTGCACATTTTAATAGTTTCTGTATAATTTGATAGTTATCAGGTATTGCCTTGTCTTTCCATTTTTGGGCATAGCAAATCCTTGCGGCCACTAATATATATGTATTATAAGATTCCAGCACCTTTTTTTAATGATTTCTGCTTTTGAAGGGACATGGGTTTTTGTTTTTTTTTTGTTTCCAATTTTGGGCAAAAGAAATTTGGACTGCGATAATACAATATAATACAATAGCAGAGTTGGAAGGGACCTTGGAAGTCATCTAGTCCAAATCCCTGCCTAGGCAGGAAGCCCTATACCGTTTCAGATAAATGGCTATCCAACATATTCTTGAAAACTTGCAGTGTTGGGGCATTCACAACTTCTGGAGGCAAGTAGTTCCACTGATTCATTGTTCTAACTGTCAGGAAGTTTCTCCTCAGTTCTAAGTTGCTTCTCTCCTTGATTAGTTTCCACCCATTGCTTCTTGTCCTGCCCCCAGGTGCCTTGTAGAATAGTTTGACTCCCGCTTCTTTGTGGCACCCTCTGAGATATCGGAACACTGCTATCATGTCTCCCCTGGTCCTTCTCTTCATCAAACTAGACATACCTAGTTCCTGCAACCGTTCTTCATATGTTTTAGCCTCCAGTCCCCTAATCATCCTGGTTGCTCTTCTCTGCACCCTTTCCAGAGTCTCCACGTCTTTTCTACATCGTGGCGACCAAAACTGTATGCAGTATTCCAAGTGTGGCCTTACCAAGGCACTATACAGTGGCATTAACACTTTGCGTGATTAGATTCTATCCCTCTGTTTATGCAGCCTAGAACTGTGTTGGCTTTTTTGGCAGCTGCTTCACATGGCTGGCTCATATTTAAATGGTTGTCCACTAGGACTCCAAGATCCCTTTCACAATTAAACTAGACCTACCCAGTTCTTGCAACCGTTCTTCATATGTCTTAGCCTTCAGTCCCCTAATCCTCTTTGTTGCTCTTCTCTGCACTCTTTCTAGAGTCTCCCCATCTTTTCTACATTGTATAACATGAAGCCTATTGAGTTTCTTCACTTAGATTCCCTTTTATTATTCTCTTCTATTGAGAGGTTATTTGCCACTTCCATGGTCCACCACTAAGGTTTGCATCACATATCAGCAGTGCTGCAATAATTTATTGGGCCTAGAATTATTGGAATATTTTTCTTTGCCCCTTTCCCTGTCCAAGGTTTCGTTCACCAGTAATGCTTCAAGGTGGAGATAATCTTAAATATGATACGGATTTTTCCCACTTGATATTTTTACCCGCAATCGTTCTGCAACTAAATTTGATCTGCTTCATCTAATTTATTGCATTCAACAGCCTCGTTGACTTATGCTGCGGGATCGTTACAAGAGTGACATTCTATTACTTCTGTAGATTCTCTAACCAATGAGCAGAATTCCAAAGATTATATCCACTTCAGAAAGCTTCTGTCATTTCAATTAAATCTATTCCTCCTTATAAAGCCTGATTGTTCAACTTGTTCTTTGGAGCCGAGGCCAAATAATGGCCAATACATCATACCTATTATTTTCTTATCCGCATAAATGCCTTTTGATTTTGCAGTGGATATTTCTTTTTACAATGCAATACAATAGCAGAGTTGGAAGGGACCTTGGAGGTCTTCTAGTCCAACCCCCTGCCGAGGCAGGAAGCCCTATACTGTTTCAGACAAATGGCTATCCAACATCCTCTTAAAGACTTGCAGTGTTGGGGCATTCACAACTTCTGGAGGCAACTTCTGTTCCACTGATTCATTGTTCTCCCTGTCAGGAAATTCCTTCTCAGTTCTAAGTTGCTTCTCTCCTTGATTAGTTTCCACCCATTGCTTCTTGTTCTGCCCTCAGGTGCTTTGGAGAATAGTTTGACTCCCTCTTCTTTGTGGCAACCCCTGAGATATTGGAAGGCTGCTATCATGTCTCCCCTGGTCCTTCTTTTCATTAAACTAGACATACCCAGTTCCTGCAATTGTTCTTTGTCTGTTTTAGTCTCTTTTTCTTTAAAGTAATACGTTCCCCATCCTCACCATCTATTCTTCATAATATGAGCCAGCTGTGTGAAGCTGCTGCCAAAAAAAGCTAATTGAACTCTGGGTTGTAGAAACAGAGGCATAGAATCAAGATCAGGTGAAGTATTAGTAGGGCTTTATAAAACCCTAATAAGGCAGGGGTCTCCAACCTTTGCAACTTTAAGTCTGAAGGACTTCAGCTCCCAGACTTCTCCAGCCAGCTTTGCTTTGCTGGCTGGAGAAGTCTGGAAGCTGAAGTCCTTCAGACTTAAAGTTGCAAAGGTTGGAGACCCCTGTAATAAGGCCACACCTGGAATATTGCAACCAGTTTTGGTCACCATACTACCAAAAAGATGTTGAGACTTTGGAAAAAGTTCAGAGAAGAGCAACTAAGATGAACGAAGGCCTGAAGACTAAAATTTATGAAGGACAGCTCCAAGATTTGGGCTTGGCTAGTCTATAGAAAAGAAGAAGTAGGGGTGACAGGATAGCAGCCTTTCAGTATTTGAGGAGCTGCCATAAAGAAGAGGGGGCAAAATTATTCTCCAAAGCACCTGAAGGCAAAACAAGAAATGATGGTTGTAAACTAATCAAAGAGAGAAGCAACCTTGAATTAAATAGAAACTTCCTAACAGTGAGGACAATTCACCAGTGGAATAGCTTGCCACTAGAAATTGTGGGTGCTTCAGCACTGGAAATTTTGAAGAAAAGACTGGACAGTCACTTGTCTGAAATGGTATAGGTTCTCCTGTTTGAGCAGGGGGCTGGACTAGAACATCTCCAAGGTCCCTTCCAGCTCTATTCCATTCTATTCCATTGTCGTCTAGTCTAGTCTAGTCTAGTCTACTCTAGTTTAATCTAGTCTAATTCTATTCTATTCTATTCAGTCTAGTCTACTCTAATGTAGTCTAGTCTAATCTAGTCTAGTCTAGCCTAGTTTAATCTAATTCTATTCTATTCTATTCCAGTCCAGTCCAGTCTACTCTAGTCTACTCTACTCTACTCTAGTCTACTCTACTCTACTCTACTCTACTCTACTCTACTCTACTCTACTCTACTCTACTCTACTCTAGTTTAATCTAGTCTAATTCTATTCTATTCTATTCAGTGTAGTCTACTCTAATATAGTCTAGTCTAGTCTAGTTTAATCTAGTCTAATTCTATTCTATTCTATTCTGTTCTATTCTATTCAGTCTAGTCTAGTCTAGTCTAGTCTAGTCTAGTCTAGTCTACTCTACTCTAGTCTACTCTACTCTACTCTAGTCTCGTCTAGTTTAATCTAGTCTAATTCTATTCTATTCTATTCTGTTCTGTTCTATTCTATTCTATTCAGTCTAGTCTACTCTAATGTAGTCTAGTCCATTCTAGTCTAGTCTAGTCTAGTCTAGTCTACTCTACTCTACTCTACTCTACTTTAGTCTTCTCTAGTTTAATCTATTCCATTCTAGTCTAGTCTAGTCTAGTCTAGTCTACTCGACTCGACTCTACTTTAGTCTTCTCTAGTTTAATCTATTCCATTCTAGTCTACTCTAGTCTACTCTAGTCTACTCTAGTCTACTCTACTCTATTCCCTTACCCTACCCCACTCCACCTCACCCTACCCTACCCTACCCTGCCCTATCCTACCCTACCCTACTCTACCCAATTGTCCTACTTTTTTTTTATATTGAAAAAGTTTTATTGGTTTTTACCATTTTCAAAAAGGGTAGGGTAAGGGATACAGAAACATATTAAGAACTTTCGCGTCGGGATCATTGGCCCTTCTACGGCTTCATAATAAAACATTAAAAGAACATTTTTCCAAAAGTACTACAAGGTGAAAATAAGTACAAGATTCCTAAATTCTCCATTCTATGCTAGCAGTCGTGTACAAACATCCAGTCATAAGGTTATACAATATTAATAATAATTAAAAAAAAGCAAAGTTATTTTTTCGATCTAAGTCTCTTGGCAATTGTATCTTCTTTTTCTCCTCCCTGGCCCCCAGCGGGCGGGGCCGTGGCCCCCTCCGTCCCCCCTGGATCTTCCCCCAGGATAGAGGAATGTTTTTTAAGAAAGGCTTCCGCCTCAGCAACTGTTTTAATCCTTACTCTTCCTTCATCTCAGAACACCAACATCCCTTCCGGCATCACCCACTTAAACCAGGTCCCGTGGTCAAACAATTTTCTGGATAAGAAGGAGTACCTCCTTCTCACCTCCCTAATCTTTTTTGGGATCTGCTTCAAGATGGCGACTTCCTTTTGTTGGTAAATTAACGGGCCCCCTCTCTGCGCCTTCAAAATTCCCTCTCTGGTTGACCTTCTAACAAATTTAATATGTATCTCTCTGGGTACTTCATTTATCCTGGCATATGCTGAATTTATTCTGTAGACTAGGTCAATGTCCCCCCTGATCTCATCTTTAGGTTTCTGTAAATAGTCTGCTAAAATTGTACTCATGAGCTCAGGAAGGCATTCACCAGATTCTTCAGAAATATTCTGAAATCTTAAAAAATATAACATCCTTTCAAAATCCATCCTAGACATATGACCAGACAAATCTGCAATTTCAATGTTGACATTTTTAAGTTCTCCCTTTGCCAATTGTCCTACTTTTGAGAGCAAATGATTCCAGGGAATCTTTTCTTCTCCTTGCTCTCAAGAAATGAATGATAGCTCCTCAAATCTGGTTTTTCAATCCATTTCAACCTTCAAGTCATTCTTTTTTAAATGTCAAGCATTAATACTTTTTTCATGAAATTATTGAAAATCACATACATTTCATAACCACCCTTTCACTCCACCTCCCAGATTGCACAAGTTGGTTGCAAATATATAACGCTCCGTACAGGTAGTCTTCGACTTATGACCACAATTGAGCCCAACATTCGTGTTGCTAAGTGAGGCATCTGTTAGGTGAGCTTTGCCCCAGTTTGCGACCTTTCTTGCCACAGTCACTGAATCATTACAGTTGTGAAGTTACTAACCTAAGCTTGCCCATTGACTTTGTTTGTCAAAAGATCGCAAAAAAGGATCATGTCACACAAATACACACACACACACGCCCCGGATGCTGCAACTGTCATAAATACATGACAGTTGCCAAGCATGTGGATTTTGATCATGTGATCCTGGGAATGGCAGTTCACAGGCTTGCAATTATCATAAGGAAGTGATATGGTCTGTTGCTGCAGTTACCATATTTTTCGGAGTATAAGACGCTCCGAAGTATAAGACACGCCTAGCTTTTGGGGAGGAAAGCAAGGGAAAAATATCTGCCTCTGCCTCCCAGCAATTTGCCTCCTTGCAACAAACAGCAAACAGCACAGACAATGTACACTGTTTGTGGTGTGACATTTCACACTATACTTGTACAGATGCTGTTAAAATCGATGTGACTTTCTGGAAGTATACGTTATTCTCTGCTGTTTAAAAGAAGATACAATAGCATGGGGCCTGTTCAGATCAATCCTTTATTTTAAAAAGCGTCTTCATTTTGTTAAGCTGCCTAGAATCATAATAAAGCAGTCATTAAAAAAAATAAGTCTAATAATTTGAACATTCTATAGGCATTTATAGTTGTTGACTTACCTCCTTGCAGCAAACAGCCTGGCTAGCACAAGAAAAAAAAAGTGCCTCTGACTCCTAGCAATTCGCCTCTTGGAGCAAACAGCAAGTTTCACTTTCAATTGCAGCATGGGCCTCCCGATCATCAGCTGTTCCAGCCCGCAGGGATTGCCATAGCCTATTGCAGCCTCCCCAAACCCCATTTCCCCCATTTGCTGCAAGAAGGGATATTGCTGGGAGGCAGAGGCAAAAGGGTGGGGGGAGCAGTGGAGGGGTCTACATTCAATGTATAAGACGCACCCATATTTTCACCCTCTTTTAGGGGAGGAAAGGTGTGTCTTATAGTCCGAAAAATACGGTAACTCCTTGCAAGAATATTGCCTGGACTTTTTGGTGGGTGAATGCCATTAATGCGGTGGGAGGCGGAATGGTCACCATCGGTTGGAAGACCGTAGCTGCTGGACACAGGCGGTCACGTGCTCCAACGCTCCGTCCTCCCATCGCAGACTAGGTGGGCAGGAATCACAGACTCGGGGCCCTAGGCTGATGTTGTGCAACGCCAGGTCCGTGGTTCAGAAAGCCCCCCTCATCCATGACCTTGTGTCAGAGGGGGACCCGGACCTGGTGGGTATAACGGAAACCTGGTTGGGCCACGAAGGGGGTTTACCCCTGGTGGAAATGTGCCCACCAGGTTACCGCACTTTCCATCAGCCTAGGGCCCTAGGGAGGGGTGGGGGAGTGGTGATTATAGTCAAGGAAGGTCTTGAGCCGAAGGAGACCACAGTCCCTCAGACAATTGGGTGTGAATCTCTCTGCGTGAGATGGGGCCTAGGGAGGCAGTTGGGTGTGTTAGTTGTATACCTGGCTCCTCGCTATGCAACAACAGCCCTGCCCGAGCTCCTAGAGGTGATAGCCGAGACAGCAGTTGAGACCCCCAGACTGATAGTCATGGGGGACTTTAACTTGCCGTTGGCGGGCGAAGCCTCTGGAGTAGCTCGGGAGTTCATGGCTTCCATGATGGACCTGACCCAGGTAGTTTTAGGCCCCACTCACGAGGGGGGAAACACGCTGGATATGATCTTTGTCTCGGGGCAGTGGAGTTGTGATCTGGGAATAGGGGATCTAGTCATCACTCCCTTGTCATGGACAGATCACGCTCTCCTTCGGCTGGACTTTCCAATCGCTTCACCTCACCGCGGGGAGGTGGAACCGGATACTCCTAGATGGTTCCGCCCCAGGCTTCTAATGGACCCGGAGAGGTTCCAGAGGGAGCTTGGGCCAATTCCTGTGACCCTGCCCCGCGACTCGACTGAGGACCTAGTGGCCGCATGGTTAAGTGCAGCCACGGGGGCCTTGGACCGAGTCGCGCCCTTGCGGCCTCTCTTGCGGCGCCGAACCACCCAGGCTCCCTGGTTTACTGAGGAGCTTTGGGGGATGAAGTGCCACAAGAGACGCCTAGAGAGCAGATGGAGATCCTCTCGCTCCGAAGCCGACCGAACACCAGTGAGAACCCATATTAGGGCTTACTTAGTGGCGATTAGGGTGGCCAAACGGGAGTACTATGCCACCCTTATTGCATCCGCAGATAACCGCCCTGCCGCCCTGTTTGGGGTGACCCGCTCCCTCCTTCATCAGAGGCCGCAGGAAGCCCCTTTACAAGGGCGAGCAGAGGAATTTGGGATTTATCTGCCGGAGAAAATCACTCGGATTCGGAATGAGTTACCCTCCATCGCCAGTGGTCCTGTGGGACTGTCCGAGATTAGTCTTGAGGTTCCTTCTTGGGAGGAGTTTGACTTTGTCACCACCGAGGATATGGACAGGTTGTCAAGGAAGCTTAGGGCGACCACATGTTTATTGGACCCGTGTCCCTCCTGGCTTGTACTGGCATCCTGGGAGACGACACGAGGCTGGCTCCAGGGCATTGTCAATGCATCTTTGAGTGAGGGGTCTGTACCTGCCATCTTGAAAGAGGCGGTAGTGAGGCCCCTCCTCAAGAAGCCGTCCCTGGACCTGGCATTATTAGAGAACTATCGTCCGGTCTCCAACCTTCACTTTTTGGTGAAGGTTGTTGAGAGTGTGGTGGCCCAACAGTTCCCGCGACACCTGGAGGAAGTTGATTATCTAGACCCGCGCCAGTCCGGCTTCCGACCCGGTCACAGCACCGAGACGGCATTGGTCGCGTTGGTTGATGATTTCTGGAGGGCACGGGATAGAGGGTATTCCTCTATCCTAGTCCTATTAGACCTCTCAGCGGCTTTTGATACCATCGACCATGGTATCCTATTGCGCCGACTGGAGGAAGAGAGGAGGAGAGAAAAAGGAAGGAAGGGAGATAGAGGAGAGGAGAGGTGAGGAGAGGAAGATGGAAGGGAGAAGGAGAGAGGGTAGGAAGGGGGAGAGGAAGAGAGGAGAAGCAAAAATGAGAGGAAAAGGAGGGAAGGAAGATAGAGGTGAGGAGAGGAAGATGGAAGGGAGAAGGAGAGAAGGAGAGAGGGTAGGAAGGAGGAGAGAAAGAAAGGAGAATAAAAGATGAGAGGAAAAGGAAGGAAGATAGAGGAGAGGAGAGGTGAGGAGAGGAAGATGGAATGGAGAAGGAGAGTGGGTAGGGAGGGGAAGAGGAAGAGAGGAGAAGAAAAGACAAGAGGAAGAGGAGGGAAGGAAGACAGAGGCGAGGAGAGGAAAATGGAAGGCAGAAGGAGAGAAGGAGAGAGGGCAGGAAGGGGAAGGGGAAGAAAGGAGTAGGGGAAAGGGAAGGGAAGAAGGAAAGGCAAGAGAGGAGGAAGGAAAGAAGAAGAGAAGGGAGGGAGGGAGAAAAGAAAGGGAGAAGAAGGTGGTGTCAAAACAGCCGAGGGATGGTAAACAGAGCAACCCAAATGGACTATTATAATTCTATATATGGAATTACCAATGTATAAGAACGACGAATGTAGAAGAAGAAGAATAACTATGTGAAGCTATACCTATAATTGCACATAGAGAACAAAAAAATTAAAAAAAACTTAAAAAGATTTAAAAAAAGGACTGTATCCACATGCCAACTGTTTAATGGGACCTAGCATTAGTGGCTATAATAAGCAAACCAGGGCAAGCCAGGTTACAGGTTAGCTTCTCTGGATTTGACACCTGTATGTGGAGGAGATACAAAAAAAAAGCAACCTCCAATCGTTTGGTTTTCTCCCTTTCTCTGACAAATGAAAAACAACTTAAAAATAGGAAGAGTGGGTAAATTTAAATTGGCAGGCATTCATTACCTGGTCAGCAGGTGATGCGAGGATTTTGACACTGTGTAGGCAGAGGAAGGGAAATTCTGACTTATCTTTCATGGCAAGCATTTATGTTCATTTTGTTATTTTCATGACATCAAGAGAGGCGTGGTATTCAAATCAAGATCAGAACTTACCAGCCAGAACTTCTAACTAGCTCCTGCGCTATTTGGTTGAACATTATTAGGTCTGGAGCAGAGGTCTCCAACCTTTGCAACTTTAAGACTGAAGGACTTCAGCTCCCAGAATTCTTCAATCTTTGGGGCAACCATCTCCTGGAGCAGAGGTCTCCAACCTTTGCAACTTTAAGTCGGAAGGACTTCAGCTCCCGGAATTCTCCAACCTTTGGGGCAACCATCTCCTGGAGCAGAGGTCTCCAACCTTTGCAACTTTAAGTCTGAAGGACTTCAGCTCCTGGAATTCTCCAACCTTTGGGGCAACCATCTCCTGGAGCAGAGGTCTCCAACCTTTTGCAACTTTAAGTCGGAAGGACTTCAGCTCCCGGAATTCTCCAACCTTTGGGGCAACCATCTCCTGGAGCAGAGGTCTCCAACCTTTGCAACTTTAAGTCGGAAGGACTTCAGCTCCCGGAATTCTCCAACCTTTGGGGCAACCATCTCCTGGAGCAGAGGTCTCCAACCTTTGCAACTTTAAGTCTGAAGGACTTCAGCTCCCAGAATTCTCCAACCTTTGGGGCAACCATCTCCTGGAGCAGAGGTCTCCAACCTTTTGCAACTTTAAGTCGGAAGGACTTCAGCTCCCAGAATTCTCCAACCTTTGGGGCAACCATCTCCAGGAGCAGAGGTCTCCAACCTTTGCAACTTTAAGTCTGAAGGACTTCAGCTCCCGGAATTCTCCAACCTTTGGGGCAACCATCTCCTGGAGCAGAGGTCTCCAACCTTTGCAACTTTAAGTCTGAAGGACTTCAGCTCCCGGAATTCTCCAACCTTTGGGGCAACCATCTCCTGGAGCAGAGGTCTCCAACCTTTTGCAACTTTAAGTCTGAAGGACTTCAGCTCCCGGAATTCTCCAACCTTTGGGGCCACCATCTCCTGGAGCAGAGGTCTCCAACCTTTGCAACTTTAAGTCTGAAGGACTTCAGCTCCCGGAATTCTCCAACCTTTGGGGCAACCATCTCCTGGAGCAGAGGTCTCCAACCTTTGCAACTTTAAGTCTGAAGGACTTCAGCTCCCGGAATTCTCCAACCTTTGGGGCAACCATCTCCTGGAGCAGAGGTCTCCAACCTTTGCAACTTTAAGTCTGAAGGACTTCAGCTCCCGGAATTCTCCAACCTTTGGGGCAACCATCTCCTGGAGCAGAGGTCTCCAACCTTTGCAACTTTAAGTCTGAAGGACTTCAGCTCCCAGAATTCTCCAACCTTTGGGGCAACCATCTCCTGGAGCAGAGGTCTCCAACCTTTTGCAACTTTAAGTCGGAAGGACTTCAGCTCCCAGAATTCTCCAACCTTTGGGGCAACCATCTCCAGGAGCAGAGGTCTCCAACCTTTGCAACTTTAAGTCTGAAGGACTTCAGCTCCCGGAATTCTCCAACCTTTGGGGCAACCATCTCCTGGAGCAGAGGTCTCCAACCTTTGCAACTTTAAGTCTGAAGGACTTCAGCTCCCGGAATTCTCCAACCTTTGGGGCAACCATCTCCTGGAGCAGAGGTCTCCAACCTTTTGCAACTTTAAGTCTGAAGGACTTCAGCTCCCAGAATTCTCCAACCTTTGGGGCAACCATCTCCTGGAGCAGAGGTCTCCAACCTTTTGCAACTTTAAGTCGGAAGGACTTCAGCTCCCGGAATTCTCCAACCTTTGGGGCAACCATCTCCAGGAGCAGAGGTCTCCAACCTTTGCAACTTTAAGTCTGAAGGACTTCAGCTCCCGGAATTCTCCAACCTTTGGGGCAACCATCTCCTGGAGCAGAGGTCTCCAACCTTTGCAACTTTAAGTCTGAAGGACTTCAGCTCCCGGAATTCTCCAACCTTTGGGGCAACCATCTCCAGGAGCAGAGGTCTCCAACCTTTGCAACTTTAAGTCTGAAGGACTTCAGCTCCCGGAATTCTCCAACCTTTGGGGCAACCATCTCCTGGAGCAGAGGTCTCCAACCTTTGCAACTTTAAGTCTGAAGGACTTCAGCTCCCGGAATTCTCCAACCTTTGGGGCAACCATCTCCTGGAGCAGAGGTCTCCAACCTTTTGCAACTTTAAGTCTGAAGGACTTCAGCTCCCAGAATTCTCCAACCTTTGGGGCAACCATCTCCTGGAGCAGAGGTCTCCAACCCTTGCAACTTTAAGTCTGAAGGACTTCAGCTCCCGGAATTCTCCAACCTTTGGGGCAACCATCTCCTGGAGCAGAGGTCTCTAACCTTTGCAACTTTAAGTCTGAAGGACTTCAGCTCCCGGAATTCTCCAACCTTTGGGGCAACCATCTCCTGGAGCAGAGGTCTCCAACCTTTGCAACTTTAAGTCTGAAGGACTTCAGCTCCCAGAATTCTCCAACCTTTGGGGCAACCATCTCCTGGAGCAGAGGTCTCCAACCTTTGCAACTTTAAGTTGGAAGGACTTCAGCTCCCAGAATTCTCCAACCTTTGGGCCAACCATCTCCTGGAGCAGAGGTCTCCAACCTTTGCAACTTTAAGTCTGAAGGACTTCAGCTTCCAGAATTCTCCAGCCAGCAAAGCTGGCTGGAGAAGTCTAGGAGCTGAAGTCCTTCAGACTTAAAGTTGCAAAAGGTTGGAGACCTCTGCTCTAGAGGTCTTAGTAATACTTCATCCGTGTTCTTTGGTCAATCACAGGAAGAGGACATTCTTGGCTGACTGCAATTGGAGAATTTCCCCAGCTATTAGAATATCGAGTATAGAATAACAGAGGTGGAAGGGACCTTGGAGGTCTTCTAGTCCAACCCCTTGCTCAAGCAGGAGACCCCATCTCCTTCCAGACAAGTATCTATGGATATTCTCAGTCATCTAGGTCCTGGTTGTCCCAAAGGGGCTTTTTTTCAAGAGGCAACTAGATTTTCTGCTTTTTCTTTGAAGATGTTTTGCTTCTCATCCAAGAAGCTTCTTCAACTCATCCAAGAAGCTTCTTCAGCTCAGAGCTGAGGAAGCTTCTTGGATGAGAAGTAAAATGTCTTCAAAGAAAAACTCAAGAAAGTCCAGTTGCCTCTTGAAAAAAGCACCTTTGGGACATTCCAAAACAACCAAGCTCAGAGAGTACCATAGACCCAAATTTCTTCTTCTCCTCCTCCTCCTCCTCCTCCTCCTCCTCCTCCTCCTCCTCCTCCTCCTCCTCTTCCTCCTCCTCCTCCTCCTCCTCCTCCTCCTCCTCTTCCTGCGTTCTAACACTGATGATGTTACCTAGCTGAGTAATGAAACATCTGCAAGAAAACAACCAACCTCAGAGAGCATCAAACCCTTGGTTTTGCTGCCTTGGTCCATCCTCTCTTCCATCCTTGACCAATTCTTGATCGTAGTTGCCGAGCTAGCCAAAACTTTTTCAAGCATTCCCACCCTGGCTTTTCTACTTTTCCGCCACTGCCAAGAAGGTTAGTGAAAATAATAAGTCGGGTTGGGTTTTATTTTATTTTTCTTAGTTTCATAACCTCACACCTTGCCAGAGCTGTGACCCCCCTGGAGATGTGTGCGTCGAGATGGATTTCAAACACCTTTGGAAGAGGGACAATCGACACAGAGCAATTGTGGGTCTGTAAAGATTGGCTGAGGCAGGCCTTACATTTTTCTCCTGTTTAAACCCATCCTCTCCTCACTCTTGTCGAAAGGAACCTCAAACGTTGAGTGTGATGCAGCCTTCTGTCCTCTGCGCGCCTCTGTGTAAAAAGGTTGTTAGTTTCACCACCTTGGAAATGCAAATCACTCAGGCCAAATCCTCATGAGAATTAGGTCAACAGCTGTGCAAAGTATTGTTGTATACGTTATTTGCTTGGACCGTCCAAAGGTATATAGGTAGTCCTTGACTTATGATAACAATGGGGACCAGATTTTGCCTTGCTATGTATGCAAGGAAGTTGTTCAGTGAATCACATCTGATTTGATGACACTACTAACTGATAAGCCGGCGTTGCCCGGGTATTTATTTATAGGGGGAATGATCCGGACCAAAGTTAATTTCTAATGTTGGATTTTCCCCCTTGTCAAAGGGAGCTCCCTCGTAGAGTACTGTGAAACAGTTACCATGGCAACTCCACTGCGCTGTACAGTAGAAGCCATTTTACGGCAATACAGAAAAAGCCATTTTACAGGAATACAGTAGAAGCCATTTTACGGCAATAAGGGAGGAAGCAGAAATGGGGCTTAATTGGGGCTTACCAGGGTGTTGGAACAAATGAAACAGCCACTACTTACTCTTCCTTTTTGTGTCTTTAAATCCCCCCTCCAAAAGCACCTCCAATCAGCTCCAGCCACAGGAAAAGTTCAAATGAAACAGCCACTACTTACTCTTCCCTTTTGTGTCTTTAAATCCCCCCTCCAAGAGCACCTCACTGTGTGGGGCAATTAGCACCCCCTCCACCCCCTCCTGAAGAATTCTTTTTTTAAAAAATCTAACTATTTATTTATGTATTCATTTTTCCCGTATGACCTTGGGAATCAGGAACAAAGGTGGATAGTCCTAGAGGAGTCCCTGGGGCCATGGGCATCAGAGGGCGTCCACCCTCTCCGCCCCCTGTGTCTGGTACCTGGAGTAGAACCTTGAGAGTTGGGTGTTGTGTCCCAACACCCTGGTAAGCCCCAATTAAGGGATGGAGCAGAAATGGGGCTTAATTGGGGCTTACCAGGGTGTTGTAAACACAAATATATACTTATTCCGCTGGCTCAGCTGATCAGGAGGAGAATCTGGTGGCTTAGTGGCTAAAACATCTGCCTAACATGCAATACAGCCCCAGTTCGAATCCCAGTAAGGTTATGGCTAGCTGATGAGAGCTCAATAGCTTGAAATAGATCTATCCTAGTCTCCCTTATTTATTTATTTATCAGCACACAAAAAAAAAAGATTTTCACGGGTGTAGGTATGCTAGTCCTGTTGTATTCGGGTCTTTTCCCATGTAAGAATGAGATTTTCTTGGCAACATTTTTGTGAGGTCTCACTCGCTATCTTCAGGCTGGCATTTTCGGCTTTGGAGCTGCCATCTTTCTATAAATCTTGGTGGGGGTGGGAGGTGGAATGCTGGCTTTGTAGCTGTGAGTGGGTTGATTGGCTGTGTAGTTGTATCATGATTGGTAGATTGGTGCTAATTGGTGCTGGCTGTGTGTTCATTGTTCTTTTGTATTGTAGCGGCCTGGTTGGTGGGTGGGGCTCATTTGTTGGCTAGGGCTGATTTCCAGAAGTCTGGTAGGCGGGAGGTATTGTCACGTTTGTTCATGTTGTGGGGGTGTTTCTCTATTTCGATGGCTTCAACCAATGGAACAGCTTGCCTCCGAAAGTTGTAGGTGCTCCAACACTAGTGGTTTTTAAGAAGAGATTGGACAGCTATTTGTCTGGAATGTTTTCAGCTTGAGCAGAGGGTTGGACTAGAAGACCTCCAAGGTCCCTTCCAACTCTCTTATTCCGTTATTCTGAACCGTCATGATTTATGATGGAAAATCCATGCTCGATTATGGTCATAAATCAAGGCTATCTGTACTCCATCATAGATAGGTGTCTTGCCTTTTTCATCCAGAGGTACAAATTTCGGAAATTCTGCATGTGAAATTGGTTTCCCCCGCTGAGCTCTCACAGCAAGGGGTTGGACTTAATGGCCAGTCTAGTTCTTTCCCATTTTAAGAATAAAGTGAACAAAAAAGAAAAGGAAAAAGTAAGAAGCTTTTCTCTCTCAACTTATGGGTTTTTAAAAAAAAGAAATTAAAAGGAAGACAAAAAATGAGGGGAGAAAAAAAACCTGTTAGCTGTAAAGTCACGAAAACTCATTAAAAGCAGCAAAATGATCGATCGTCAGGGAATGTTTTGACAACATCTTCGGGAACTTTGCATGTAAGATTCCCAAAATGTTACTAGGATGCAAATTCACAGGTTTGAATGTTTGCGAAACACACGAGATCTGGACTTCAGCTTTCATTTTTATTTCCTCTTTATTTGTGTCAACAAAGGCTTCTACCAGTGGAGCTGGAAAAAGCTGCCTTTGATCCAATAAACCATTTTTATTTTATTTACTAGCCGTTCCCGGCCATGCGTTGCTGTGGCCCAGTCTGGTTAAATGGCCAACCAATCTGTGTGTAGATCTACACCTGCACACACAAACACATACACACAACCACTGTATAACCCCCAACCTACCTACCTATTGCATTTCTCCCTCTCTATCTATTCCTCTACCTACTTACCTACTGCATTTCTCCCTCTCTATCTACCTATCTACTTACTGTATTTCTCCCTCTCTATCTATCCCCCTACCTACCTACCTACCTACCTACCTACCTACCTACCTACCTAATGTATTTCTCCCTCCCTCTCTCTCTATGGGCCACCTGAGAGTTTGCTATCCTCTCTGCCTTGTTTTGGCCCTTTTAGACCTCCATACAGTGGAACTTTGAAGGCTTATTCAGTTGCTGAGGAAATGACTGTTGGAAATGCCGGGTAGGAGGAGCTACAGGGAGGTGAAAATCTCATAAGTGGGTACATTTTATATTTGTGTACCTTGCACATGACACATGTGTGCTAGCCACAAAATAAGTACGTATTATATTATCGGAAGTCCTTGGGAACATTGTGTGAAAATCTGGTGTAAATCGGTCCAGTAGTTTTTGAGATTAGCGGCTTTGCACAAACTATTTTACATTTTTATTTATATAGATTTAATTTGTCAAACATGTACTTGATAGCAGGTATAAGTATAAGCATAGACAGGAACAAGGGAAAGGAGTAGAAATAAATGGGGACTGTAGGACAGGGATGGAAGGCACGCTGGTGCACTTATCCCCTTTACGGACCTCTTAGGAATGGGGTGAGGTCCACGCTAGACAGTTTAAGGTTGAAGCTGTGGGGCTTTTGAGGATGTAACAATGGAGTTAGGTAGAGCATTCCAGGTGTTGACCACTCTGTTGTTGAAGTTGTATTTTCTGCAATCAGGTTTGGAGTGGTTTACCTTGAGTTTGTATCCAAGTCACCAATTTGGTTCCGCCCCAGGCGCCTGATGGACCCTGATGGGTTCCAGACGGTGCTTGGGCCACTTCCTGTACCCCTGACCCGCGCCCCGATGGAGGACCTCGTGGCCGCATGGAATACTGCGACCACGGGAGCCTTGGATCGGGTCGCGCCCTTGCGGCCTCTCTTGTGGCGGCGAGCCACCCTGGCTCCTTGGTTCACCGAGGAGCTAAGGGTGATGAAACGCCACAAGAGATGCCTAGAGAGAAGATGGAGGTCTACCCGTTCTGAATCCGACCGGACACAGGTAAGAGCCCATTTACGGACTTACATTGTGGCGCTGAGAGTGGCCAAACGCCATCATTGTGCCACCCTCATAGCATCCGCAGAAAACCGCCCTGCCGCCCTGTTTAGGGTGACCCGCTCCCTCCTCCAACAGAGGGTGCGGGAAGCCCCGCTACAGGGTAGAGCAGAGGAATTTGTGACTTTTCTGCAGGAGAAAATCGCTCAGATACAGAACGAGTTAGCCCCCATTGATGGCCCAGTGGGATGCCACGAGACAGATCTTGTTTGGGAGGAGTTTGACTCCGTTACTTCCGAGGATATGGACAGGTTACGTGGGCGACTGCGAGCCACCACATGTTTATTGGACCCGTGTCCCTCCTGGCTTGTACTGGCATCCTGGGAGGTGACATGAGGCTGGCTCCAAGAGGTTGTCAACGCATCCTTAAGTGAGGGTTCCTTGCCTGCTTCCCTAAAAGAGGCTATGGTGAGGCCCCTCCTTAAGAAGCCGTCTTTGGATCCAGCTCTTTTAACCAACTATCGTCCAGTCTCCAACCTTCCCTTCTTGGCGAAGGTTGTTGAGAGTGTGGTGGCACAACAGTTTCCCCGTCACCTGGAGGAAGTTGATTATCTAGACCCGCGCCAGTCCGGCTTTCGGCCCGGGCATAGCACCGAGACGGCATTGGTCGCGTTGGTCGATGATCTCTGGAGGGCCAGAGATGGGGGTTGTTCCTCCATCCTGGTCCTATTAGACCTCTCGGCGGCTTTTGATACCATCGACCATGGTATCCTATTGCATCGGCTGGGGGGGGTTGGGGGTGGGAGGCACCGTTTTACGGTGGTTCTCCTCCTACCTCTCTGGCCGATCGCAATTTGTGTTGACAGGAGAGCAGAGGTCGACCCCGAGACCCCTCACATGTGGGGTGCCTCAGGGGTCGGTCCTCTCGCCTCTCCTGTTTAACACATATATGAAGCCGCTGGGTGAGATCATCCGTGGTTTTGGGGTAGAGTACCATCTCTACGCTGATGATACTCAGCTGTATATATCTACCCCAAACCACCCCAATGATGCCGTAGCGGTGATGTGCCAGTGCCTGGAAGCCGTACGGATCTGGATGGGAAGAAACGGACTCAGGCTCAACCCGACCAAGACCGAGTGGCTGTGGTTTCCGGCTGCCCGATTCAACCAGTTGACTCCATCGCTGGCCATTGGGGGCGAACATCTTGCCCCAGTGGATGGGGCGCGCAACTTGGGTGTCCTCCTGGATGCCCGGCTGTCCATGGAAGATCAAGTGACAGCCGTGGCCAGGAGGGCGTTTTACCAGGTTCGCCTGGTTCGCCAGTTGCGCCCCCTATTGGATCAGGACGCCCTTCGCACAGTCACCCATGCTCTCGTGACATCCCGACTGGACTATTGTAACTCTCTCTACATGGGGCTCCCCTTGAGGTGCACCCGAAGACTTTAGCTGGTCCAGAATGCAGCCGCGCGAGCAATAATGGGTACCGCAAGGTATATCCATGTAACACCGCTCTTGCGCGAGCTGCACTGGCTACCTGTCGTCTTTCGGGTGCGCTTCAAGGTGTTAGTTCTCATCTTTAAAGCGCTCCATGGCTCGGGACCTAGCTATCTGCGGGATCGGATTCTGCCCCATACATCCTCCCGGCCGATTCGCTCCCACAGAGAGGGACTGCTCCGGGTGCCGTCCACTAGACTTTGTCAGCGGGCGACGCCCAGGGGAAGGGCCTTCTCTGTGGCGGGCCCAGCCCTCTGGAACGACCTTCCCCCCGACATTAGAACAACTATGGACCTCCGCTCCTTCCGTCAGAAATTAAAAACTCACTTTTTCTGCTTGGCCGGCCTAGGTTAGTCTCTACCCAGGGATTAGGGATTGTTAATTTTAAATGGGAATTTTAGTGCAGGGATAGTCAAATTTAATTTGTTTTTATTGTATTTATTGTATTCATGTATATATTTTATGCTGTTTTATTCCTCCCTGTACACCGCTCCGAGTCCCCTAGGGGAGAGGACGCGGTTATACAAATAAATATTCGATATTCGATATTCGAAATATTCGATATTCGATCGATGGTTTGCCCATGTGTTATTGAGGTTGAAGTTGAAGTAGTCATTGACAGGTAGGGCATTGTAGCAGACAATTTTGTGTACTATGTTTAAGTCAGACCTTAATCGGCGTAGTTCCAGGTTGTGTAAGCCCAAAATTTCAAGCCTGGTGACAGAAGCTATTTTACTGTGAGTAGAGAAGTCGAGGACTTTTCTCGTGAAATACTTCTGGACTCGCTGGATCGTATTAATTTCTGATATACGGTGTGGAATTCCAGGCAGACGAGCTGTATTCGAGAATTGGTTTTGAGTCTGGAGTTCTGTCTCCTAAAAATAAACTGAAATATTGTCACTAAAATCCCAATCGTGCGTTTTCAGAAGGCAACTGGTCTTTCTTGTTTTTTCTTTTGAAGACATTTCCCTTCTTCATCCAAGAAGCTTCTTCAGGTCTGACTGGATGGTGAGGAATGGAAGGATTGATACTCCTTGCAGACAGCAGGTCATTTGCATCCATTTAGAAGGTCCTTGAGGCCACTTGGAGGTCTATCTGTGTCCTCAGGTCATGGGCTGTGACAGGTTTTTCTCTGAAGACATTTCGCTTCTCATCCAAGAAGCTTCTTCAGCTCTGACTGGATGGTGAGGAATGGAAGGATTGATACTCCTTGCAGACAAAGCTGGTCATTTGCATCCTTTTAGCAAGTCATTGAGGCCACCTGGAGATTTATCTGTGTCCTCAGGGTCACCTGAGTGGCCAATGGGTGTGGAGCCTTCTTGGAACTGCTGCCTATAAACCTTCAAATGGCCTCAATGACTCTCTAAAAGGATGCAAAGGGTGTTCCTCCCAAATTGTATTACTATAAGTCTGAGTGTCAGGGTTCCAAACAACATCCTCAAACAAATAACACTCCAAGGCTAGAAGTTCCTCAGTGATGCAATTGATGAACAGAGCCATGTTGGCACATCTGGGGAAACCCGAATCTGAAAGCTTCCTGGTTCTCCCCACCCAATTGAAAGTTCAAGATCTTGCCCCCCCCAACACCCATCAGTCCATCCCATGGTCCAATCTCCCATTGCCAGGAAGACAGAATCCACCCATCCAGTTCCAGCCAGGTGCAGAGACAAAGGATGACCTTGGCTTTCTAAGAAGAAGGTTATTAAGGTTACATGTCACCCAACTCTGTATAATTCCTCCCTCCTGTTTTCCCACAATAGAAAATGAATAGTAGAAAGTGTGGCAGGACCGAAGTCCAAAAGAAAAGATGGCATGATACTGAGAATCTTTCCAGATGTTTCCTCCTTTGTCTGGCCCTTCCCCCTTGACCAGCTCATCACTGTCCAACAGCAATCCGTTTTGATGTTCTGGGAACTGCTTTGAAGCCTGGTGCCTTGTGCTGTAGTTTCCCATTCTGTTCCCAGGCTAGGTGTCCTTGGCGGCTGGTTTATTCTGGTTTTGGCACCTGTGGTTCTAGTCAACCTGTTGTCAGTGTTCCAGATACCATCCAGAATTAAATCAGAGTCCAAGGCAGAACTTTCCTCAAAGTTCCAATTTAATAAGAGAGACATGTTGGTACAATCTGTGGAAAACCCGAATCTGAAGGCTTCCTGCGTTTTCCACCCAGTTGAAAGTTCAAGACCTTGCCCCCCCCCCCACCCACCCACAAGTCCATCCCATGGTCCAATCTCCCACTGCCACGCTGGCAGCTTCCACCCATCCACTTCCGGTCAGGTGCAGAGGTGCAAAGATAAAGGATGACCTTGACTTTCTAGAAAGAATGTTGTTATGGCTACCTACCATCTTAACTCCATGCAATGCCCCCCCTCCCATTTCTCAGCAATAGAAAGTCCATCCCATGGTCCAATCTCCCACTGCCACGCTGGCAATGCCACCCATCCACTTCCGGTCAGGTGCAGAGGTGCAGAGACAAAGGATGACCTTGGGCTTCTAGAGAGGAATGTTTTGTTTTCACCACAACATTCTACTCCTTACTATTCCCCCCTCCCATTTACCCCACTAATGAAACAGCGTAGTAAAGAGAGAGAGGGGGGGGGCAGGCCATCGATTCTAAAAGGAATATGACTGCAGGGCTGACACCTGTCACACATCCTCCGTTTGTCTTCCTGCTCGACTTTTTACTTCTCCAAATCCTTTCCCCGCTTCCCCTGCGTCTTACGCCAGGATGCCAGCGAAGCAAAGTAGGTGAAGATTGCAGACTTGACAGTGCCTCTCTCTCTCTCTTCCGTAGGACCAGCCCAATTAGAGTCCAACTCTGATTGGATCCCATTAGTTTTATTTGACAGGTGCCTAGAGTAATCCTTGCAGAGTCTCTTCCGCTACTACTTCTCCTTGCCAAGAAGGGATTTGATCACCCGAACGAACCTGGATGAGGGCTGCCTGGCTATTTGCAAGATGCCACAAGAGTGAAGAAATCAACCTTTTACTTTTTTTATTTTTTGCTTTTCTTATAGCCGGTGGGTAAATCTGTGCTCTGTCAGATTCGCCCTTTGTCGTCCTCCAGCAACGCTCAAGGCGTCTCGTCTGATCTTTCATCTCCTCCAACTCTTTGCAAAACCCGGGAATCCTGATCACAGAGAGGCAGCCCAAGGATGATCTGATCTGAGGCCAATCGTTATCAGCTCCTTCCAGGCAACAAGGAGAAACTCAGCACGAATCAATCAGGGCTATCCGTCACATGGAGCAGAGTGGTCAGACAGCCCCTCCTCCTGTTTTGTGAGGTACCGTATTTTCGGAGTATAAAAGGCACTAAGGTTTTGAAGAGGTAAATTAAAAAAAGGGGGGTTGCACTCTGCAGATCTCCCAAAAATGGCCCGTTTTTCAGGAAAATGGGCACGGTTTTTGTCAAAAAAAAAAAAGGGCATGCATAGCCTTTAGGAGGCTTATAGAGTGCTCCTGGGAGCTGGGGGGACCAAAAACAAGCAAAAATGGCCTGTTTTTCACTCATTTCTGCCCTCTCCAGCCCCCAGGAGCTCTCTGGGAGCCTCCTAAAGGTTATGCATGGCCATTTTTGCAAAGGGGGTTTCGGGAGGCCAAAAATGCTGTATTCAGTGCATAAGACGCACCAAGATTTTCACCCTCTTTTTCGAGGGAAAAAGGTGCGTCTTATACTCTGAAAAATACGGTAGTTTGCCTCTTGCTTGTTGGTCTATGGTTGATTGTTCTTCTCGATTGTTGGTCAAGTGGTGTTACTCTCGGCTCAGTCAAGGAACTATCAAACACAACAACAGTAAATAACAGTCCAATCATGACAGCACCAAGAACACTTCCACCAACACTGGCAGGTATAAAAGTGTATAAAATGTATATAAAATGAGAGTGTCAGGGTTGCAAGTAACACCCCCAATGAAAGAAGACTCCGAGACTTGAGTTTCTTCAAAGTTCCATTTTATTAGAGGTGTCATATCCGGGAAAACCCTGAATCTTTTATTTTTCAATCAAATTTTTATTTTTTATATTCTTTATAGATATTAGTGCTGGGTAACATACATTTCAGTACACATAAACATTGGTAACTGGGTAACATACATTTCAGTACACATAAACAAAGTCTTATTATTCCTAAATATTACGGTTCATTTCCATTGTTTCATATTTATATAGGCCCTTTATAACCACCCTCCCTTTCTGAACCATCTTTCTGTCCTTTTGTATATCTTAACATATTATGTTAATATTTTCAGTTATGAAAAATATAGTAGCTGTAGACAACTCCGGAGCAAGTAGGACATCATCTGTCCAGCACAATACTACTTAACACCAGATTGATCGATCAGAATAGAGCTGGAAGGAACTTTAGAGGTCTTCTAATCTGATGCAGGAGACCTTATACCAGGGGTGTCAAACTCACGTCGTCATGTGACATATCACAACTTTTCCCCCTTTGCTAAACCAGGGTTGGCCATGACACATCTGGCCCATGGGTTGCACTTTTGATACCCCTGCCCTATGCCATTTCAGACAAATGGCTGTCCAGACTTTTCTTAAAGACTTCCAGTGTTGGGGCATTCACAACTCCTTAATTTCTCTTACGTTTCTCCTTAATTCCACATGTCTATGGAGTTTCTCAGTCATCCAGGGCATGGTTGTGTCAACTTGTAAAGCATTTATTATTATTATTATTTATTTTTATTTTTCGAATTTATACCCCGCCCTTCTCCTTGTTAGGACTCAGGGCGACGCACAGGCATTATTAAAAACCATTACAAAACAATATATACTATTAAAAACATATTAAATTAAATTAAAACCCGTGCTAAAAACCCTTTAAAACCCTAAAAAAATAAAATTTATAAATATAGTCAGAAACGGGGGGGTTTCTGTGTCACGGTTTCCATGACTGCTATCAAGTCACGGTTTCCATGACTGCTATCAAGTTGACATAGAAAAAGGGAGAAAAGGAAGGGCAGAGAATTCCACGCACAGAAGAACATGCCAAAATGTTCATCCTAATAAATGAATGGATTTCTTTTGAACTTTGTCTCGAGGCTCGTAAATTAATTAGGTCATCTTTTGGAAACTTCACAGGTTGTCCTAAAAGTGGTTTTTTTTTTTTCAACTGGACTTTCTGGTTTTTCTTTGAAGATGTTTCACTTCTCATCCAAGAAGCTTCTTCAGCTCTGACTGGATGGTGGGGAATGGAAGGATTGATGCTCCTTGCAGACAGCTGGTCATTTGCATCCTTTTAGAGGGTCGTTGAGGCCACTTGGAGGTTTATCTGTGTTCCCAGGTCATGTGCTATGTCAGGTTTTTCTTTGAAGGCATTTCGCTTCTCATCCAAGAAGTTTCTTCCGCTCTGACTGGATGGTGGGGAATAGAAGGATTGATACTCCTTGCAGACAGCTGGTCATTTGCATTCTTCTAGTGAGTCATTAAGGCCACCTGGAGTTTTATCTCAGTCTTCAGGGTCACCTGAGTGGTGCAAATGGGTCTGGAGCCTTCTTGGAACTGTTGAAAGGACTGTGATGGAGAGTGGAGATAGATGGTGTCATATCACACACACACACACACACCCTCTGTTGAGAGAGGGCTCTTCAAGTTTGACATCGATGGCTTCTTTGATCCATCTTTGAAATCAGAGGTCTTCTCTGTCCAAAATGTGGAGTCAAAAGAGTGGCCTTTGTCTTTTAAACGCAGATGGACTGCCGAATCTAGTCCTGATGGGGTTTCTCTCCTATGTTGTGCTATGCCTTTATGAAGTGGTTGTTTTGTTACTCCAATGTGCAGATCTGCACAGGGCTCTTTGCATTGTACTGCATGTATGTTTGTTTGCCTATGAAATTGCTATGCTTCTCATCTCCCCTGTCAGTTGACACTGAGTGGATTATGCTACTTTCAATCTTTCAATCTTTCTTCTTCTTCTTCTTCTTCTTCTTCTTCTTCTTCTTCTTCTTCTTCTTCTTCTTCTTCTTCTTCTTCTTCTTCTTCTTCTTCCTTCTCCTCCTCCTCCTCCTCCTCCTCCTCTTCCTCTTCCTCCCCCTCCTCCTCCTCCTCCTCCTCCTCCTCCTCCTCCTCCTCCTCCTTCTGCCCTACCCATCATTGGACAATTGTGATCATGTTGGCAATCCTATTTTTATCAACAATACAATATAATACAATACAGTGCAGCTCGCGCAGGAGAGGTGTCACGTGGGAGCATCTAGACGCTCCCAGAATCCCCTGCGCGGCCGTATTCTGAACTGGCTGGAGCCTCTGGGTGCACCTCAAGGGAAGCCCCATGTAGAGAGCATTACAATAGTCCAGGCGGGAGATGACGAGGGTTTGAGTGACCGTGTGTAAAGCATCACGATCCAGAAAGGGGCGCAACTGGCGTATCAGGCGGACCTGATAAAAAGCCCCCCTGGCCACGGCCATCATGTGATCTTCTAGAGACAGCCAAGAATCCAGGAGGACACCCAAGTTGCGAGCCCTCTCTGCAGGGACCAATGACTCACCCCCGATAGCCAGAGATGGTACCAACTGGCTATATCATGATGCCGGAAGCCACAGCCACTCGGTCTTGGATGGGTTGAGTCGGAGCCTGTTTCTCCCCATCCAGACTCGCACGGCCTCCAGACACCGGGACATCACTTCCACGGTTTTCCCAAGTGGCTTATCACTTGAAATCTTGCCATGAAAAAAAGGCTTAATATTTGGGAACCGTGGATGTTATTTTAAGCAATGAGACAGATGTCTTCAATCTCTACAAGACTTCGTAGAACCCATGGACCTTTGTGGGCCAGATTGTGTCTCTGCTTTGGTGCATACTGCCTAGGTTTGCCATAGCTTTCCTCCCAAGGAGCAAACATCCTTTAATTTCATGACTGGAGCTGCCATCTGTGGTGATGTTGGAGCCCAAGAACACCAAATCAGTTACTTGCATGTCTTCCCCTTCTGTTTGCCAGGAGGGGGTCTCCGATACCCTTTGATGGAATGAGCTTCACTTGGGCAAGGGTGATGGTGGTCTGCGGAAAAGATTCATCCCCTCCTCCTCCTCCTCTTTCTTCTTGACTTAGTTCAGATCTGAATAATTCTCCTGTTTTCTTCCCACTGCTGTTCCCTTGCTCAGTCATTCCTTGGCACACAACCTACACTCAGCACATCGCTACTCATCTATAAGACCCACATGGACTCTGTGTTGTGATGCTGCTGCTTCCATTCCTCACAATTCACCGCATCGTCCTTCCGCGTGGCTAGCTAGTGTCAGCTCGCGAAGCATTCCTGGCCTGCTCTCGGGTTGCCATAGGCAGAGGGATGATTTTGTGTGCTATGCTTAGGTCAGACCAGTGGTGGGTTTCAAACTTTTTAGAACCTATTCTCTAGGTGTGGCCTATTTTGTGGGCGTGGCTTGGCAGTCATGTGACAGGGTAGGAGTGGCCAACTTGTAAAATGTGGTGAAACTCATTTAACAACGCTCTTGCTTAGCAACCAAAATTTTGGCCTCAATTGGGATGATAAATTATTTCTTTCTTTCTTTCTTTCTTTCTTTCTTTCTTTCTTTCTTTCTTTCTTTCTTTCTTTCTTTCTTTCTTTCTTTCTTTCCTTTCCTTTCTTACTTTCTGCCTTCCTTTCCTTTCCTTCCCATTGGGTTACTGGCAGCGGCAGGCCAGACTTACTTCTGGCTCCGCCAGTGGACGGCTCTCTAAATTTCACCATCCGGCTCTTGCGAGTAGGTGCGAGCCTGCAGAAACCCACCACTGGGTCAGACCATAGGTGGCATAGTTCCAGGTTGTCCAAGCCCGAGTTTTCGAGCCTGGTGGCATAAGGGATTCTATTGCGGGCAGAGGAGTGGAGGACTCTTCTCGTGAAATACCTCTCGATCATATTAATGTCTAATAAACAGCGTGGATTCTAGGCAGACGAGCTGTATTCGAGGATTGGTCTGGCAAAGGCTTTGTATGCGCTAGTTAGCAGTACTATGTTGTCGGAGAATAACAATGTTACATGACTGGTTTGATTATGTTGTTCAAGGGTGGGTTGCTCCCGCATTACTGTCGGTTTGGTGCGTGCAAAAATTGTGGGTTTGCTCACTCGCTTTGCTCGCACTCACGCCAGATGCATGCTCCACGCTTTTGCGCAAAAATAGGTCTGCGCACGTGCAAACCATTAAAAAAAGAGAAGAAATTACTTTTGTGCAATTACACAGAACCGAAAATCAAGATGGTGGCCCCATAGGAGAACTGGTTCTGAGGCATGGTGGGCCTGGGTCATCAAGGCCGCCAAACCATTACTGGTTCGGCTGAACCAGTCTGAACCAGTAGGAACCCACCTCTGATGTTGTTGCTAATGGGGGTTAACAGTTTTATTATAGGGGGGATTTTAAAAAAAAATCAAATGTGGTAAGCAGCTTGGAGTCACCTATATCTGACTTGGGCAGCTATAGAAATATGTTGAATAAAAAAAATTAAGAGCTGGCCGACTAGCATCTTCAAGATACTGGTGACCACTTTAAAGTGCTCCATGGCAAGGGACCTGGTTATCTGCAAGACTGCCTCCTGTTGCCAAATACCTTCCACCGACCAGTCCGCTCCCACAGAGAGGGCCTCCTCAGGGTGCCGTCGGCGAAGACAATGTCGGCTGGCGACCCCCAGGGGGAGAGCCTTCTCTGTGGCAGCTCCTGCCCTCTGGAATGGCCTCCCCACTGAATTACGTACAATCACAGACCTACATCTCTTCCATCGGGCCCTAAAGACCCATCTATTTTGTGCAGCCGGCCTGTCATAGTCTTTTTAATTGGGGTTTTAGTATTGGGTTTTATAACAATAGGCCAAAGGATTTAATATTTACTAATTTGTTATTTTAACTTTTGTATTTCCTCTTTTTTTATTATGGCTGTTCACAGCCCTAAGTCCCGAGAGGGAGAAGGGCGGTATATAAGTTAAATAAATGAAATGAAATGAAATCTTAGTGGGCTCCCCTGTTCTGAACTGTCTGGGTGACTCACTGGTTCCTCCGGCGGACAGGAAAAAGGCAGCTGAGAAAAGAAAGAGGAAAAATGAGGCATGGAGCAATTGTCGTCGGCATGACACAGGAAGATGGGCACATGTGTGAAAATGAGCAACTTGGTAGTAACAGCGTGGTCCTGGCGCTGAGACTCGGTTTTCTGCCGAGAGGAAGTAGGCGCCGCCTCCTTGAAGTCTAGAGGCAAAGGGATGTAGTAGCTCTCTCCTTGACTTCCTCTCAAGATTCCTCTGAAGCCAACCCAGGAGAGAAGCCACCTAAGAACAAAGGAGAAGACCTAGAACTTCCTGACAGTGAGACTCATCAACCACGGGTACAGCTTTGACTGTGATGGGGAACCTTTGGCACGCATGCCCAAAGTGGCACAGGGAACCGTGTCTCCTGGCACATGTGGCGTCGCCTGTTCCTCTTCCGCGTTTCTGGCGTGCATGCAGTTGTGATGATGTAGTAATGCTCTCTACATGGGGCTTCCCTTGAGGTGCACTCGAAAGCTACAGTGAGTCCAGAATGCAGCCGCGCGGGTGATTACGGGAGCCTCTAGGTGCTCCCACATAACACCAATCCTGCGCGAGCTGCACTGGCTTCCTGTGGCCTTTCGGGTGTGCTTCAAGGTTCTGACGACCATCTTTAAAGCGCTCCATGGCTCGGGGCCTAGTTATATGCGAGACCGTCTCCTGCCCCATGCATCCCTTCGGCCGATCCGCTCCCACAGAGAGGGCTTTCTCAGGGTGCCGTTGGCCGGGCAATGCCATCTGGCGACACCCAGGGGAAGAGCCTTCTCTGTGGCGGGCCCTGCCCGTTGGAACGACCTACCCCCTGAACTTCGCACCATCTCCGACCTCCGCCTCTTCCGCCAGTGTCTAAAGACACATCTCTTTCAGCAAGCCGGCCTAGCCTAACCCTCCCGTCGGGGCTATTTTAGATAGTTTTAAACTGGGGGTTTTAATTTGGTTTTTAGCATAGGATTGTTATTTAATATGTTTTTAAATTTGTATTTATTGTTTTGTATGTTTTTATATTCCGGTGCGCCGCCCTGGCTCCTTTGTGGAGAAGGGCGGGATATAAATGTGATTGAAATAAAATAAATAAATAAATAAATAAATAAATGATCAGCTGGCCTTTGTGCATGTGGCAGTGCCAGAAACTGGTCTTTCTAGTGTGAGCAGGTGTGCCGGCCATCTGATCGTCGCGCACACACATCCACCTCTGTAACCAGAAAACTAGCTGCCCTGCACGCATGCACACGCCAGAAACTGGGAGTTTATTTTCAGGCGTGCACTTGCCTCCTGGACAGCTCCTCTTCCAAGTTGCGGCCCAGAGGAGTGTGCCCAAAAGGTTCATCCTCGTTGTTGTAGGTGCTCGGTCACGAGAGGTTTTTTTTTTTTTTTAAAGAACAATTTTATATGCGAGACCATCTCCTGCCCCATACATCCCTCAGACCGATACGCTCCCACAGAGAGGGCCTCCTCAGGGTGCCGTCAGCTGGACAATGCCGACTGGCGACACCCAGGGGAAGAGCCTTCTCTGTGGCGGGCCCTGCCCTCTGGAACGACCTACCCCCTGAACTCCGCACCATCTCTGACCTCCGCCTCTTCCGCAAGTGTCTGAAGACACACCTATTCCATCTAGCCGGCCTAGCGTAACCCCCATTACTGACTCTTAGATAGTTTTAAATTTGGGTTTTTTAAATTCGGTTTTTAGCGCAGGGTCTATTAGAATAGGTTTTTTAAATTTTTATATGTTTTATATGTGTTTTAACATCCCTGTGCGCCGCCCTGGGTCCGTTTGGAGAAGGGTGGGGTATAAATTTAATAAAATAAATAAATTAATTAAAAAAATTATTGGTTTTTACAAATTTTTTCAAAAGGAAAAGGGTATATAGGATATAAAAGAAATATTTTAGGACTTCCATGTCGGAGGTGGTGGTCGCCTCTGAGGTTATATAAAGAAAAACGTTTTCAATATAAGGTGGAAAGAGATTCATACACATCATATCATAAGTTTCATGCATTCAATCATTTGTTTCTGTTAGCATCCGTTTAGGAATTACAGTATATAAAGGTAAAAGAAAAATCATTTTTGTGATCTGAGTCTTTTGGCTATTGTGTCCTCTTCTTCCTTCCCGCCAGTGGGTGGAGCCATGGCCCCTCCCGCTCCCCCATTTTCGTCCTCCAGGATTGAGGAATGTTTTTTAAGAAAGGCTTCCGCCTCTTCAATTGTTTTAATTCTTACTCTCCCCCCATCCCAGAACACCAAAATTCCTTCCGGCATTGACCACTTGAACCACACCCCTTTTTTAAACAATTTTTTTGATAAGAAGGCATATTTCCTTCTTATCTCTCGAATCTTTTTCGGGATCTGTTTCAAAATAGCAATCTCTTTCTGCTGGTATATTAAAGGGCCATCTTGCTGTGCTCTCAGAATCTCATCCCTTGTTGACCTTCTTACAAATTTAATATGTATCTCTCTGGGTAAGTCACGAGAGGTTTTAAGATGAGATTGGAAAGCCATTTGTCTAGAATCATCCGCCTGAGCAGGGGGCTGGACTAGAAGGCCTCCAAAGTCCCTTCCAACTCTGATGTTTTTTTATATCTCTATAAATAAAAATGTAACAAGAGTTTGTTCAAAACCGCTAATCTCCGAAAGTCCTGCACCGATCGCTTCCAAATTTTCACACAACGTTCCTTTCAAATACGGCACCAATGAGATATATATATAGATTGTGTAGATGTCACACCTGTGCCAGGTACACTCAATGGAAATGTAAAAAATGGTTTAAAAAGGTAGGTAGATGGATACAGAGAGAGCAGTGGGCCACAGGTATTATGTCATCCTTTATAACATAAAATACTCTGAGGGAGAAATACAGTAGGTAGAGGGATAGAGAAAGGGAGAAATACAGTAGGTAGGTAGGTAGGTAGGTAGGTAGAGGGATACAGAGAGAGCAGTGGGCCACAGGTATTATGTCATCCTTTATGACATAAGATACTCTGTCCATAAGATTCAAGGAGAAATACAGTAGGTAGGTAAGTAATTTATTATTAAATTTGTTATTAAATTTGTTGACCACTCCCTCTCCCCGAAGGGACTCGGAGCGGTGCACAGGGCTAATAAAACAATAAATACATACATATAGTTAAAAACAAATTAAATATTTCCCTGCGCTAAAAATTCCAATTAAAAAACTAAAATCCCCATCTAAAATTTCTAGCAACCCCATCGAAGAGAGACTATCCTAGGCAGCTATAGGGATAGAGAGAGGGAGGGAGAAATGTAGTAGGCAGGTAGGTAGGTAGGTAGGTAGGAAGGTAGGGGGATAGAGAGAGGAAGAAATACAGTAGGTAGGTAGGTAGAGGGATTAAGAGGGAGAGGGAGAAATACAGTAAGTAGGTAGGTAGGTGGTTATAGGGTGGTTGTGTGTAGGTGTTTGTGTGTGCAGGTGTAGATCTACACACAGATTGGCTGGCCATTTAACCAGACTGGGCCACAGCAACGCGTGGCCGGGAATGGCTAGTTCAATATAAATAATGACTATTTATAATATTGGTGGTTCGGAGTTGAACGCTTGCAGCCCTTGGAGGTCCCTGAGCTTGGTGGTTTGTTTTGCCGATGTCTCACTAACCAACTAGGTAACATCCAGAGATGGTATCCAGCCGGTTCAGACCAGTTCATGCAAACCAGTAGCCTACCCACCCATCTGGGGCTCTACGCCATTCTATTTAGGCCCGTTTTTTGAGGCCAGGGGCATACGCAAAAGGTGCATGCATGAGCAAAGCCCATGTGTCGAAAGCCGGCCATGCGCAGGGCGAACTGATGGAAACAAAATGTGGAACCCTACCACTGGAAACATCATTAGTGCTAAAAGTTAGAAGCACTGATGAAGTTACCTAGTTGGGCAATGAAACACCTGCTAACGGCCAATCAAGTTCAGAAACCACCAAGGACTTCTTTTTCTGATTTGGCAGCCCATCATGCCGGATCACAGCAGATCCCTTGAATCAAGCAGGGCAAAGCAGTGGGGATCCATTTCTCTTCCACTCTGAGCTCATCTGATTGATCTCTCTTCATGCCATCTAAGGCAGGGATTTCATCTCAGGACAACAATGTTGGCTAAGTTCTGACATAAACACAAATAAATATGATGAGCCAACACACACCCAGGACAACCTTTAAATGGTGCCTCAATCACACGCATGAATTATTTTGGATGTGTGGGCATGGATATGTTTGAATCATCTCGGTAGTCTGGTCTGGAGATGATTAACAAAGAACAAGCCATATCAGTTTGCCTCTTTGTACCCTTTCCTTCCTTCCTTCCCTCCCTCCCTCCCTCCCTCCTTCCTTCCTTGGGTGGGCATGGCTGGCTGGGTGGGCATGGCCATGATGGGCATGACTAGGGGTGTGACAGGCAGCACCTGGCCTCCTGCAACCCACCCACCCCCTGGAAGTAAAAATGGACTGCAGGGAGGATGCTCCCCTGCACCCTGTTTTGGACATACTAGCCTCCTGGGAGCAAAAACAGTGTGCATGGGGACTCCTGGAAGGGGCGGGGCAGGAAGGGGCAGGGCCAGCCAGCAATTTAACAACCGGTTCGGCCGAACTACCTGAATCCCATCCATCCATCCATCCATCCATCCATCCATCCATCCATCCATCCATCCATCCATCCATCCATCCATCCATCCATCTATCATCTATCTATCTATCTATCTATCTATCTATCTATCTATCTATCTATCTATCTATCATCATTTCTCTCTCTCCTTATGTCTCTGTCTATCTGTCTGTCTGTCTGTCTGTCTGTCTGTCTATCTATCCATCTATCCATCTATCCATCTATCATCTCTCTCCTTATATCTGTCTGTCTGTCTGTCTATATCTATTATCTATGATCTTTCTTTCTATCAATCAATCTATCTATCTATCTATCTATCTATCTATCTATCTATCTATCTATCTATCATCATTTCTCTCTCTTCTTATGTCTCTGTCTGTCTGTCTGTCTGTCTGTCTGTCTATCTATCTATCTATCTATCTATCTATCACCTCTCTCCTTATCTGTCTATCTGTCTGTCTGTCTATCGTCTGTCTGTCTGTCTGTCTGTCTATCTATCTATCTATCTATCACCTCTCTCCTTATCTGTCTATCTGTCTGTCTGTCTATCATCTGTCTGTCTGTCTGTCTGTCTGTCTGTCTGTCTGTCTGTCTGTCTATCTATCTATCTATCTATCTATCTATCTATCTATCTATCTATCTATCTATCTATCTATCTATCTATCTATCTATCTATCTATCTATCTATCTATCTGAACACTTTAAACTATAACTATTGTTTCCAGATAACCATATAAACATGTACAAGAGTACTTGGGGGGGGGGGAAGAGTATTGTACAGAAACAGACAAATAAACTAGGAATTTAAAGTTGCCATGGAGTCTATAGCTTTCTAAAACACGATGAATTAGTTTTGAAAGAAAATCAACAATACACTGTATCACTTAGGGAATTACAGACTGAACTTATGGTGAAGACAATTATCAAAAACCACGGTCCCCAAAATGTGAATCAAGTTCAGTTCACATTAGTAAAAAGAGAATCTAGACTCAATTTAATATCTCCTAAGCTTGGGATATTGCTTCTATAAGCAAGGTTAGGGTTATGGAAATATGGATTATTCAATGAATAATCCTCCCCTCCCCTCAAGTTGATCAAAGCATTAAAGACAGAAGGATGGAGTTCTGAATCACTGCAATGAACATGAATTTTCGGGCAAAATCAAAGGATGAATTTCCAGAGGATTTTTCCTAGAAATTTAGGACTCTTTCAAAAGTAGCATCACTCAAGAAGGTTCACCACTATTTCATGGGAATCCCAAAGGTGCAACTGGACTTTCTTGTTTTTCTTCTAAAGACGTTTCCCTCCTCATCCATAAGCTTCTTCAGCTCTGATTGGACGGTGGGGAATCGAAGGATTGATACTCCTTGCAGACAAAACTGGTCATTTGCATCCTTTATAGAGAATCCTTGAGGCCACTTGGAGGTTTATCCGTATCCTCAGATCATGGGCTGTGTCAGGTTTTTCTTTGAAGGAGTTTCACGTCTCATCAAGAAGCTTCTTCAGCTCTGACTGGATGGTGGGGAATGGAAGGATTGATACTCCTTGCAGACAAAACTGCTCATTTGCATCCTTTTAGAGGGTCGTTGAGGCCACTTGGAGGTTTATCTTTGTCCTCAGGGTCACCTGAGTGGTGCAAATGGTTCCTGTAGTCTGCAATTTTTTACTCTGGAAATCCATTTCTCCCCCAACACCATTCCAAGGGTCTTCGTTCCAAATTGTATATCTAAAAGTCTATAGAGAGTCTCAGATATCCACGTCATGGCTGTCCCAAAGCCATGGGTCTTCTTGGAAGTCCAGTTGCCTCCAGAAAAAGCACTTTTGGGACAACCATGACCTGGAGGCCTGAGAATCTCTACACACATTTGATGTGAAGGTAAGAAATGTAACAGTCCAGCCTCTTCTTGAAAGCCTCCAGGGATGAAGCTCCCACAACTTCTGAAGGTGTTCAACGGATTAATTGTCCCCACTGTCAGAAGATTCCTCCTTATTTCCAGGTTGAATCTCTCCTTGGACAGTTCCCATCCATTATTCCTTGTCTGACCTTTGGATGCCTTGGAAAAGAGCTTGACCCTCTTCCTCTCTGGGGAAGCCCCTCAACTATCGGAAGACTGCTATCAGAAGGTTCAGCCCCATTCCATGTGAAGGTAAGAAATGTAACAGCCAAGCGGAGGAAGACAACTCTGCTCTAATCCCTAAACGTCTGGCCCTTTTGCCAAAACGTTGTGTTATAATGCCGGCGACACCTGTCACAGGCTCTGTTGATATTTCTGGAGTCTGGGAATGGCTGTTAATTGCTACGGCTGCATTAAGTTGGATGCCAAAAACAATTGGCTGATCCCCACCCAAGTAAGCCATTGCGTGGACCCCATAAAGATGAAAAATGGAGAGTCGGGAGATATTACCCAGGTGAAACCAGAAAAAAGGAACAGATACCCATAGAAGAGAACAGGAGCAGTACGGTGGCCTAGAGGTGGAGCTCTCACCCCACAATCCGGAGGCTATGAGTTCGATCCTAGGTAGAGGCAGATATTTCTTTCTCTGGCCACACAGAGAATATATCTGCTGAACAAAACTCAGCTTCGGTGACAGGATGGCATCCGGCCATTCAAACACTGGGCTAGCTCCATTCAGTTGCCCAGACTCCACCCTGAAAGGGATTATGGGCTCGTTAAAAGGAGGAGGAGGAGGAGGAGGAGGAGGAGGAGGAGGAGGAAGGAGAAGGAGGAGGAGGAGGAGGAGGAGGAGGAGGAGGAGGAGAAGGAGAAGGAGAAGGAGAAGGAGAAGAAGAAGAAGAAGAAGAAGAAGAAGAAGAAGAAGAAGAAGAAGAAGAAGAAGAAGAAGAAGAAGAAGAAACCTATTGAAGAGAATATTTGTAGCTTAGGGTTGAACTGTGAGGTCCTTGGTGCTCTCTGAACTTGGTGGCTTCTTTGCAGATGTTTCATAACCCAACTAGATAAACATAATCAGTGCTGAAGGATGAGGGCTTTGTGGAGAGGAGGAGGAGGAGGAGGAGGAGGAGGAGGAGGAGGAGAAGGAGAAGGAGAAGGAGAAGGAGAAGGAGAAGAAGAAGAAGAAGAAGAAGAAGAAGAAGAAGAAGAAGAAGAAGAAGAAGAAGAAGAAGAAGAAGAAGAAGAAGAAGAAGAAGAAGAAGAAGAAGAAGAAGAAGAAGAAGAAACCTATTGAAGAGAATATTTGTAGCTTAGGGTTGAACTGTGAGGTCCTTGGTGCTCTCTGAACTTGGTGGCTTCTTTGCAGATGTTTCATAACCCAACTAGATAAACATAATCAGTGCTGAAGGATGAGGGCTTTGTGGAGAGAAGGAGGAGGAGGAGGAGGAGGAGGAGGAGGAGGAGAAGAAGAAGAAGAAGAAGAAGAAGAAGAAGAAGAAGAAGAAGAAGAAGAAGAAGAAGAAGAAGAAGAAGAAGAAGAAGAAGAAGAAGAAGAAGAAGAAGAAGAAGAAACAACCTATTGAAGAGAATATTTGTAGCTCAGGCTTGAACTTTTGGTCTCCTTGGTGTCCTCTGAGCTGGGTGGTTTCCTTGAAGATTTTTCATTACCCAATTAGGAAACATCATCAGTGCTAGAAAGGAGGGAGGTTTGTGCAGAGGAGGAGGACTGTGGAGTCCTTGGTGGCCCCTGAACTTGATTGTTTTCTTGCCGACATTTCATGACTCAACTAGGGAACATCATCGGTCCTTGTGAGGTTTGCAGAAAGAATGAGGAGTGGGGAGGGAGATGTAGGAGGGAGATGTAGGAGGGAGATGTAGGAGGAGGACTGTGGGTCTCCGATGCTCACTGAGTTTGGTTATTTCTTGCCAAAATTGCATTAGCCAACTAGGTAATATCATCAGTCATAGTGGGCTGGGGTGGGGGTTTGCTCCCAGTATTGGTGCAAATGTTCTTTGTTGTTGGTTCACTGTAACCTTTATCTGAGTTGGTAATTCCTTGATTGGAGAATACTGTATTTTTCAGAGTATAAGACGCACTGGAGTATAAGGCGCACCAAGATTTTGAAGAGGCACATTAAAAAATTAAAATGTTTTTCCACTCTGCAGACCTCCCAAAAATGACCCATTTTAGGGGGAAAGGGCCTGTTTTTGTCAAAAAAAGGGGACATGCATAACCTTTAGGAGGCTTATAGAGTGCTCCTGGGGGCTGTTGGGGCAAAAAGACCTAAAACGGCCCGTTTTTGGCTCATTTTTGCCCTCCCTGGCCCCCAGGAACACTCTGAAAGCCTCCTAAAGGCTATGCACGGCTATTTTGGTAAAGGGGTGGGGTTTCACAATGAATTATTTTGGATGTGTGGGCATGGATATGTTTGAATCATCTCGGTAGTCTGGTCTGGAGATGATTAACAAAGAACAAGCCATATCAATTTGCCTCTTTGTACCCTTTCCTTCCTTCCTTCCTTCCTTCCTTCCTTCCTTCCTTCCTTCCTTCCTTCCTTCCCTCCCTCCCTCCCTCCCTCCTTCCTTCCTTCCTTGGGTGGGCATGGCTGGCTGGGTGGGCATGGCCATGATGGGCATGACTAGGAGTGTGACAGGCAGCACCTGGCCTCCTGCAACCCACCCACCCACCCCCTGGAAGTAAAAATGGACTGCAGGGAGGATGCTCCCCTGCACCCCGTTTTGGACATTCTAGCCTCCTGGGAGCAAAAACAGTGTGCATGGGGACTCCTGGAAGGGGCGGGGCAGGAAGGGGCAGGGCCAGACAGCAATTTAACAACCGGTTCGGCCAAACCATCTGAATCCCATCTATCTATCTATCTATCTATCTATCTATCTATCTATCTATCTATCTATCTATCTATCTATCTATCTATCTATCTATCTATCTATCTATCTATCTATCTATCTAATTCCTTGATTGGAGAATACTGTATTTTTCAGAGTATAAGACGCACTGGAGTATAAGGCGCACCAAGATTTTGAAGAGGCACATTAAAAAATTAAAATGTTTTTCCACTCTGCAGACCTCCCAAAAATGACCCATTTTAGGGGGAAAGGGCCTGTTTTTGTCAAAAAAAGGGGACATGCATAACCTTTAGGAGGCTTATAGAGTGCTCCTGGGGGCTGTTGGGGCAAAAAGACCTAAAACGGCCCGTTTTTGGCTCATTTTTGCCCTCCCTGGCCCCCAGGAACACTCTGAAAGCCTCCTAAAGGCTATGCACGGCTATTTTCTTAATACAATACAATAGCAGAGTTGGAAGGGACCTTGTAGGTCTTCTAGTCCAACCCCCTGCATGGGCAGGAATCTTATACCATTTCTGACAAATGGCTGTCTAACATCTTTTTAAAGACTTCCAGGGTTGGGGCATTCACAACTGCTGGAGGCAAGCTGTTCCAGAGGTTAATTGTTCTTACTGTTAGGAAATTTCTCCTTAGTTCTAAGTTGCTTCTCTCCTTGGTTAGTTTCCACCCATTGCTCCTTGTCCTGCCCCCAGGTGTCTTGGAGAAAAGTTTGACTCCCTCTTCTTTGTGGCACCCTCTGAGATATCGGAACACTGCTATCATGTCTCCCCTGGTCCTTCTCTTCATCAAACTAGACATACCCAGTTCCTGCAGCCGTTCTTCATATGTCTTAGTCTCCAGTCCTCTAATCATCTTGGTTGCTCTTCTTTGCACTCTTTCCAGAGTCTCCACGTCTTTTCTACATCGTGGCGACCAAAACTGTATGCAGTATTCCAAGTGTGGCCTTACCAAGGCACTATACAGTGGCATTAACACTTCACGCGATCTAGATTCTATCCCTCTGTTGATGCAGCCTAGAACTGTGTTGGCTTTTTTGGCAGCTGCTGCACACTGCTGGCTCATATTTAAATGGTTGTCCACTAGGATTCCGAGATCCCTCTCACAGTTGCTACTATTGAGCAAGGTACCACCTATACTGTACTTGTGCATTTGGTTTTTCTTGCCTATATGTAGGACCTTACTTTTTTCACAATTGAATTTCATTTTATTAGACAGTGCCCAATGTTCAAGTTTGTCTAGATCCTTCTGTATCTTAAGCCTATCTTCTGGAGTGTTGGCTATTCCTGCCAGCTTGGTGTCGTCTGCGAATTTGATGAGTTCCCCATTTATCCCCTCATCCAAATCGTTGATGAAGATGTTAAAGAGTACTGGGCCTAAAACAGAGCCTTGGGGGACTCCACTGCATACTTCCTTCCATGTAGATGCAGTTCCATTGAGGACTACACGTTGAGTGCGGTTGGTCAGCCAGTTACGAATCCATTTGGTGGTGGTGCTGTCTAACCCACAATTTTCTACTTTATCTAATAGTAGGTTATGGTCTACTTTATCAAATGCCTTACTGAAGTCCAGGTAAATTATATCAACAGCATTCCTCTGGTCCACTGATTTTGTTACTTTGTCAAAGAATGCAATTAGATTCGTCTGGCATGATCTGTTTTTGACAAACCCATGTTGGCTTTTGGCTATTACTTTGTTTGCTTCTAGGTGTTCACTTATTTGTTGTTTAATTATCTTTTCCAGAATCTTTCCTGGTATTGAGGTCAGGCTGATGGGTCTATAGTTTCCTGGATCTGTTTTTTTTCCTTTTTTGAAGATGGGAACCACATCTGCTCTTTTCCAGTCTTCTGGCAGTTCCCCGGTGCTCCAGGATCTCTGAAAGATATAGTTCAGTGGTTCTGAGATCTCGTCTGCCAGTTCCTTCAGAACCCTGGGGTGTAATCCATCCGGTCCTGGTGATTTGAACTCGTCCAGGGCAGACAGGTGCTCACTTACCATTTTCTTCTCTATTTCAACTTGTGTTCCTAATCTGATATTTGTGGTGCTGTTTTTGATTGATTGGACTGTTTTATCCCTTTGTGTAAAGACAGATGCAAAGAAAGAGTTAAATAGTTCTGCTTTCTCCCTGTTGCTTATCATCTTATCATTTTGGTAAAGGGGTGGGGTTTCACGAGGCCAAAAATGCTGTATTCAGTGTATAAGATGCACCAGGATTTTAACCCTCTTTTTTGAGGGAAAAAGGTGTGTCTTATACTCTGAAAAATACGGTAGTTTGCCTCTTGCTTGTTGGTCAATGGTTAATTGTTCTTCTCGGTCAAGTGATGTTATTCTCGGCTCAGTCAAGGAACTATCAAACGCAGCAACAGTAAATAACAGTCCAATCATGACAGCATCAAGAACACTTCCAGCAACACTGGCAGGTATAAAAGTGTATAAAATGTATATAAAACAAGAGTGTCAGGGTTCCAAGTAGCACCCCCAATGAAAGAAGACTTGAGTTTCCTCAAAGTTCCATTTTATTAGAGGTGTCATATTGGCACATCTGGGGAAATCCGTCTTTTTTTCCCCAATAGAATAGAATAGAGTAGAGTAGAGTAGAGTAGAGTAGAGTAGAGTAGAGTAGAGTAGAGTAGAGTAGAGTATAGTGGAAAGAATAGACTAGATCAGAGTAGAGAGAATAGAATAGAGTAGAGTAGAGTAGAGTAGAGTAGAGTAGAGTAGAATAGAATAGAAAGAATAGAGTAGAGTAGAGTAGAGTAGAGTAGAGTAGAGTAGAGTAGAGTAGAGTAGAGAGAATAGAGTAGAGTAGAGTAGAGTAGAGTAGAGTAGAGTAGAGTAGAGTAGAGTGAATAGAATAGAATAGAATAGAGTAGGATAGAGTAGAATAGAATAGAAAATAAGACTAGAATAGAATAGAATAGAATAAGAATAGAGTAGAGTAGAGTAGAGTAGAGTAGAGTGAATAGAATAGAGTAGAGTAGAGTAGGATAGAGTAGAATAGAATAGAATAGAAAATAGGACTAGAATAGAATAAGAGTAGAGAAGAATAGAATAGAATAGAATAGAATAGGATAGGATAGGATAGGATAGAGTAGGATAGAGTAGGATAGAGTAGAATATAATAGAAAATAGGACTAGAATAGAATAGAGTAGAGAAGAGTAGAGTAGAGAGAATAGAATAGAATAGAATAGAATTTATGTTCTTTATACATATCAGTGCATGAATGGTTTGGTAACTGGGTAACATACATTTCAGTACACATAAACATAGTCTTATTATTCCTAAATATTACATTTCATTTCCATTGTTTCGTATTTATACAGGCCCTTTATAACCACCCTTCCTTTCTGAACCATCTTTCTGTCCTTTTGTATATCTTAACGTATTAATATATCATTACTATTTTCCCCCACCATTTTCCATCCCTATTTTAACTTTTCTCCCCTTTATATCTCTGTAATATTCAAAAACATGTTTTCCACCTATTCCACCTGCGTTCATATTTCTATAGTTAATTCAAAGTTCCATCCTTCATTCTTCCATTTTTCAATATCTCCTGATACAGTTTTAGTATCAATCACAATCATTTATACATTTGGGGTATTTCTATTCATATTCTTTCCAGTTCTTCAATCCATATAATTCCACTATTAATACACACGTTTAGTTTCATATATATATTTATATTTTTCCCTAATCGCCCATTAAGTTCTAACCTTCCACCGTTATTCATATTTTTATACATATTTAGTAGTACAGTCGTTCAAAGTCTATTTTTCCCATTCATCACATCCATGTATATTACAATATTGCCCTGATATCTATCACCCTGCTAAAATAATAACCCAACCTGTATAATTCTGGTATTAATAAACATTATTATTTTTTATTCTTTATACATATCAGTGCATGAATGGTGTGGTAACTGGGTAACATACATTTCAGTACACATAAATATAGTCTTATTATTCCTAAATATTACATTTCATTTCCATTGTTTCATATTTATATAGGTCCTACCACTTTATAATGCCTTGGTAAGGCCACACTTGGAATACTGCATTCAGTTTTGGTCACCACGATGTAGAAAAGATGTGGAGACTCTGGAAAGAGTGCAGAGAAGAGCAACCAAGAGGATTAGGGGACTGGAGGCTAAAACAGATGAAGAACGGTTGCAGGAACTGGGTATATCTAGTTTAATGAAAAGAAGGACCAGGGGAGGCTTGATAGAAGTCTTCCGATATCTCAGGGGTTGCCCCAAAGAAGAGGGAGTCAAGCTGTTCTCCAAGGCACCTGAAGGTAGAACAAAAAGCAATGGGTGGAAACTAATCAAGGAGAGAAGCAACTTAGAACTGAGGAGAAATTTCTTGACAGTTAGGACAATTCATCAGTGGAACAGCTTGTCTCCAGAAGTTGTGAATGCCCCAACACTGCAAGTCTTCAAGAAGATGTTGGATAACCATTTGTCTGAAGGTATAGGGTTTCCTGCCTAGGCAGGGAGTTGGACTAGATGACCTCCAAGGTCCCTTCCAACTCTGCTATTGTATTGTATTGTATTGTATTGAAATAGAAGGAGGGAGGGAGAAGAGAGGGAGGGATGAAGAAGGGAAGGGAGGAAGGAAAAGGAAGGGAGGGAGGAAGAGAGAGAGAGAGAGAGAAAGAAGGAAGGAAAGAAAGAAAGAGAGAAAGAAAGAAAGAAAGAAAGAAAGAAAGAAAGAAAGAAAGAAAGAAAGAAAGAAAGAAAGAAAGAAAGAAAGAAGTCTTTAAGGGGATGTTGGAGAGCCATTTGTCTGAAATGGTATAGGGTTTCCTGCCTAGGCAGGGAGTTGGACTAGGTGACCTCCAAGGTCCCTTCCAACTCTGTTATTGTATTGTATTATTGAAATATATTCATAAAAAATATTATTTTACTCTATTCTCTGGGAAAACCCGAATCTGAAAGTTTCTGGGTTTTCCCCACCCAAAAGAAAGTCACAGATCCATCCCCTACACCCACAAGTCCATCACATGATCCAGTCAGGCCTCATTCCAACTGGAGATGCCTCCCAATCACCTCATTGCAGCTGCAGGGCAAGATAGCCTTCGCCTTCTGAGAAAGAATGCTGTTATGGCTACCTAGCGTCCACACTCTTTATAATCCCCCCTCCCATTCTCCCACAGTAGAAAATATGGCAGGCCGGAAGCCCCGAAGGTTTGGGCTCCTAGGTCTGACAGAGAGCAAACTCCACTCCCAACCAGCTCTGATGCTATTACCTAGATGGGCATGGAAATGTAGGCCAGAGAAGAACCAATGGGGAACGGACAGATATTTGAAAAAGCAGAGCACCGACATAAAAAGAAATTGCTTAGTGCAGCACAAAGGTAAGCACGGATGACAGGATGACTTAGGAGAAAGAGGCTTCCTTTGTGTCTAAGATCACCTGCTATTAATTTCATCGAATTCTGCTGTCATTAAATATGGTAGGAAATGCTGACTCAAGACGAGGGCTTGATATTGCTGGGATAGCCTTGGCTCAAAGCCAAATCTACCTTAAAAAAGAAAGAAAGATGGGTTGTGTGGTTATTGGTGTGGTTGTGTGAATATTAAACATTGGGCTTTCTCTGAATCGTCTCTGGTAGGTCACTTCCCAACTGGCCAGCCTACATTGTATTCGGTCACTAGTTGTTATTCAGTCTCTAAGTTGTATCTGACTCTCTACGATGCCGTGGGACATAGCACACCAGGCTGCCCTGCCCTTCGCTGCCACCCAGTTTGCTTAAATCCATGTTGATTGCATTGAAGACAGGATCTAACCATCTCCTTTTCTGCTGTCCCTCTCTCCTTTTGCCTTCCATTTTTCCCAACATCAGGGTCTTACAATACAATACAATAGCAGAGTTGGAAGGGACATTGGAGGTCATCTAGTCCAACCCCCTATACCATTTCAGACAAATAGCTATCCAACATCTTCTTAAAGACTTCCAGTGTTGGGGCATTCACAACTTCTGGAGGCAACTTCTGTTCCACTGATTCATTGTTCTCACTGTCAGGAAATTCCTCCTCAGTTCTAAGCTGCTTCTCTCCTTGATTAGTTTCCACCCATTGCTTCTTCTCCTGCCCTCAGGTGCTTTGGAGAATAGTTTGACTCCCTCTTCTTTGTGGCAAACCCTGAGATATTGGAACACTGCTATCATGTCTCCCCTAGTCCTTCTTCTCATTAAACTAGACGTACCCAGTTCCTGCAACTGTTCTTCATGTTTTAGTCTCCAGTTCCCTCATCCTCTTGGTTGCTTTTCTCTGCACTCTTTCTAGAGTCTCCACATCTTTTCTACATCATGGTGACCAAAACTGAATGCAGTATTCCAAGTGTCTTCTCCAAGGAGTCCAAAGGATTTGAGCTTCATCTTCTGGATTTGTTCTTTCAAAGGACAGTCAGGGTTGATTTCCTCCAGGATCCACTGATTGGATCTCTTTGCAGTCCAGAGGACTCTCAAAGCCTTCTCCAGCGCCACCATTTCAAAACATCAATTCTCCAGTGCTCAGCCTTCCTTATGGTCCAACTCATACATTGTTGTTGTTTGGTTGTAAGCCATGTCTGACAACCCCATGGGCCGCAGCACACCAGGCCCCCCTCTCTCATATCCTCCATCGGTCAAGGTTCTAAGTAATACATCCCCAACCAAGAGAACTCCAAGACAGACATATTCCTCAAAGAACATTTTATTGGGACATATCATATTGGCACAGTCTTGGTGGAAAACCGGCTCTAAGTTCCTGCCTGTTTTACAATCAATTAAAAATAAAAGTAAGGAACTCCCTCACCCCTGTCATCAGTTACATGATCCAATCAGCACACAGTCTAATTGTTGGTAGTCTTCAGTCTCCACCTTTCAAACGCTGTCGGGCCTGCAGCCATCTTTCCTTGTGGGTCTTTGGTCTGCCACACTTTCTATGATTCTACTATGGATTTTTTTATTGTGAGAAAATAGGAGCAGGGATTGTATGGAGTGAGATGCCATGTAGCCAATGCAAAATTCCTTTCTAGAAAACCAAGGTCATCCTTTGTCTTTGCACTTCTGCAACTGACCAGAACTGGATGGGTGGAACTGCCAGCATGACAGTGGGAGATTGGACCATGGGATGGACTTGTGGGTGTTGGTGGGGCAAGATCTTGAACTTTCAACTGGGTGGGGAAAACCAGGAAGCTTTCAGATTCAGGTTTTGCCAGATGTGCCAACATGGCTCTCTTCCTCAATAGGAACTTTGAGGAATCCTTTGCCTCGGACTCTGATTTGATGTGATATTCCTTTTCTGCTCAGGAATTCAAGCCATAGGATCCTGTCCACCATTAAAAACCATCTTTCCAAGCAGCCTCCATATTTTCCAGTCTTTCCCCCCCCCTACTTGGAACTGAACCGAGAAGGACATTTCTCCCAACAGTGGCCAAAGGATTTGAGCTTCAAGTTAATATCTGTCCTCCCAAAGGATAATCAAGGTTGATTTCTTTCAGGATCGACTGATTGGATCTCCTGGCAGTCCAGGAGACTCCCAAGAACCCCCTCCAATACCCCAATTCAAAAACATGCCTTCTTCTCGGCCCCACGTTAACTTTTAGATGGGCTTTAGCCAGTGGTGAAATTCATTTTTTTTTACTACTGGTGGTGTGGGCGTGGCTTGGTGAGCATGGTGTGGCTTGGTGGGCATGCCAGGGGAAGGAAACTGCAAAATCCCCATTCCCTCCCCACTCCAGGGGAAGGAAACTGCAAAATCCCTCTTCCCTCCCCACTCCAGGGGAAGGATCCTGCAAAATCCCCATTCCCTCCCCACTCCAGGGGAAGGATCCTGCAAAATCCCCCTTCCCTCCCCACTCCAGGGGAAGGATCCTGCAAAATCCCCCTTCCCTCCCCACTCCAGGGGAAGGATCCTGCAAAATCCCCATTCCCACGCACTCTTTGGCCAGCCAGAAGTGGCATCTACTGGTACTCTGAACTACTCAAAATTTCCGCTACCGGTTCTCCAGAACCTGTCGGAACCTGCTGAATTTCACCCCTGGCTTCATAATAAGAGCCCAGCTGAGGAACGCGATCAAAGAACATTGAAGACACTATCCACCAGCCACCATTCAGCCCTGCAGCACTGCTATTCCATAATGAATGGTCTAGACACGTTTCATGGACTTCAGCAGCTTCACAAAACGTTCAGACTTAAACGCCAATCAAAAGGTTCTTTGCAGCAACATAGAATTACAGGAATTAGACCCAGCTAGGAAGCCGGCAACCGCAAATTAGCTATTTCTTCTCCTCTGTTTGCATGAGAGCCCTTTGTCTGTCATCTATACCAACGAGTCGTCGTTGGTATTTTGGAGTTGTCATGAAGGTGACCAGCATGGAACCTAGTTGATGCTGGGGTGGGGGGGAAAGTGGTCTCAGTGACTCCAATCCGAAGGACAGCGATGTTTTCAGGCGATTAAGATCTCCCACCACCCCCTCCCCATCTGTCTTGGCCCAGCAGAACAAAAGATGCAGCGTGGGATCTAATCGTTGCTTAAAGTTGGATTAAATGCCAAGCGGAATTTTCATTGCAGAGCGAAATTCCCATAGCAGGGCGGGCATCTTTCGCTTCTGATCAATATTGGAACGGAAAGGAAGCTGAGATGATTACGCTGGGGCCCTGTGAATTGCAATTCTTCGTGGCTGCGATGGAAACCAGGTTTCAGCCACTTGCGTTAAACATCGGTGATTATTATTATTATTTTCCCCCCCAGCAAACAGAACATTCAAAGCGAGAAAGAGAAAAGAAAAGGGACACCACCACAAACGCTCTATAATTTCTCTCTCTCTCTCTCTCTCTCTCTCTCTCTCTCTCTCTCTCTCTCTCTCTCTCTCTCTCTCTCTCCGTTGCACACCCAGTTACACAACGCCATGGACAACACTTGGCAAAGCAAGCCAGCCAGCCAGCGTGGAATGGCACCCGGTTTTCTAAAATGCTTTATTTAGAAAGCAATGTAACAGGTTGCCATGGTTATTCCCACCCCTCCTTTCATTGGCCACGTAGCTGAATAAATGTTAGCCGTGATTTTAAAAAAATAAAATAAAATTGTATAATCTTATTGCAATGCAACAGCAAAAAAAAATCATCGTGTTTCAAGCTATGTAATGGAGTTTTCTCTCTCTCTCTCTCTCTCTCTTTTTCTTTTTAAGGTCAGTCCTGCCCTGGAGGTTTATGAAATTAATATAACAGAGTCATATCTGATAGAGGAAATGCCTTCTTTCTTTTCTTTTCTTTCTTTTTTTTAAAAAAAGATTGAAATATAATATCCTTTGAAATAACTGTAAGTAATAACGGAGCTTAACAAGGGTCTCGCTATTTTATTACTTTGGGACAAATGAAATATCTGCCTTGGAAATGACTTGGTGGAGGAATTACACGGAATAACAGAGTTGGAAGGGACTTTGGAGGTCTTCTAGTCCAACCCCCTGCTCAAGCAGGAACCCTACACCTTTTCAGACAGGTGGCTGTTCAGTCTTTTTCTTAAAAGCCTCCAGTGCCAGTGTTGGAATACGGCATCCAGTTTTGGTCACCACAATGTAAAAAGGATGTGGAGACTCTAGAAAGAGTGCAGAGAAGAGCAACAAAAATGATTTTCTATAAAAATGATGCCTAGTGTAATGAAGATATTGATTAGGGGTGACGTGATACCAGGGTTTTAATATTTGAGGGGCTAGCCACAAAGAACAGGGGATCAACCAGTGGTGAATTTTTTTTTAAGACTGGTTCTGTGGGCGTGGCTTGGTGGGCGTAGCAAGGGAAGGATACTGCAAAATCTCCATTCCCACCCAACTCTGGGGCCAGCCAGAAGTGGTATTTGCCAGTTCTCCAAACTACTCTAAAATTTCTGCTACCAGTTCTCCAGAACCTGTCAGAATCGGCTGAATTTCACCGCTGGGGTCGACCGATTCTCCAAAGCCCCTGAAGGCAGGACAAGAAGCAACGGGTGGAAACTCACCAAGGAAAGAGCCAACCCAGAAATAAGGAGGAATTGCCTGACCATGAGAACAATTAATCAATGGAACTACTTGCCTCCAGAAGTTGCCGGTGCTCCATCACTGAAGGTTTTAAAGAAGAGATAAGGCATACGTGTGTCTGAAATGGGATAGACCCTCCTGCTTGAGCAGGAGGCTGGACTAGAGGACCTCCAAAGTCCCTTCCAACTCTGCTATTCTGCTCTGTTCTCATCTATAGAAGAGTGCTATCCTCTCTCTGTGGACTTTGAGGGGTCTTGAAAGGTTTTCAAGAAGAGCCTGGATAGCTGTGTCTTAAAGTTCATCTAATGGGCTTTTATGTCTATCACAGGAGCTTGGAATAGATACCGTATTTTTCGGAGTATAAGGCGCACCTTTTCCCCTCAAAAAAGAGGCTGAAAATCTGGGTGCATCTTATACACTGAATACAGCATTTTTGCCTTCCAAAATTCCATCCCCTTCACCAAAATGGCCGTGCAGAGCCTTTAGGGGGCTTTCAGAATGCTCCTGGGGGCTGGGGAAGGGTTAGGGTTAATTTTGGGGCCATTTTTTGCTCAATTTCCCCCCCCTCCAAGAGCACTCTATAAGCCTCCTAAAGGCTATGCATGCAGGCCATTTTTTGCTCATTTGGGGGAGGGCAACCCCAGGAGCACTCTGCAAGTCCCCCAAATGCTATTAATGCCTTTGGGAGGGGAGGAATGGGCCCATTTTTGCAAAACAATGGGCCATTTTGGAGAGCAAAAACCTTTTTTTAAAAATTTGCCTCTTCAAAACCTTGGTGCGTCTTATACTCCGGTGCGTCCTATACTCTGAAAAATACGGTAGTTCTTGTGCTCCCTTCCAGTTATGCCTTTCCGTGCTACTCTGATGTAGGTGGCCCGGTGGTTAAATATTAGTTACGGGATCCAATTTCTCAGCACTGAGATGGGATGCTTTGTGTCAGCATGAAAGGCCAAATTCCCACATGAAGGTCCAATTAAACTGATGTTTGCGCAGGAAGCTTCTCAGGTAACAGCACCTGCTTAGAGTTAGATAAGAGTCCACAGACTTCAAGGGAGGTTGGACGTACACCACTTGTGACTACATAGGTATCCTAGGCTGATCCCTCTTTTCCTTCTGCCCCCACATTCTGGCAGTCCTTCTCCTACACTCTGTTGGTCTTGGTCCCTGCCCCCCAAAAAATTTGAAGTTGGCTCCCAATAGGTTCTACGTCACTCATAGAATATAGGATAATGGAGTAGGAAAGGACCTTGGAGGGCTTCTAGTCCAACCCACCACTTGATCAGGAGACCCCCACCCCATTTCAGGCAAACGGTAGTCCAGTCTCTTTTTTAGAGTCTCTAGAGTCACAACCTCCAAAGGAACCAGCTATTCCAGGGGTGTCAAACTCCATTTCATTGAGGGCCGCATCAGGGTTGTGTTTGACCTCAGGGGGATGGGGTGGATGTGGCCAGGGTGGGTGTGGCCAGCTCAACCTTGTGTCGGGGGCACCTGTGGTAGACTGAGCACTCTGCCAGCGAATTCAATTTTTTTCCATTTATTTCAATTTGTATACCACGCTTTTCTCCATCGAGATGGACTCAAGGCGGTGCACAGGAGAATTAAAAAACACAATAAATAACAGCAAATACAATAACAATAATTAAAAAGAATTAAATTAAGAAACCTGTGCTAAAAATTCCCATTAATAAAAACCCACCATCCATTTACCCATTGGCTAGAGCTGTATCGCACCTGAGGTCTAAGCTCTAAGCTAGACCAGCTTACTGGAAAAAGTATGTCTTGAGTGAGTGGCGAAAGAGGGGAAGGTCCGTGATGGTACGAAGTTCATGGGGTAGGTCATTCCAGAGGGCCGGCCCTGCCACAGAGAAGGCCCTACCCCTGGGTACCGCTAGCCGGCATTGACCGGCGGTTGGCACCCTGATGAGGCCCTCCCTATGGGAGTGAATCGGTCGAAGGGAGGTATGTGGCAGGAGACGATCCCGGAAGTAACTAGGCCCCGAGCCATGGAGCGATTTAAAGATGGTGACAAGCGGCTTGAAGTGCACCCGGAAGGCGACCGGTAGCCAGTGCAGCTCGCGCAGGAGAGGTATTACGTGGGAGCATCGAGAAGCTCCCAGAAGAGGTACCTGAGCTCCATTTTCGGCTGCAACAGCCTCCTGCAACCCTTTGCCAATGAAAACAGAGCCCGGGAGGGCCATATGTGGTCCTCCATAATTCCGTTTTCCCTGGCCAAGGCACTGCAGGCTGGTCCTTTGGTGTTTCCAGAGCAGCCCCACAAGCTGTCAGGCCTGCAGCCATCTTTTCTTTTGGCTTTTTAGTTTAGTTTAGTTTTGTTTAGTTTATTGGTTTTTTGTACCGCCCTACTCCCGAACGACTCAGGGCAGTGTACAGCCAGAATAAAAACAAATATACAAAAGTTAAAAAGCTTTTAAAATACATATTAAACCTTGGCCAAAACGTGGGGGGAAAAAACCCCAAACTAACCCTGATTAAAATTTATAAAAATATAAATATTAAAATATATATAAAATATATATTAAAAAACCATGATTTATGCTAGCCTGGCTTGTTGGAAGAAAAAGGTTTTGAGAGCACAGTGGAAGGTGCGTAAGTCAGGGATAGTTCTTAATTCCGGGGGCAATTCCTTCCAGAGGACAGGGGCTCCCACGGAGAAGGATGTCGCCAGTCGACACTGGGTGTCGCCAGTCGACACTGTCTAGCCGACGGCACCATGAGGAGACCCTCTCTAGGGGAGCGTACTGGCCGGTGGGACGCTCTCGGGGGCAGAAGGCGATCTCGTAAGTACCCAGGTCCTAAGCCTGCCACCCTTTCTATTTTTCTACTATGCATTTTCTATAGTGGAAAAATGGGGGATTGTACGGAGTGAGATGCTATGTAGCCATAACAACATTCTTTCTAGAGAGCCAAGGTCATCCTTTGTCTCTGCACCTCTGCATCTGACCAGAACTGGATGGGTGGAAGCTGCCAGCGTGGCAGTGGGAGATTGGACCATGGAATGGACTTGTGGGTGTGGGAGGGACAAGATCTTGAACTTTCAACTGGGTGGGGAAAACCGGGAAGCTTTCAGATTCGGGTTTCCCCAGATGTGCCAACATG